>VZRX01017391.1:706-100898 GCA_013398075.1 Notiomystis cincta
TTTTTTTTAATTTCTCCCAGCTGGACTTGGGAGCAGCGTCTCGAGTCCCAGCTGCAGGTGTTTGCTGGGGAAGGGTTCACCACCCCCAGGCTGCCAGAGCGCTGCCCATGGGCAAGTCTATAGCAGGACTTCGCTCTGGGGACGTTCTCCTCTGCGTGCTCCCGTGAGCTCCCTGGCAGATGCTGTTCCAAATAAATAGGAGTTGTTAAAAGCAAATTAATTAAGGTGCATCGGTGCTGAAGTTGCTCGGGGATTCGTTCGCGTTTACTGCTCCTCGGGACGGTGCTCGCGTTTGGCCGGAGCGTGAAGCTTGGGCTGCTGGGGAAACTTCACGGTGGTTTTAGGAATATACCTAAAAGCAAGGATTTTAGGTGAAAAAGGAGTGATCCACGGGAGGGATAATAGCAGTAGCTGTCGCTCTTGGGGAGGGCACAGGGAATGCACTGTGGTAGGGAAGTGTTTTAGGAAAGGCTCCTACAGGGAGAGCAGGAACAATTTGCCAGGGCAGGAGGCATCAGCTTTGGGGACACACGGAAGATGGACAGCAGGGGGTCCTTGCTCTGCTCGCCCCAAAAAGCACTGCTTGCCCCTGCCCTCCATCTCCCTCCTTGGCTGGGCTGTGTGCAGCCACGGCAGCACCTGGAAATCCTCCTGAGCAGCACACGGGGCCCGGGGTGCGAGGTCTGGGGTGCAGGGCATGGCCAGTGGGGTGCAGCTGGTGGGGATTTGGGCACGGAGCAGAGGACACGGGGCATGGGCTGGCTGTGGGTCAGCACTGCCCCGTGGAGTGGGGGCTCTCTGTGGTCACTGCGATGCCCTGCACGCCGTGCAGCTCCCCTTTTATCGAGGAGAGAGTTAGCGCAGCGAAGGAACAGGTTTTCTTTCTATTTTTTTTTTTAAATATCTTTTTTATTTATTGCTTTGACATATTAATGATAATCCTTTCCCTGATATTCCCCCCCTCCCGTCTCCTCCTGTGTGGGTAGCTACCATGGTGAGATTGGGCTGTGGGTGTAATTCTTCCAGCGCTCTGAGTGCTTAAACATATGGAAACCCACTTTGAAACAGTTTGTGGCTGCAAACCTAGCGACGTATCCATCCCTCTCCGCTGCTCTGAGCCCTCCCTGCTCAGTGTGCGCCTTAGGAACTCGCAGGGCGCTCTCAGCTCGAGCTGTGAATAACGAATGCGTTCCCCGCCTGCGCCTCTCTCCTCTCTCGGCCGTAGCATCCTTCTGCTTTCGTAGCGGAGCGCTGCCCCTGCCCTGTCCCACCCCTGGCGCGGACCGCAGCAATGTCTGCCTGTGGAGAGGGGGTTTGGGATCTGGGGAAAGCTCTTCGGAGAGAGGCGAGCGGTGGCAGAGCCCGGGAACGCCTCCCTCCGGGGCCGTGCCGACCTTCCGCAGCTCGCTGTGATCCGAGCCGGCGCTCTCCTCCGGCTTCCAGGGGTTAACGAAGCGCATCTCGCCTTGGGTTGTTGCAGACGGGAGAGACACCTGCATGAGTCATGCCGCGGTGCTGCCATCTCCGCAAAGCTCCCAGCTCATACAGACGGTCGCGTTGGGCTCTTGCCATTTTTCTCTATTTATTTGCTTTTGCTCCCTCCCTTCCCCCTTGCCGGGGCCGGCTCTGGGCAGGCTGCGTTGCGGGGACCGGAGATGCGCCAGGCTGAGTTTCTGCAGCCTCTTCAAAGCGGGTGGCATTTGTTCGCCTGTCAGGCAGGTCCCCTAAATAGCTTTGTGAAGGTCCAATTAAGAGATCACTCTCCTGCCCCGGGTCTCTGGCGGCCCCGGCTGCTGGCGCGCACGGCTGCGAGCAGAGGGTGTGCGAGTGTGTTTGGCAGCCGAGGGCCGCTCACGCTGAGCTCGAGGATGTCTCTCGCTGGCAGCAGGCCCCCGTTTGTTGCTGGCATCTAGGCAGGGTTTTGGCCGCCTTCCTCGCTGGCGGCGGCGGAGCTGTCTCCGAGGTTATACGAATAGCTATCCTGCGAGCGAGCTGGATGAGTTACCTGAATATTTTGTTTTCCTGCCCGGTGCTGTGTCACCGGCTCGCTCCGGTGCCTCGCCCCCCGGAGCGGGTGCGGGCCCGCGGGCAGGGCAGCGCAGGAACGGGGCGTGCGGAGCTCAGCGCGCTCCCTCAGCCCCTGCGGGACGCGCTCGGGCTGCTGGCAGCTCTGCGCCAGGAAGGACCCGCGATTGCTTTTAGACTCTGGCTCCAGGGGGGCGTGGGTGGAGAGACATTATGCTTATTTTATTATGTGTCCCTGTATCACTCTACCTAATATGGAGACACTTTTTATTCAGAGGCTCTTTAGGAACAGAAATGAAAGAGCTGTATTATCTACTGTACAATAGATTTGCAGAACACGATCGTACAAACTGTTGAAATGTAGGTTATTTTTCCCCAGATTAGTGCAGATCTCAACACTTTATGCAATGACTGTTCGAGCTGATGTGAAGTGGGGGATAGTGGGCTGGGGGGAGAAGTTTGAAATTATTATAGTGCCTTTTGCTCCAGCATCCATTAGAGCAGAATATTTCAGATACCCTGATTTTACTTCCCATCAGCATAAATCTAGAACAGCTGCTCTGAAGTCAGTGGAGCTACTCTGGATTTATGCATTGCTGCTGTGATCGGCATTGGGCTCTCTGGGAATGCAGGAGGCAACTGTGTGACTTACCCAGCACAGCATTTTTCACTAAAAATTTTCCTGTCACTGGCTCTGCAGCCTCCTTTCCGTACTTGAAATAGGGAAGTCTCACTGGTTTTGGGTTTTGATTATTTTCTTCAATGTGTGGGGCTTGGTCACAGAACTCTATTCACTGACACCTGACTCTGGCAGATCAATAGAGTCTCTTGTGGTCTGAATGCCAAAAGAGTTACATTAAAATAAAAAAATCAATAATGTGCAATTAATTTGCTGTATTTTATTGCTGGGAATGATAGTCTCTCCCAGCCCTATTATGTCTGTGTTTAAAGCAGCTTAGTGTGGTGAGGAAGGTGTGAGCCCAGAGGCAGCTGCAGGAGGTCACAGCAGAGGGCTGCCAAGACTGGGACAGGGTTTGTGTCTCGGGAAGGATTTTTTGGATGAAGGACGCACTTCTGAGCCAGAGATAGCGGTTAAATAAATGGAGCTGTGATGGGTTTGCCGTCATGATTTGGTTGCTCTGTGAGCCCAGGCAGCAGTCTGGAAGGCACAGTCCCTGGGCAAGGACTCCCTTGTTTCAAGGTGCCTGGAGAGGAGAGTCTGTGCCCCACGGGGGTGCACAGGGATTTGGGTTACACAGGGCTTTAGGCTATGTGGGGTTTTGCTGTTGGTGCCAGTGGGATGGAGATTCCACCCTGCTGACCCCACGCTGAGTCAGTGACCTCCTGCCCTTCTCTGTAGCCCCCCAGAAATGTGTTTTGCAGCCAGGCTGCTCAGGAGGCCCGTCCTGGCCCTCTCCCAGCAGGGCCCCTTTGCTGAAAGGTGGAGGAAGGGGTGTCATGACTCAAAATGCTGGGTCATGGCAACTCCTGCTGCTTGTCCTGGCCTGGGTCTTGGGACAAAGCACAGGTTTGCTGTGATGGAGAGGTGGCTTCACCAAGCCCCACATCTCACTCATGCAGGTGGCTGCAGACCTGTCCTGTCTCAGAGCTGTGGCCAGGGAGCAAAGGGGAGGTGGCAGCCCCTACATCCATCCTGCATGAAGCAAGCCCCAGTCCACCTCCCAGCAAAGGAGAAGCCACCCCACTGAAACAAATACCATCAGCTCAACAAATGTAATTCACTGAACCTGGTTCTGCCTTCTCTCCCTGCCTAAATGTAGCCAGTGTTCATTACTGACAAGCAGTGCCTTGGTTTGTTGGCATAGCTGTAGCTCTTAGCCCTGTCAGTGGCTCGCTGATGTGCTGGCACGCGGCGCTTTCCCGACCACGGCTGTCAGATCCTCTCGCATTAAGTGCCACGGGGGCTGTGGAGTGTGAGTTACCATGTGGTGCTCTAGATGTCGTGGAAGATGCTTCGATTTCATGCTGTCGGGAGTTTCCCAGCTGGCATTTCAGAGGAAGCTGTTCCCACGTGAGGATGGCAGAAATTACAAGCAAAGAGGACTCTGGAGACAACTTACGGGGGGGGATGGGGATTGCTCAGTGTCTGGCTTTCCCTGGGTATTCCCAGTGCCCTCTGTGATGGAGAGTAAAGCCAGGGCTGCTGGAGGGTGTGTGGTGGGTGAACTCCCCGTGGAAGGACTTGGCTGTTGGGCAGTAGCTCACACAATGGGCTTTAGTCTCAGGTGCAAGGTAAATATTAACGTTTCTTCCACGCTATCCAAAAATTCTCTTGCAACACACTTTGAACTTTTCTTTGTTTACATAAATGTTTGTTTCTGACAGCATTCAGAGAGCTTCATGAATTTATGATGTGCTCTAGATTCAAGCGCACTTTCTTTTTTCCTTTTCTCTTTTTTCCCCCCAAAACCACTCTTTCCTCCCAGTTTTGGTGATGAAATGGTAGGAGGAATGCATATTTCATCAGGGTATTGAGAGGCAATGTAAACACCATCTTTCATGGAAAATCAGTTTGTTCAAGTTCAAAAGCAGCCCAGCCTCTCCACTTGATCAATTTGCCTGTCATAGGAGATGATTTTAAAAGTGGCGATTATGTCCTATCTTGTCTCTTGCAACTTCAGGCAAGGAGAGAAAATGAAGTGTAGCATTTGATTTTAACTCTGGTTTTTCCTGATATTTTTTTTTGGTGATGATGGTAGTCAGAGAGGAAGCAAAGGGTTGCCCTGAGGGGCGAGGGAAGCCAGGAACAGAGGGGTTTCCACGAGGCTGCCGTCTGCTGAGTAAACTAATTGGAAACTGCATGTAAACCAGCTCTGCTCATCTCACCGTGCCTGCACCAGCTGGCCCTCAGGAGCTGCTCTGCCCCATCGCTTCCCCTGCAGTGCAGCAGGAGACCTGCAGTGGCAGGAGATGGGCTTTTAGTGACAAAGCTGCTAAATCTTGGGGAGAGGGTGCTCGGTGCTGTGGTTGCATGGCCACGTCCTCCTGCCTGGGGATGGTGCTGCCATCTGCTTAAAGGCTGTGCAAGGACCACAGGTCTGGCTATGGGGAGGGATGGTGTGAAACCACCCGTGTTAGGCAGCTTTAGCTTGGAATTGGTGCTGGAAAGAAATGCTGGAAGAAAATCCCACTGATGCAATTCAAACTGGGGCTAAATGGAGAGGCAGGGATCAAAATTCTCACTGTGGCCAAGCCAAGGGGCTCAGGAGGCTCCAGAAATGGTGTTCCCACTGCTAGCAGCCCATGGGATGGGGTGGGAGGTGGTGCCTCTGGCCAGGCAGCTGTCCCTGTCCTGAGCCCATTTATCCACTCATACAACACTGGGAGTTTGGTTGAGGGAGCCCTGGGGGGAATCAGCCTGAGGAGGAAAAGCATTTCTGCTAGAGAGGGGAGAAATGTCATCCTCATTACCCCAGAAATAAAATCCTTTAGAAGGTTAAATGAGAGGTGCCCGTATCTTTGGGTTTTTTGTTTAGCTTGTATGGAAACATTTCAAAAACAGATGGCAAAGCAGAGATTTATTTCCCGTTAAGTGCAGAGGGCTGGTGCACAGGACCTTATCTGCTTGTGGGCCCTGTAATAAACCTGCCAGCAGGTGATTTAAAGCCAGTTTTTCTGATTGGGAGAGTAGTGAAAGGAACAGGGTTTATGTTACTTAGGAATTTTATGGGCAATGTTAGATTTTTAAGATGCAGGAATGATCAGGGCATGGCTCCATAGCACCAGAGACGTTCATGTCTTTCATAAAGGATCTTCCTTGAGTCAAAATAATGAACCATTTTCCATTATTTAGCAGCTGAGCTGCTGTTGCTGTTTGCATGAGTGACAGCCACAGCTACTTTATATCTCAGTTTAGGAGTTGTTATCAATTAGCCACAGCTTTTGCTTAGCAGCAAGACTTTTGCCACAACAGGGAAGGAGGGCTGTCTGATGGATGCTGCAGCTCCAAAAAAGGATGAAACTCACACCAAAAAAAAAAAAAAAAAAGAGCCCTTGCACCCTAAAAGGGAGCCCTTGAGCAGATGGAGCAGGTTTCTATGCAACAAGCAGTAATTAGAAACTCAGTAGCTGCTGACTGGTTTTGGTACCCAGATTTTTCACTGAAAAAGGAGCAAATCCAAGATGAGTTTTGGAAGGAGCTGCTCTGGATGTGTGTGTGGGACAAGTCCCTGGCCAGTGTGAGCACCAGGTCTGGTGAAAGACAACAACCATCCACTCCCAGGGCCTCTGTCCCTGACTCTGAGGGGTCACAGCAGCCTGAAATGTCACTGGGGGTTCTCAGGGGCACTCAGAGAGCTGGGGGTAGCAGGGCCTGATAACACAGGTCTGATTGTGTTTCTCTGAGTGCAGAGAGGACAAACACACACAGTGAAACAGGCTTTTAAAAGGTTGCAGCAGAGGCACCCAGAGAGGATGGTAAGAGCTCTCTGGAAGCAGTGGAGCTCTCCCAGGGCAAGCTCAGAGGCCAGTGTGCCTCAGCCTCTCCAAATGGTGGGAATTAGAGCTGGAAAAGTTGGCAAATAAACTGCCTTTCCTATCTCTGGTGCTTGGGTACAGCCTGTTCCTGAGCATGGCTGGGTTTCAGTGATGCAGGACTTCTGCTGCTTCCCTTGGCAGAGAGCTGTGCAGCCCATTGGGCTTCTCCTGTATTCCGCCTACAGTTTTCCTTCCTCGCTTCATTCCATCATTTATTGGATGACCTGAGCTCTGAGCTTTCCATCCCTATCCCCCATCCAAAGCCAAACCCAGGCAAACCTATGAAATGGGGACAAATGGTTAAACAGTCAGTGGGAAATGCTCAAAAAAAGGAGCCGGGTCTGGCATGTAAATACCCAGCATGTAAATACATTTACAGCTGGAGGTTATTTGGAGAAGAGAGGGCAAGGACTCAAAATGCACGTGATGATGAGCCATAGATTATGCTCTGAAAACACTCAGAAGGCAGTTGCAGTTGCACTATCTAATTCATCTCTCACTAAGACATTCTGCTCCAAGGTGTTTGGAAATAATGGAGTAGCTTAGATACTAACATTATTAAATCCTCATCTCTGACAGCTATGAGAATTAATATACAAAGGTTTCTTCCACTTTTTTTTTTTTAATGTAGCTCAGTTACTCATTTCAGTCTTTTGCTTAGGAGTAGTCCACTTGAAGTTGTTAGCATGAATATTGATGCAAAAAAAGGCTCAACTCCATTGAAGAGGAAAAACAAACAAGAGAATAACAGAAGATAGCATGAATTTTATTGTAGTTGAGGCTTTTTTTTCTTTTCAAATACTAATAATTTGTCATTCCTTCACCTGTAGATCTCAAAGGGCTTTAGAGAAGAAAGTGGATACTATCAAAACCATTGTCTGTCCTCTCCATCATCCCCATGAGGGGTCCTGGGGCAGTAGCCCAAAGCCTAAGCCCTGCTGGCAGGCAGAGCAGAGGTGCTGGGTGAAGCTGGGGTTATTTTTTGATGGCAGCTGATATTTTTGCTGCTGCTGTTTCAGGAGTGAGGCTCACCTTGGACAGAGGTTGCTGAGGTTCATGGCCAGTCAGTGTGCCCTGAGCACAGCTCGGGCATTGTCACCTCCTCCACGTCTCAGCCCTGCCTTGTTTTGGAGCCTGAGCTGCTTGGCACCTCCAAGCCCCATCCCTGCAGTGCGGAGGCTCTCTGCAAGGGCTCTCTGTCTGCCCCAGAGCTGGCACTGCTTGGCTCTTCTGCTGTGTTTGATTTGCACCAGCCCGTTTCAGTTTTTATGGGAAGTCCTAAGCAGAAGTGAGGAGATGGAATTACTGTTCTTTACTGCTGTCAAACAGCCCTGCAGAGGAGAGCCCAGATGGTGGTGCCCATCTCATCACCTCCTTATTGTGATGAAGCTGGATGGCCCATGGGGGTTGGGGACATCTTTTCAGGGACTGCACTGAGGAGCTGTTCTTCAGACATGCCCTTTTAAACCCCAAATGTCCACGTTGTGCACCTTATTTCACTCATTATAGTGCCATAATGAGATTATTGGTGTCTGCCATGAGGACTGGGGGACAAGTATCAGCTCCTGGGTATAGCTTCAGCTGTGTCCTCTCACAGCACCCTTCTCATCCAGAGTTAAAGCATCTCCTTCCCTTTCTCTGAGCATATTGCAGCCTGATTAAATGTAGAAGGCGGCTTTATTGCATTTAACCAATTAACAAAAAGGGAAAGCTAAAGGGGAGTCATTGTGTTGATTCCTGCACCAACCAGCAAACTGTCAGATGGTTTCCCAAACTGCCCTCTGTCCCCACACCTCCTCAAAGGGCTGAGAGCTGGAGCAGCCCCAGCTCTAATGCATATCTGTCACTATGCTCATCCCTTAGGTGTGCAGAGTCTGGAATTGTTGTATCAGACTCCAGTCTGTTGGACTTCATCATCTGAGTTATCTCCAAAACACAGTTATCTCCCTCAATGGCAGCCTCCTATTGAAAACGATCTCTTTCAGCAGGGCACTTGCATTTATTTACTGCACAGCTTCTCCCATTAGTATAATCATTACTCCTTGGACTGGGTTTGAATTCAGAGCGTCCCACTGTGGTACTTAAAGAATTAATTACAGCGATGAAAGAATTCCTCTAAAGACTTCTATGAATTGGTATGGTTGAAGTGTTTTAGCTTTGCTTCAATTGGTGCAGCTCTTGTCAAAGGATAGTGAGAAAATGCATGGGTCAGTGATTTAGATGAGGCAAATTACGTTAGAAAAATTGATTTGATTTAGAAAGTGAGCTTTCAGATCACAGGGAATTGCCTGCTTCTTTCTCTGCCGTGCTGATTCTCCCTGAAGATGAGCAGAGGCAGATAATTCAGGGTTAAAGTAAGTGGCTCTTGTAAAAGGTTTGTCAGAGAGCAGAGGAGAGATGGGCTGACACACATCTTTAGATAAACGATTATTGACCCATATATTGCTATCTGTGCATCAGCTGGAGTTACAGACGGATGGGGATGCTTATAAACACACTCAGGCAGTTCATGTGGCTTGCTAAAGAACTGAGTCCTTGTTTTTAGGTCTGGCTTTGCTTTTTTTTTCCTCCCCAGAAATGGTTTTTCCATACAGCACACCTTCAGAACTGGCACAGATCTGGGAATGTGTGCTGTGTGGCTGCCTTAGCCAGCTCTGCGTTGCCTGGCTCTGTGCTTAGTCATTCCTGGGGCTGGCAGTTCGCTTTTCCTGAGGTTTTTCACTTCCTCGGATCAAAATGAGTGTTTCCTCCTTCTTAAAGGGGCTGCAGTCCCTGGGCTGCAGTGGGGTGATGCCCAACAGGTCGGGCAGGGTTCCCTCGGGGGATCGTTCCTAAAAGCACCTTCTGAGTGAGCAGTTCCCTTCCCTGCACGCTGAGGGGTTTCTCCCGAATTCTTCTCCCGGCCAGCCGCCTTTTCCCTGCGAGAGTGGTGGGCTGCGAACGCAGAGGCTGCCGGCCGGGGACCCGGTTGTTCCCACCCATCGTGAGTCGCTTTGAACGGGCTCTCCGTGTTTGTCAGGGAAGCAGGGACGGAGCCTGGCAGCGTTTCGGTTTGCACTTTGGGAAATCTGTCTTAAAAAAAAAAGTTAAGGAGATGACTTTTGCCTAGCAGTGCTTTTTGTTTCTTTCCCACCTTTCAGAACCCTCTAAAGTCGCAGATTGTCTGCTGGAATGCCGGAGAGACCTCGTTTTAGTCTGTCTAGCGCTGGTAGTATTTGTCTCCATAGCTTCACCGCAGCAGCTTCCTCGGCGTGAAAATCCAGGAGTGGGGCTCTGCTGTGCCTGTGCCACCCCCTGTCCCCTGGGTGGGCACCAAACCCGGCACAGCGGGGTCCAGCCTTCTGCTCGGGGACGGTGTGTGCACATTGCCGTGCTTGCAGAGAGCCTTTTCCACACGCCAGCCTCAGGCTGGGAACTGAGATGACAAGTGCAAGGAGAGAAATGATGCTGGGGAGAGCTGGAACGGAGCCTCCCGCCAGCAACTGAATTCAAGGCTGCAAAAAGAAGTTGCAAAAGTAGCAATCCATCTGTCCACTTAGTGGGAGAAGCCTAAGATCATTTCACAGTAATCAGCCCCCTGGTGTTCAAAAAAAACCCAACCAAAAATACCGCAGGTTTTTGCTTTACTGTGGGTAACTGGCAAAATCTAAAGCAAATTAATGTTCTCAAGGCCGTGGGGCTTTTTTCCCCCCTCTTTTTGACAAGTAGGGGCTGTATCAAGTTAAAAATAATATAAGAAACAATAGATTGTCTTTGGTTTTTTAGATAACCATACATTTCAGAGGTCTTCTGTCCTCACTGAAACTGTCTGGTTAATTGCCAGCAGAGTTATTGGCAAGTGGATGTTTTTCTGCAGGGTCAGTGGGATGGTGAGTGGTGCCATCATCAGCAACCTCACAGTGCCACGTTCCCACAGTGATGTGTTGTGCAGGTGCTTTGCCATGCTATAGCTGCTTGGCTGTATCAGTGTCTCCATTAAAAGTCACAATATTCAGGGATTTTAATTTGGTTGTAAAAACTTGCTCCAGGCACTACAAAATTCAGGAGTGTTTGTTTATTTATTTATTGTAATCTCATTTTATTTTTTCTTTCCCCTTAACTGTGAGGGCATAAAGGAAACAGGCTTCAAAGATGCCTCTTGATTTTTGTTTGTGTGAATTGAGCAGCACTGAGTTGGAGGAAGATCACTGATTTCTGCCTCTGTGTGTGGAAATGTTCGTTCAGAGTAAAGGAGAGGTGGCAAACAGGAGGGTCTGAACATGCCAAGCTTGAAGGTGTCCATAAGGAGCCCTTGTTGCGAGACATTACTGGAGAGAGATGTTCAGGGTGGGTGTTTCCTCATGCCAGGTGAGGGTGGCACATCCCCACTGCCCCTGGAAGGATGTCCCTGCTGTCCTCAGCCCAGGCTGGGCCTTGGGGGTGGCTGGGCTGTGGGGAGCAGAGCTGGACCTGAGCACATGAGTGAGGCACAGCAGGACTTTGCTGGAACCAGAGCCGCTGAATTGTAGCAGATGCTTTGCTGCTACACAACAATTTGTGTAGCAAATTAAAACACAACTTGCCATCCTGATTAGGTTAAGCATTTAAATTCATTTGAAATTTTTTTCCCCCTGTATTGTGTAATTAGCAGCATATGACGCTTACATTAGTTCAGTTAAAAGTTATAATGATTAATTTGCACATCAAAGCTTCCCCATGAATCAACTGGTGCAGGGAGAGAGCTCAGTGTGGAGTGCCCACAGGAACGTGTCCTTGCCTGCTCCTGGGGCACCAGGGAGGCACCAGTGAGGTGTTCCCTGATGCTTCAGTCCTTCTGCAAGGCAACAGTGTCCCTGTGCCCCCAGTCACTCGATAAATGCCAGTGGGACCCTTGCCAGGCTGTTCCTTTTTGCATCTGAGCTGGGGTGATGCATCCTAAAGCACCTGGCTGACCACCACCTGGGAGCACTTAAAAGTCATGATGGTAAATTACTGGTGGCTCTCGTTGCTTTGTGGATAGAAACATTGTTCTAAAGTGTTTTGGCCAAATTCTGATTGGTTTTACCCAGGTTAATCTTTGGTTATCATGAGTTTTGCCTGAAGGCTTTCTAAGTCAGATTGGAGCTCTAACTAGTAAAGAACTTTGTTCAAGCAAGCCAAAACCAACAAGAAAACTACTATAAGCTAATTATAACGAATGTCTTCTTTCTTTCTTATCTAGTCATAATATTGTCTTTCTCTCCACCTTCTGCTGAGCTGTGAAAATATTCTGCAAAATGGTATTTTTGAGTTGATGGAAAAGTACACCCCTGTCAACAATATTTTTCTATTGTTCATCAGAGACAGGCTTCATAACAGAAGAGATCTGTGCTGGAAAAGTACATCAGCTGCAAACAGTTTATTCAAAGTCATCTCAAATAGCAGGGAGGGTTTTTGAGTTCCTGCTCCAGCTGAAGATGAAATGCACAATGCAGCTTCTAATATTGCAGAGACATGAACGGTGCAGGTGCCATTTTCAAAAAAGACGGGTTTTATATTAAGGGGTTCTGGTGGAAAAAGGTCTGGAGGTGTTAAAATATCTATCTATTGTTTAAGTTACTGTGTGAGGGTGCCATCTCCTTCCCTAGGAGGGACATGGACATGTAGGTGAGTGGAAAGTGAGCTCCCACCTTGTTTGGTCCATGTACCTGTCCATGTGTCCATGCACATGGGTGCATTGGTATTAACTTGGTGGAGTGTTAAATGTTTCACTTTTCCAACCATCAATTTCAAGTGGATTTCATAATCCATTAAAGTTCTCTGCTGCTTTCTTTGCTCTTCCAGTTATGTGAGCTCCAGCCATTTAGCTGTGGGTCCTGAGGCATGATTGCACTGTGGAGCAGCAAAACTAAATTGGTTCCTGATGTAAAATCTTTATATATATATATTTATTTTTTATTTTTTTAATCTCTCTAACTCTCTGTGAGTGGTGTTACAGTGTTGGGTTGATGATGTGAATCTTTAAGCTTGGCTTTTTCTGGTCCAGTTCTGGATCCTCCCCTCCATCAGCATCTTTTAAAAAGCTTTTGTGCCTGGCTTGAATGGCAAAGACTTAGGTGTAGAGGAAGAGGAATTTTTTTTTGTTGTTTATATATTTATCTTTAGAATCATGGTGGAAAGATTGGACTGGGGTTTTGGGTTTTCTCCCTGTAGAAATGTTTATGAGAATGATAGTTATTTGGATCAAAGGAGATCTTTTGGCAGTCCTCTGACTTTGATTCAGTACTGGCAGTGCGACAAATAATGAAAAAGCAATCATTTCCCCTTTTCCCACTTTTATTCTCAGGATAAATGAATGGTTTAGATCTCTGTGCTCAAAAATATTTGCTCATGGCTCTTAAAGAAAAAATGAAAATCCATAACACTCACCCTTTAAACAGACAATTTGATCTTTCCTGTTGGTTTGTGTTTTGCACTATTGAGTGTCTTTGCTGCCAGTCTGAGGCTAAACTGGACAAAGTTGATGTGCAGGCTTTGTAGGTTGAGTCTGTGGGAAGGAAAACTGGCTAAGTAATTCCACTGCTTTGGAAAGCAGAGCCCACAGTGGGATTGAGCAGAGGGGGTGAAGCAGGGTCTCATTGTCCAGGTTCACTGGTAGAACTGTTTTACACAGCACAAAGCTAAAGAATTTGACAGAGTACAGAATGAATGGAAAAAAAAGTGTAACTTTAATTTGCTATGTGATTTTAAAGTAACTCAAACATCTCCTAAAGTGTGTGTGAGTGGCTGCTGGGACCTGCTGGGCAGTTGACAGCGTGTTCCTCCTCCAGCTGCCTGGGGCTCGATGAACAGACGGAGGTGTCCACCAGTGCTTTGCCAGCATTTCTCTTCTTCCTTTCTTCCCTTGCTGTTATGGCTGTGAGGATGAACTGCCATGTTTTACCTCTTCCCTCCCCTAGCAGCCAAATGGTGCTGGCTGCCCATCCCAAGTACTGGGCACTTCACTTTCCTGGAGCATTCACCTCCCATGGTTTCCAGCAAAGCCAGCCTGTATTCTTTATTTGGGGATAACTGCAGCAGTTCCTTTTTTTGTTTTTAAATCCTGCTGATTGGTGCTCTCAGCCTCAGCTCCAGCTTAATGAAGGCTGCTGTCTGGGAATCATCACAAACAGTTATGGAAATGCATTTAAATGCTTAAATCAGTTGTACTTTTCTCTTTATGGGCTTATTCCTTCAAAAAGCATAACTATGCCCAGAGTCCCTGCCTGCCCAGGATGATTTCTTTCCATGAGCCCTGTGCTGGGGCTCTGGCACCTCTGCAGCACAGAGGGAGCACGGCAGGTTTGTGCTAAAGCAATGAGGATGCCCTGCCCTCCTGCACCCGTTGTGCTGAGGGAGCAACATTTTCAGTCTGTTTGCTCCAGATGGGGCCTCTGGATGCTGGGCATGAGGGCTGAGAGAGCTTCCAGCTTCCCTCCTGCTCCTCTGACCTGCCCAGCACAAAAATCATTCACTCAGCCCTGTTAAATGAACAGAGCTGCTGGACGCCACTGCTGTGGCTGCACCACTCGTGTCAGTCTGTCCAGCAGTCAGTGTTTGTTTGTCCCTCTGTTCCTCATGGTGAGGACTCTGCAGTTGCATGCAGGCAGAGAAGGTTTAAGATAAAAGCGGAGGGAAATGGTCACCTGGTGGATTTTCCCATCCCAGCTGTGGTTGGAGCCACACATTCTCCAGGTTTGGAGAGGTGTGAGCCAGGTGCTCCTGGGTGGGATTTGGATAGGGGTTGGTGGTTTCTCCTGAGGCAGAGGAGCACCAGTTTCTCCTGAGGCAGAGGAGCACCATCCAGCTGGATGGACACACTCACAAGGTGGGCCAAGTAACTGTGCTCTGGGTGTTGAGCCAGTGGTGGAAGGATGCAGTGAGGAACAGCCAGGCTGTGGCTTCCTCCTCTGAGAGACCTTTTTGGGAGCCACGTGATGGCTCTTCCAGAACAGTTCTCAGCTTGTTTCTGTTGGTGAGACACTGCAAAGGTGCTGCTTCCATGAAGTGTCCCCTGAGGATGTGTGAAGTTGGTTTGTTTGAAATGCCTCTTTAAAAGCTGGCACTCCACCAAGCTCTTCTGCTGTTCCTAAGTAGTGAGTCCCCAGGGTAGTGACTTGTGTCCTTGGGAAAGAGTGGATGGGACTTTCTTCCTTTTCTTTTGAAAGCCTGATCTGGTGCTTGTTCTGGGGTCACTGATGGGAACCCTCTGCCAGGCAGTGGCACCCTGAGGTTGTCACTCTGTTGTGACCTTGCCTTGGCTCATCCCAGATGAGCTGCAGGTCCTTGAGCAGGCGTGTGGATCTCTGGCAGTTGTGGGCAGCTTTAATCAGAAAAGCAGGGGCAATCATCAGCTTATTCTCTTATCCCAGGAAATGGGCACTTCAGGCTGATGATGAGGGACAGGACCTATGTGGTCCCTCCCTTTTTGTCTACAGCAGAAAATGCAAAATCCTTCCTCTGCTGTTGGGGGACCTTTGGGGCTCATGGATTCCCACCCCACCAACCCCCTCCTGCCCCTTGTTTTTAAGGCTGGGTTACATCCTTCCTTGTGAGAGAGTCCATTCACCCCGAGGCCTTCCAGGCAGGGATTTCCAAGGTGCTGGGTGGATGTTTCTCTGCCATTTTGTCTGCAGGAAAAAGTGATTCTGAGTGCTGCTGGTGACACATGACTCCAAATACAAGATCAAGACCAAGAGAGTGCCCAGGGCCTCCCAAAAAATGGCTGTGAAAGTAAGACAGGTGCTTGTGTTTAAAGAACAACATGGAGTAGTGTTTACTTGTGCTCTGCTTAGAGGGAGATGCAAGTGGTCTAATTCCTGTATTTTAAGAGCAACATTCAGCACATGTGATGGACAGGGAGGATGAGAAGAGACTGCTACAAGCCAAAAGCAGCAAACCCATGAAGCAGAGCTAGAGACAGCTTTAAAGCTATGAACATAATTACCCGAGGAGTCTGCCAAGGAACCAGATGCTGTAAATGAAAGAATAACTTCCATGGCTTGGCATCTGTCTGCGATCCAGGGAGAGGAGGAGAAGCAGGGGAACTGCATGCAGGGCTGGGAAATGGTTGCTCCAGTTGCAAAATGGGTACTTTCAAAAATATTTAGTCTATAGTGGCATTTTATATGGAGGAGAGTGAGCCTGTTGGCAAGAAGTGAGGTGAGGGTCAGTGTGTGTCTTGTGGGCAGTTTGACCCTAACCTGCAGGTTTGATGTCAGTGTTCTGTGGTTGGTTGGCTGCTGGGAAGATCCGGGTGCTGTGGCAGGTTAAGCAGGTGGTGATAAATGAGGAAGATGTGACTGGGCTGAATTCTGAACCTTTTGGGACTCATTTGTGCCCAGAACCCTACAGAGCACTCTGTTTTCCATGCATGGATGAGCTCACTTGATATTTAAAATAAGTGGCTCCATGTGACTTGTCTGAGGTCAGGTCACTCTTGGCAGTGCTCTAGTTTCGAAAAGCAAACTAGAAAGTTCCTGCTATTTTTCTCCCCAATTTATTTTTACATTTACTGTTAAAATAATTGCAGTCCTAGCAAAGGTAAACAGCTGGGTTCAACATAATCAGTACCTAAACAATATCCATCATTTATGTGGTATAAAACCTCTGCCACACAACATATTCCTGAGGCTGTATCCTAGGGGAAAAATAGAAAACCTTTATGGGAAGGGGAGCAGAAAATCAGCTGGGGTCCTCATGGATTGAGCACACATGGATGGCAGCAGCAGTGTTGGCAGCAGCAGTGCAGTCTCCTTTCTGCTTGTGCTGAACCAAACACCCCAGAGAAAGGTGGTGCTGACAGAGGGGCATCTTCAGAGCCAAGCCAGTGGTGCTTGCTGGGGTGCACAAACATGACAGGCCTCTCCCAGCTGGGAAATAAAGGCAGGGAGCAGTGATTGGGGGTTATGGGGGAAGTTCAGGTGATTTCAGGCCAGGATAGTGCTGGTTTTCAAGACAGGGAGAGGAAGAAGAGCTTTGCTCATGGATTAGAGATTTTTTTTACTATTTTTTTCTCTTATTTAGCTGTAATCAGTGGAAAATATGTTCAATGTGCACCTTGGGTACACAGGATGAGATGGACATGGGAGTGGGATGGAGGGCTTGGGACTGGGGGACATCACCAGCATCCCAAGGAGCCTGGCAGGGAGCAGGGAGGAAACTGGGGGTGAATTCAGCTGCTGCCTCTGCACACTTCAAACCTGCTGTGTGTGCATCCTTGTTTGTAAGCAGCTGGGGTTATTTTGCCTCAAAATAACAACACTTTTTTGCAAGTAGGAGTTGGGGGGAGGCCTCTGTATTGCTGCAGCTTGGGGACACAGTCACGTGCAAGTCAGAGAGCCACATCGTGTTGAGTGCTGAATGACTCTGCTTATTAATATAATAAACCAGAGGAACACACTGTCATGACAGTCTCTGCAGCGAGAATCCAGGGGATTATTTTAACCAAAGCACATTAAATCTTTCTGTCTCCTGAAAATTGCACCCTGGGGGTATGGACAGGAGGGTAGGAGGGGTAGGAACATTTAACAAGGGTTTGCAGGAGTTTTTATGCATATCGTGGTCTCCAGAATAGTGCTCTGCTGTCTGGGGTTTTATATCTTCCCATCACTATAGTTAAGTTCCTCAGACATGATAAGGAGGAAAACATTCTCTCTCTCTCTCTTTTATTATTTTCTCCCTTCATTCCCTAGCTTCAAGATGAAATTTTCTCTGCTGTAGCACTGATACAAGACCTTTTCTTCAGATGTGCAATATGAAAACATGCTGTCATCCTCTCTGAAAGCTGTGAAGTGTCTGCATGTATATGTATATTCTATATATTCAGGCACACACTATACAAATATACATGTGTGTATACATAGAGGTTTTCCTCCTTCTCTCAGATAAAATAGGCCTTTCTCATCTCTCTAACAAAAATGAATGTTGTTAGTCGATGGAAGATCAAATTCTCACCAGGGTCCCTTGATGGGCTCACAGCTGTATCTGCTGGGATTGATTCAGGGGCAGGAGCACTCCCCCCCTGCCCCCCTGGCTGGGATTTTGGTCACTGGGTGCAGGGTAGGTTCACCAAACCCTTGGAGAAGATCTGGTGTGGGGTTAGTTAGTGGCAACAGCCCAGCTGCCTCCTTGTGAGCTGAGGCCACAGAGAGACCTTTGTGGCTTTGTGGCTCCGCTCCCTGACAGGGAGGGAGGTGGAAACACGAAAGGCAAGTTACTCAGAGAGAGCAAGGTGAGGGGAGGCTCTGCAGGTCCCCTCGAGGTGTTCTGTCCTCTCTGTCTGCCAAATGCTGACTACTTTGGGCTGGTCCTTGTGGCTTTGCTTGGGAGTGCAGCTGGAGCAGCCCAGGGCAGAGGATGTGTCTCCCCTTTGCCACCCTCTGGTCAAAACCGTGCCCACATCTCCCTGTATTTCCCATGTGATGGCTTGACACACAGGCAGCTTTCTCTTCTCTTTTCTAATCATGGAGAGGGTTCAACACATTGTCTGAAATAGCTTCTTTTGCCTCAACAGGGAGGTTCCTTGAGGCAGTAATTGACTCTTTCTTTCAAGCAATGGCATTTTACCTGGGAAAGCAGCCAGTTGGTATTTTCAGCACAGCAGAATTCTGCCTTGCTTTAAAAGGAGGTGGTTCCAGATCCTCCTTGTTTGTTTTTTTTTTTTTTTCCCCCTGAGGATGATGTAATTTTACTTTGTGCACTCTCTACCATCATGTAGAGTCTCTCCAGCTCCTCCTTGGAAACACTTCCATTAGACAGGCACTTAATTTTATAGAAACAGCACCTGCAGGACCAACAGGTGAATAATCTGAATTTCTCAGCTGCATCATGTTGGCCAACTGAAATGTCCTTTAAGTGACCCTGAAAGGAAGACTGAATTGGTACTGATGGTTTTTTCTTTTCAATGAGGAATCATAGAATGGATGTGTGATAACACAATTGAAAGTGAAGAAGATGCTGCATATGGGCAAGAAAACTAAAGAGCCCAAGAGAGAGAGATTTCCAAAGCAGAAACAAACTGTTCTTCATTCTTAGTTTTTATGCCAATTTAATGTATTCATGAAAATTGCCTCAATTTAACTTCAGGAGAGAAAAGAAGCTACAGGGTTGCTATAGCTAAAAAGCTGCATCCTGTTTTAGTAAGTTTGCTGTACTTTAGATTTTTATCTAGAGGGGCTTTTTTTATGGTATTTGCTACCAGCAGTTCTCCACACCTGCTTCTTTTTAAAAAGCACTCTGCAAGCTGCAGGAAAAGGATGCTAAGCACAGTTATCCCTGTTCTGCAGGTAGAGGGAACTGGCAGAGATGTGCAGTAATTAACTCCTGCCAGAGCCAGGAGAAGAGATGAGTCTTTAGCTCCTGAATCGTGTACAGCACCACACAGCCCTGCCTGGGAGTCATCCTGAGGTGTGACTGGAGCAGGAGGTGCTGGGCTGAGCTGGTCATCCTGCTCAACTCAGCCTTGTTTTGTGTGCCTGCCCTTGAGTGTGTGACAGGAATAAAAGCAGTGGTGAATATTTTGGATTTTGTACACCTTGTAGAGCAGAGGCATGAAGCCATGATAGACTTGGCCTCTCTTACCTTAAGTAATCTGGGGCTGAGTCTCCCCCCTGCTCTGGGCACTGGTTTTCCCCTCTAGTGTTCTCCCTCCTCGTCCTCTCTCCATTGTTAATGTGCCCACGCTCAGGGGGGATTTAAGAAGCACTTTGTGGCTTTGCATGACAGAACTGGCAAGTTCTGCTCGGGTCGTCCAGGTGCATCAAAATGCAGTGTGAGCTTGCAGTGCTGCTGCTGTTACTGCTTCCTTTGCAAGGTCTGTGCAGCCAGCCAGCAAAGCAGCAGAATCACTGCCCTCTCTCCAGGACAGGCTTGGGCCCACGGGGATGGCACGGGATCTCTTGGCATCGGGAGTGAGACACTGTTCACACAGCAGCACCGCCTCTGCCCATCCACCTCCAGCAGCTACACAAAGTGACCACACAGGCACAAGCCTGATTTGTTTTCCAGGGGGTTTTGATGCATGAAATGCAGGGAAAGGGTTTCCCTCCTGGTACCTGGAAGAACAAAATCCTCTGCAATAAATTAGCAATGCTGCCTTGCCTTCTGCTTAGGAAAGGGCTTTAAGATGTTTTGTTGTGCTCTGCCTCTTGTGTACAAGCTGGAAACTGTAATTTCTGGGTGTACTATACCCTCCTGAACATTTTAAACGATTGAAATCCTTAAGAAAAAGAATAATACACTTTCAGACTTTTTTAGCTTCCTTTATACAGTGTGGCCTTGTTGGAGTGAGCAAGGCACAGATCCTGCAGCGTGCTTAGGCAGGGGCACCAAAATTTGCAGAATTTGGGTTGTAGATTTTAACATCCTGCGGCCCAAAGATATTTCTTTTCCATCTTTACAAATGTTTCTGATGCTGTATAAATACTGTCTTTGAGGTTTACCAGCAGCTAACACGATCACACTCTTTCATTTAAAGCAAAATCAGAGCGCCTCTATTATATCTCTCAGAGAATTATGAAAGCCTTCTTCACAGCACTGCAAACAAATGGGATTGACAGTTATCAGTTTATGGTCCAACTGCTCTGACAGGTTTGATGCAGAGGCATTTCAGGGATTGACTCTGAGGCATCCCTTGTGCCTGTTCCACAGGGATGCCCAATCCACCCTGCCCCTGCTGACCATTTATCTGGTCCCCACTGGGGATCTCTGGGTCCTGGGCAGAGAAGGTGCTGATAATTGAGCAAAGTAGGCAACTTGCCCAGCAGAAACCTCCTGTTTGCAGCAGATGCTGAAAAGGGGACTGAGAAACTGTTCTATTCCCCCATGGCCTTATTTGGGGCTATTTGGAGGAATGCAGAAAAGGATTATGTTGTTCACATTGCAGGTCACTTTTAGCAATTATCAGCAGGAATTTAGCACCTAATATCTGTCTAACAAATCTGAATTAAAATTTTAACTGAAGGACTTCATGTGAGGAGTAACTAAAAAGCCTAAACACGCTGTTCCCTTGCTGTTGCTCAGGTGTTCAGTGTCTCTCCTGTGCGAGGCCAGAGCTGCAGGTTACACAGCTCCCTTTATCTAAGCATCAGCAGTGTCCCTGTGGATGAGGGTTTGGGCAGCAAGGCTGCCCCACCTGTGAGCACCTGTGGGCCACTGCTCACACCCCAGAGCACTGCTCCAGAGCCCTGTCTGTCACTGCAGCGTGCAAACGTGCTGCTTGTCATTTGTCGCAGTGACTCAAGTCAATCTCTGGTGCTGTTAATCCATCTCGAGAGAATCCTGAGCAAACCTTTCTGGTAGCTGGGAGAAGTTTACTCTCTGCTGATACTGTGCAGCAGAAAGAGAGGCAAACCCATTATGGATCACAAATGAGTGGGGCTGTGCCCAAGCCCTGTGATTCCCAGGCTGCTTTTTCGGGTCTCTTTCTGGCCACAGTAAGCTTTGCACTGAAGTCAACCACCACCATCCTCTGCTTCCTGCCGTGCTCCAGAGAACTGGGAGTTAAATTTCCTTAAATCTCCTGGAAAGGCAGAGCCCTTAGTGCTTTTGCATGCCGTTATCCCTGCCGGCCCTCGCCGCCAGTGTTTGGATTGCTGCGGGAATCTCTCTGCTCCGGGTGCGGGAGCAGCGCAGCGATGGGCACGCAGGGACTATTGCTAAGCAACCCTGCGGGAGCGCTGTCCCTGTCCCACGCCCATTTCCCACTGCCCGCCGCCTCGGCACCGCTCTCACGGCTCCCGAGCTCGCGGCCCCATCGATGCCATCGATTGGGGGAGATTGCAGTGATCGTGAAGTTAAGCAGAAAATGGCACTGCCTGTTGCTGGTGGGAGGCGGTGGCACGGGAATGCTCTTCGCGGGGAATTGATGCTCATGGCTATTGATTGGAAAGCACTTTGCATTGCACTGAATGTCAGTCTAGTTAGTTCATAAATTTATGGATGTCATTCTGCATTTGCCACGAACTTTCCTGCTTTCTGTCATTTTTTTCAGGAGAGTTTGAAAAAAAAAATTGGCAATGTGGTCTGCCATGGACAAAATGGAGATATGGGAGTAAGATCCTAGCTTTTTAATTTGCATATCTTCTATGTCCTGAAGAGCAGTGTTCAGCTACCTCTGCTTTCTAATTTTACCTTTTAACATGGTGTGAAGCCCGGGGAGACTCCTTAGATGTTGATATAATGATATTGGTAAAATACTGGTATTTGGAAATGATTGTCAGATAACTTTCATTTTCCATGCACAAGTGCACAGTAAACACACACATTTATTTAATACTTTGGAGACAACTTTAGTCTTTCAGATATATGCTGGGTAATTGAAAACGAATGTTAGCTTCTCTTTAATGGTGCTCCACAGTAGTCACAGTGCACTGTGACCGAGTTTTCATTTTAGTATTCTTCAGAGACATTTGAAATATGCAGCTTCTTAAATCTGAGCTGACTTGGAGCTCTCTGTAAAATGTATTATTGCAGCTGTCGTGGGAGAGTCCGTCGCGTTTGCCCCTCCAGGTAATGCCTGACCTGCTCGAATTGGATGCCCTTGCAGCAGACCGACTTTCTGCGCTGGAATTTGGTGAAAGCTCCGCCAGCAGAGGCTCCCGTGTGGCACCTTACAGCGGGAGGCAGCTTCTCCGTGTGGCCTGGGTGACCCTGGCACCGCGGGGCGCGGTCGTGCCGGGCTCTGCACGGGCCACACGCACCCGAGCGGGCGCCGCGCTCGTGTTTGTGCTGGGCGAGCCGCCCCGAGGAGCTGAGCTGCCCTCGGAGCCAGCCTGGAGCTGCCGTGCCAGCGCTCATCCTGCACACCACGGCTCCAGGGGCTGCTCAGCGGTTCTGCTGCGGGGACAGGACTCCAGAGGCAGCTTGGCTCAGCCTGCAGGGAAGATCCGTCCCTGGGGCAGTGCCCCACGGCTTCTCACAGGACAGCAGTGCCTTCTGCTTCCCCTTGCACATTGAATTCGGGCTGATGATGCTAAGGAGGAGAGTGCCACATGTGGGATGGATCTTGTCTAACAATTAGTCATCCCAAAAGGGTGTTTTGGTTCTCTGTTGAATCGCTGCAGGGAGTGGGCTGCTTCAGAGGCAATCTGTCCTGCTTTGACCCGGCGTCTGTGCACAGGGGAGAGGCATTCCTGGTGCTGCTGGGTGGAGAGGGGCAGCCCTGGGCACTGCCCTGCTGTTGGTCTGGGCAGGGTTTCCCACCCCAGGTGTGCCTTCACCCAGCCTTTGAGCAGAGAAGAATCCTCCTCCTCTGCCATGTCTTCATGGAGATGTTTCTCAGCTGGGGAAGGGAAGGGACCCTCAAGCTCCACTGTGGGAAGAGTGGCCACCACGTTCTTCTCAGGTTTACTCTTGGCAGAATAAACCACTGCTGAAGAAAGGAACTAATGAAGAGATCTGGAGTGGATTTATCCTTTGAAAACTGAGTCTAAATATAGTGCCAGGGAGTTCAATATCTGTCTCTCCAAGACATTCAGATCAAACGTACCCATTTTGAGACTTTTATGTTTTTCCTTTTTTTTTTTTTTTTGTGTCTGTAAACCCAATGGCCTGCCCTGGGAATTTAAATTCCAGGTGAGGTCCTTTGGACTTGTGAATCACTCACTTCCAGTCACAAAGGCACCGTAGTGCACTCTGGACGTGGGTAATGATGTTAATGTTCAGCAGGGCAAAGTAGAGCCCAGCTCACCTCCCTCCTATTGTATCAGCTTTTGGTGCTGTCTTGGGAATAGTAATAATAGTAGTAATAATAAGAATAATAAAAGGGCTGCCACGAAAGCCAGGGAATCTGACTCAATGCACACAGGCAGGAGAGGCTGGAGGAGAAGCAGCCCTTCCCAAGTGCTCCCCTGCCAAGTCTTTACAGTCCTCAGCCTTTTTTTGGATGAGCTGGGGCCATGATCAAGTAGTGGCTTCTTTTGTGAGACAGCTGTATCTAGAAAGGCCATTCTCATACACTGAATAAAAATGGAAATTCTTCCCCAAACATCCACATTCATTTGTGAAACAGTTAAGAAATGAAAACTGTCAACACCTGAGACTGAGAGCCCATCTGGCCCCCTGAAAGAGCTCAATTTTCCCTTTGCTGATCTGGGCCAGGTATATAAATGTGATCAGCAAAACAGCAGCAGAGGCTCTTGGGTTCATTTTTGTTTGCATCCATCCACTAGAGACTTCTTTTTAGGGATTTGCTAGGCTCCTGAATTGTCATCTTATCATAAAAAGGGAAATAAATCCTTTTGTTTGCCCTGTGCTGCCGTTCTCCCCAGATCTGTGCCAGAATTGGAAAGTTCTCTGCCTGTTGTGGTAAAGTTTGGAAATCAACTTAACCCGTGCCTTGCTGTGCACCCTTCTGAAAAGAAGTGGTGAAGATTTGTTCTGTTTGTTCATTAAATAAAACCAGTAGAGAAAAGGTCACATTCAAATGCGTTATTTTCCGAGAGTGACATATGCTGTTGACTCACACAAATGTGTCTCCTCTGGAGAGTCCCTCGTGGAGAAATCTCAGAGCACTTCATCTTCTGTCCTTAATGAGAATTTTTCTTCTAGCAGAGCTATTAAAGGCTCTGATCTTAATTCTCAAAAAACACAAAAGATGTCAAATTATACAAATCCAATATTTGATATGTTAATAACCAAGGAGGCTGTAAGAGGGGGAATGAAAACATAACCTGAGGAAATGCATTGTCTTCCTGGTGGTGTGCTTCCCCTGGCTGCTGTTTATTACCATCCCTGTTACCTTGGTAGCAGTCCTGATGCATCCCTGGGCAATAACATGCACACACTAACATGACAAATGTGCAGGGCATTGGAGCACGTACAGTGCATGCAGGTGAAATCAGGTATGGTTCTTTTTTCCCTTTTTCCTCCTGCTGTTCTCGAGGCTGAAAACTCCTTAGAAGAAATTTGCTGACTCGTGTTGTCACTGTGCCACTGCCAGGAGTTACCTTCCAGGGCTCTGTTCTGCTTTGGGGTGCAGTGGCTGTGTTGTAGGAGCAGAAATGGCATTTTCCCTTTTAGTTCAGTGGACAACTAGCAGCTGCTGTGGCATGTGGCAACTGTATTTTTCTTCCTCTCTCCTCTCTGTCTGGGAAAAGAACCTCTCTGAAGTGATACATGCTGAAGTCTTTGCTGTGCAGGGTGTGTAAGGAATGGATGACTCGGAAATCCCAAGTATTCTCCTGCTTTTGGTCGGTCTTTTGAAAGATGCTCTCAATTGCCACATCAGATGGTTGGAATACTTTGTTTCAGCAAAAAGTGTTTCCTTGCATGGGTGTGTGAATGGAGGAATGGGGGCTTGCTAAACTGGATTTATCTTGGTGGGTGTGGGGACTAAATGAAGCTGAAAGGTTTAAAATCCTGACCCAAATCAATTTTCCTTCCCGTTGAGATAGCTCCCCTCTGCTAGCAGAGGCAATTACCATGTCAGCTGGGCAATTTAGAGCTGTCTCAGGTGGTGCTGTCAGGCCTGTTCCACATGGGACCAATTCAGTGTCACAGTGATGGTTTGGAAGGTTCCAGTGGTATTTCAAGTGCTGTACTAAGTTCAACTAAAAGTTTTTGCAGCACATGAATGGCAAAGGGCATCACAAAAGCAAAAATCCATTTCTAGGATGTACATAATTGCAGTTGGGTATTTTTTTGTGCTCAGGTAGGAAATGCCATCATAGCAATGACAACCTGGCTCCTCATTCCTCTGTACTCCCCAGGAGCCATTCCCTCCTGGCAGGAGCTGCTTCCTGCGTGTATCTTGCACATCCTGGGTTATTTTGTGTTGTCACTCACAAGGACAGTGTTAAATAATGGAGTTGGTGCTTTTCCCACGAGCACAATTTTCCACACTGAGCCTCCAGCCTGATTTGGATTCCTCAGCTTACACAGGTCTCTGGTCTGCCACCTGTATATTTCTCACATTGCCCAACTCATTCCCAGTGAGCAGGAGTTTGAGTCAAGGCAAAATGCAGAATTGTGTCTCTCCAGTGCAAATGAGCATTGGGTAGATATTGCCTTCTGGGATTGGTTAGGGCTTAGTGGCTATATTGGGAACTTTAAGAGTTAGCTTCCTTTAAAAAAAAAAAAATTACATAAAAATCTGGATTTTCTGGTGGAAAGTTTTATGGGATGCAGAGAAAATAATAAATCTGCCAGGCTCTGCTCAGGGAAGTCTTCTTTCCCTGCACTCAAATATGGCAAAGTTTAGCTGCTGGAATTTCTTGGAATGAGTGAATAAGGGCTGGATCTTCCAAAGCTTTTCTAACTCTGGGAGTCAAGCTCAGTCCTGCAGGATGCTGATTTGCTTTGCTTTGCTACCAGAGGATCCTTGCAATGTCTTCATGGTGCTCAAATGCTCAGTGTCTCCAGCTTCAACCAGAATTTTTCAGGCTGATATTGTTTTGCTCCCACTGTGGGAAATGAGAGGGTGCTTTGAGCTGAGTGGGGAGGCAAAGAGTGCCCAGATTTTGGCTTTGAGGGGTGTTATTTCCTGCAGGGCCTGGGGGCACAGCTGTGCTCTGGTGGATGTTGAGGGAGAACCCAGCTGTTTTCTGTGGGTGGCAAAGGAGGGGAAATCTTTGGGCATTTGATTTCAAGATGCTTTAGTTTGCTGCTCTTGTGGAGTTATGAAATACTGAGCAAATGCTGACAAATTAATGACTTGGAAAACAAGCTTTCATAATGAAAATGTCAGAGTTTGGAGACCTGCTTGGTGGCTCGGGAGAGTCTTGTGGGTTTTTTCCATTGGTTATGAAGGTGCTGGAATTTTGAGCTTTCCTCTGCAGTATTTTGTAGCAATTTATATACTCAGCATAACAAATCAGGTCAGTGCCTTTACTATCTGCTTGTGCAACCTGTAACTCCTTGGAACTGGAGGGCAACATTTAAAATTTGCACAGAAATTGGAATTTAGCTGGGAGGATTTGAGACACTTATTTTGCTTGGATTATGCTCCTGTTTATCAGCATCGGAAGGTATTTGAGGGACCTAAAAATTGAATTCTAGGTTTTGCATTAAAAAAAAAAAATCTGTTAGAATGAGTTTCTCTTTGGGGAAGTTGGATATTGAGTATAGATGTGACTCTCCTGTGTCTGCAGAAAGAGGATAAAGAATAAACTAAGCTTATTCTTAAAAGGCACATAATAAAAAATGAAATAAGAGTTAAAAATAAAGTCTATTGGACTGCTTTGAATCAACAACACTGAACTGGGAACTTCAGAAACTTTTTTAGAACAGATTGTTCTTGCTTTCTTTTTATCTCTGTAAAAACTAAAACTTAAAATATAAAAAAAGGGGAAAAGTAGCCACTAATGAAAACACAGAGTCAACTGTTAACTATAATTTTCAGTTAAAGTGTTTAGTGAGGAACCTGTGGGAGTTGCTTGAAGAAGGATATTATTATTACATTGCTTTATAGCAATACCAATTTTTAACCACAGAATCTGTTCTTTAGGCACTAAATACTGGGGAGAGCAAAGAAAGTGAAGATTCTGAATTACATAAAGCTGATGAAAATACATTTATGGGATGATCTTTCTCTGCTGGTGAGAGAGTAAATGCTAATTTACTCTTGCTGTCCAAACTGAGCTGGAGTAACAGGCACACCTATGGTGAATGTTATGACCTTTGTGTTGTGCTGCTGTGCTCCTTCCCAGAGCTGGTAGCATTTTGTGGATCAACAAAGTACTTTCCATTTACATAAAGACTTTTCAACTCCTCTCTTGAATATGTGATTCACTTTGGAGATGTGCAGTTGTCTAGCAGAGCAATGGCTGTTGCACTTAGTAATGTATTTTGAGATCTTTGAGACTGGAAGATGCTATCAAACTCTATGATGTCTGTTATTTTAATTTTATGTTCTACTCTATACAGTCCTGAAGCCTAATATATCTTCTATTCTGCTAGAGGGAAGTGGCTTCTTTTTAAGGTTTTACAGGCTGTTTCTGTTGTGCAGTGGAATTCAAATTAGGAATTATTCTGTTCTATTCAGAAAAGAAAATCTCATGTTAGGATGGAAAGCTAGGCAAGGCTCAGTGGCAATAAAACCGTGAGGGAACTGGGTCCATGGCAGTTAGACACCTGCTGTAAGGCCCTTTGCATACTGATTATAGCTGAGATTCTCATTCTGGGTCTTAAAGAATACAGGCCCCTTTCAGGTAATTTATCCTTCTCAACAAAAAGGTTTCTCTTCAGTCCTTCTTCTCTGCCATTCCTGGCAAACAAAGTGGTTCAAGCCTTGTCTTGGCTTTGCAATGAGAAATAAGGGATGGTTCCTGTTCCTGGGGTTCGATCCCAACCTTTAGGATGATGGATATGTGCCTGACTGCCATGCATTGATGAATATTGATCCCAGAGAACTGATGAGGGACCCGGGCTGGAGCAGTCTGTGTACGTGGCATCAGCTGCAGTCTTATCTCGGTTTAATTGATTATTGAGGGCTTTGCTGGCTTGCAGGGCAGAGCAAGTTCTCATTAGATTTGGCCTTTAATGGCAGTGCCGTTACCTGAGGGCAGAGCTGCAATGTTACAGCCTCTGGGTGTTTACTGGCTCCTCCCTTCCCTCCTGAGTGCTGCTCAAGGTGACTGTCAGACCCACAGGCTCTCCTAACAAGATGTAGAAACTGTAAATCTGGTTTGGGTTTTTTTCCCCCCTCTCTGTTCTTTTTATCTCCTAGTAATTGTTCCCCTTAGGATTGGCTGCATGATATTAAAGAATCTTTTCTTGTTGCACAATTAGTTTCAAAAATGCGCATTTTTCCTGGGCATCAATCTTGTGCTGGGGAGGCCAGCAAAGACCTTGCACTGCTGCTGAGGGGGCTCTTTTGGAAGTCTTGGTGGTGAGGATGTGCCCTGGTCTGCCTCCCATCCCATGTGAAAGTTTGTGCCTGGCTGCTCACAGGTGATTTTTAACCTCTCACCTGCCCTGGGAAGTGCAGATGTGCTCACTCCGAGCTGCAGCATGGAGAAAACTAAACTCCAATAAGTTATTTCAGCACCTAAGCCCTGTTGTGGTCTTTAGCAGTCCTGTTTTGGTGAAGCAAAACTTACAATATTTGACCAGAATTGCACATGAGCCTGTTAAACTTGAGTCTTCCAGCCCCCAAGCCAGCTCCTCACTGTTGCATCCTTGGATGTGAGCAGGGTGGGTGCTGGTGAGAGGCTGGCTGTTCATTTGCTCCTTAAAAACTGAAGTGGGTCTGTGGAATTTGTACAAACATTTCTGGGTATCTGCTTTGTCTCCATTTAGTCTGGATGGACTGAGCACAGGAACAGCTGAGTGAATTTAGCTGGATCGAATTTTCAAGGAGACTGACAGCAAGAGGGATGTGCTTGAGTAAGGAAATCAGAGCTGTTCTACCATTTTTAATAGGTTTGGTATGCCTGCAAGCTCTGGACTTTTTTGGTTTTGTTGAATATATTCTACTTGTTGTAAAGCAATCTAGCCTTGTTTTAATAAATGCTACACAGCTCTGTACTGTAGCTCCACAGCAACAGAAAACTGGGAAAAAACATTCCTGGCTTTCAGCAAGCCTGCAGAGTGACTGAGTTGCTATGGGTTGTGTTCTTGCATGTGGCACTGTGAAATTAGAATATCAAGACGTAAATAATTCCAACCAAAACCATCATTATCAATCTTTTCCCTGTATTCTTCTGCTAAGTTACAGCAGTGATAGGTAGAAAAGTTCCTTTCAGTTCTTCCTGTGTTCCATCAGAAAAGCAAAGCTACTAATGTTGCTTTTTAAAGAGTTTTTACACTGGTGTTCATCACTGATCCAAAGTTGTGACTGCCAACCACAGGAAAGATTATTCATTTAATAAGCCACTACCATCATGAAATCCCCTTGGACTTAAGGAAAAGATGTGCAGAATAGAAATTAAAAGCAGCAGAGGTAAACAGAAATTTAATAAGGTTCTATAGGAATTCCTGTACAAACCTAAGGAGTTTAATAGAAAATGAGAGGTTATTTTTAATCATCCTCTGGAACTCTACAGCACGTTTTTAATTAAATTACGTAGGATGGATAGGAAAAAACCTAAGGAAAGATGACTAATTTTCTATTAACCTTTATTCAACTTTTTCATAAAATGAATTAAGTTAATGACTCATTTCTGTTTGTGTTGTTTTGGTGAAAGCTGATATTTACAAAGTTGAAACTGTCTCCAGTATTTCCGGTCAGTCCTGTCCTTCCACCCCTCATTTCGTTTTTCCCTGTCCCAACATGGTCTAAGATGATCTATAGAAAACATGAGACTACAGGATACTAAGCCATGCTGAACCTTTGATTTCTTGTGGAACCATGTGGCTTTTTAGCTTTTTTTCTTTATTCTGATTTGTGTGATTCTCCTGGGGAAGAGGAGATTCCTGAACTCCAGGTTAATCCTGACTGGTTTGAAATGAGTATCTAAAAGAACCCCCTCGATTCTGGCCATCAGCAACTCAAGAGTGGAGCCATATGGACCCTCTGGCTTTTTTATATTTTTCTTGCCTTTTTTTACCTTGTGTGGCCTTGTTGGGTTTGATTTGCTGTGCTGCTTTAATAACTGTAAAACACAGTAATTAAATAAAACTTGAGGAAGTCATGAACCTTTTGGACACTGATAATTTTTTGCTAGGCTGGCTAATGATTATACTCACATGGGCCGTTGGTCTCTTAAATGAAATTTCATCCTATGCTTTGAAAAAAGTACTTCGACGTTGCCTTTGCTATGAGAGAAACCAAGTCCACAGATACCCCCTTGAAAATGGCTTTATTAATTAATCCCACGTGGCTCATCAATGTTGCTGGTGTCTCCATTAGTTACATGCAGAAATAAAGACAAATGGCTCTTGTTAATAGCCCCAGGAATGCATAAATCTTGCTTGTTTATGGAAGAAGGCAACACAAGGAGACATTATGTTACAAGGCTTCCTCGATTTATGGCCTCGCTGCCTGTGCTGGCACGGATTTAGGTCAGAAATGAGTGCATGGGTGCAGTGCCCTGGTTTTGTTTGCATTGCCCAGAGATATTCCCTGCTGCTGCTGCAGCCTGGGGGAGGAGATGCCTCTGCCATGGGCTGGGGGCTGGAGGAGGCAGCTGGGGCATGGGAATCTCTCTGCTGGTCATCCTTGTGAGGGGGTTTTGGAGCCTCTGTCCTCAGCAGGAGTGGGAAGGGCCTCCTGTGCTGGCTGGGCTCTTCCCCTTCTCCGTGGGTGTCAGCCTGATGCCCTGGTAGAGATCAGGCTGTTTTCATGGAGCAGCACTTTTGCAGGAGGGCATCTCATCCTCTGGGCTTCCCACTGCTCCTCTTCTTCGTGCCTGTGCTTTCCTGCATCCTGCCCCTACCAAACGCAGCTCTTTTCATCTCACACAGGTTCTATCCCATGCCACCATAGAAATGTCAGTTGGGAGGATCCTCTGGAAGTTTCCAGCCTCCTGTTTGGAGCAGGACAGTTGCCCACATGAGCAGTGGTTTTGCTGAATTGAGCAGGAAAGCCTCTTCCTGTGGGATGGGGATCCATCCCTTCCCTGTGAAGTTCTCTGAGAGAAAACCTTCCTGACCCCTAGATTAAGCGTTGAAACTGTAACTTGGGCTGTTGCTGCAGTTTTCCTGACAGATCCTCTTTTGGGATCACTCCATCTGTTATTTATTGCACTTAAATTGAGCTGGTTCTGTCCCCTCTGGTCCTTGCTGCCCCGTTATCACCTTCCCTCCTGCCTGCTGAGGCTGCCCCAGTCCAGCAGGGTGAACAGTACATAATTTCCTGAAAATATCTTGGGGTTTCAGCTGCCACAGCTCACACCTCTCTTTGCCCTTCCACTGCAGCCCTGCTCACCTTTTCCTGCTTGTCTTAGGAGCTGAGGAGGAGCTGCCTGAGGGTGCTCATGATGGCTGTGTTCATCATCTTTCCAGAAGGCTGGATTTTTCTAAGAGGGTGCAGATGGGTACTGTTGAAAATCCGTTTGGTTGTCTGTCTAAGGAAATTTTGGTTTAATTTTTCTTCATGACTGAGCAGTGCTTTATGGAGTCAGACCTCCTGGAAATCCATCGTGCACCAGGTTGGGGCTGTGGCTGCTGAAATCATTGCTCGTTCCCCAAACAGCGCAGAAAGGAATTTCCTCTTAATTTTGAAGCAGAGGAACAAGCACTCTGTGTAGCTTGTTTTAACAGTTGATGTAATTAATTCTGCTCTTTTAGCTGGGGTTTGCTATTTTTATCAGCCCTGGACTTGCGTACTGCTGTAGTAACAGCTCTGGGGCAGACCTCCTGTTCCTCCCAGTCCCGAGTGTGAGGTACAGCTCTAATTATATTTACAGTTAATTCACAGTTCACTGAGCGGAGCTTGGGGCCAGTTTCACAAGTGCTCTGCTCTGTTATCAAACTGCTAATAAATATGGGGAACCATCATGAGAGAACACAGGCAGCAAAATCCTAACAAGAGTGGAAATTGGTGTGTTATAAACCCCATGCTGCAGCAGCTGATGAAAAGCAGAGCCCCACAGAAGGAGCACGCAGGATATCACAGAGCATCCATCACAAAGATGGTATTTTACTGAAATTATTTAATTGGCATGTAGCCTTTGCTGCTCCCTTTTGAATGTTTAATGGTTACTGAGGTATTTGGACTCAGGAGAGCAGGAGATGCTCTTGTTTTAAGTTCTTAGACTGTGATAAAGAGATGAGTGTTAGTTCTGCACCGTGGCTGGGCTTCGAGTTTCAGCGGATGCTTCCTCTGCGTGTCTCAGTTCTCCAGCCAGAAAGCAGAGATGATCTTTGCAAAGTTAGGACTTGCTGCCATCACAAGTCCTGCCTGGCTGCCTCCAAACCTGCCCGAGGTGACTCCTGCAGCTGAAGGCTCCGGCTGCCTCGTCCCCCCCTGCCTGGCCCAGGACACTCCAGCTGCCTGGGCCACCACGAGCCTGCTGCTTCCCACTCTAGACAGGCTCCACACAGGCAGTGCTGGCAGTGCCTGGCGTGGGCAGCAGGGCCAGGGGGTGCCACCAGTCCTCCCTCCAAGTTGTTTTGTCAAAGCATGTTTAGCCAGCTCCACAGTGGAAACTTCCCTGCCCAGGGAAGCCCTGTGCTCTGTTTGCCACTGGATCTGGGTCAGTTCCATCCCTGGGTTGGCCCTGCTGTCCCATGGGTTTCCCTGTGGTGAGACAGGAGCTCTGGGGAGAAAATATTCCATAATTTCTCTCTTCTTTCATGCAGTTGCATCTGGGCATGGCAGCTCCCCAGCTGGAACCTGATTTTGTGCAACTGTTTTCAAAGCAAACAGTAGGAACAAGGAATAATGGGAGAAGAGGTGGTTTGGGGGGTGGAAAACTTCTGTGCACATCCATCTTCCCTATTGACTTAATCAGCTTTTACTGCAGCCCTCCATCTCTGAGGACTGAGTCTTCCCTTTGTGTCCCCCCAAAGCTCTTGGTTCCATCAGGTTTTCTCTTTTCCAGGCTCATCAGTTGGAGCTGATGGGATTTCAGACCAAGTGATGCCAGTCTTGCCCATCAGTGGGAGCTTCCTCAGGGGGTGCATTTATTCTGAGTCCCTGCTGTTGAAGCTGGGGTTAACTGTGAAATTTCATAGCAAACACCACGGCTGAGCCAGGTCACCAAACTGGCTCGTTTTGGTGTGGAAATATTTCCAGGCTGATTGAGAGTCCTGTGCACCTGTAAGGAGGAAGAAGGTTGTGGTATGGCCTGGCCTTTGGAAAAACCATGAATTATTGATTTTTCTGACTGGGATAGTTGATATATAACATGGGGCTGTTATGCCTTGCTTTCCTTCCAAGGATAGGCTGGGTATTGATTGGAAGATCATCTATATTTTCAAATGTCTTAGCCAGGCTGTAGGTGTTGAAGAGTTTTTCAGTGAGTGCAACAAAATGTCAAAGTTATTTTGTGCATTAAGCCCTCTCCCTCAACTAAAAATTCCCCCCTGCCTTGACACTGTGGTAGGGATGTCGATGTTTATATTTAACTTTATTTTTAGACTACTGGGCCAGATCAAAGGGAGAAATTGGACATAGGCAGTAGGCAAAAGCTGCCTATTAAGAGATATGGAAGTCGTGCAGCTTTTCTGCAGCAGAGCTATGCAGGAGGCTAAAGCCCCACAGTAACTTGTTTTCCCCAAAATCCACTCCTGGCTGCTTAGAGTGAGCACGTAATTTAGGTCCAATTGTGCAAAAAGTGAAGAAGTGCCCCCTCTGGCCCTGCTTTTTGCTTTCTTGGTTGAGTTTCATTTTTCTGCACCTCCTGTGGCTGTTTGCTGTTTCCTGGGAAGCTGAGGGTGCTGTGTCCCTGTGCAGCAGGTCTTGGGTCTCTGCTCACGTGCCCTGTGGTGGTGGGGCTGGAATTATGCACTGTGCAGAACTGAACACCAGGCAGTTTCCCTGCATTTTGGGTTATTTGTGCCCCTCAGTAATAGAATACCAAGATCTAGTGGCAGGCAGGCACAAAAGACTGAATTCACCTTATACAAAATTGGTGCTCTGTGTTTATATTTCCATGCCATAGGTTCCCTGCTAGGTTTTATCCAATTATTATCTCTTGCACTCATTTTGGGTTCGGATTTGAAGCAGGGTTTCAATGCCTTTGCCCTGTAAGTGCTGACAGAGAAAGGGTGGCTGCCCCAGGTGCTCTGCTGTCCCATTTCTGGCAGCAGTGGCTGGTGGAGGTGTCCACCTGTGAGTGAGAGCAGAGGAGCAGAGGGCAGAGCTGGAGCAGCTGCTGTTGGAGCTCTCTGGCTGCAGACAGCTGGTGGGGCAGGTTGCCATGTGTTATTTCCCCATGGACCAGCTCTGAGCAGCTGTCGTGGGAATGAGTGACCTTTTTTCCTCTCTTTACTCTTTTTTGTCCCCCCTTTTTCTTTCTTTTCCTCCCCTAGCCTGCTCTAGAAACAGATCACTGTAGGTCTCCAAAAGGGGTTGGTATAGTGTATCTCTAATTATAATTAGCTGTTACAGCAGGAATTATATTGGGAAGGCAAGCCCTGAGCCATTGAGTCCTCACTATTATTTAAACTCTTTAGGTGCTTATGTTGCTCTCGAGAGTCAGACTTGAGCTCTTAAATCACTTTGAATCCTTTTGGACAAAACAGTTATTGGAGCTGGGGGCTGTTTTACAAGACCTTGTGTATGTGAGGTTTCCCTGTGATGCACAGAGGTATTTGTAGAGCTGTGGCTGATATGTTTTAGTGGAAGAGACATGGCAATGATTAATAACTTGGTAAGCCCACACTGGCCCTTCCACTTGTAAGGCAGCAGAGAATGGAAAAGGCTGTGCAGAGAAACACATTTCCTGGGGGCATGCAGGGCTGGGAGTACCTGCTGAGGCTGGACAGAACACCCCATAAACACTGTAATAATGCTGCATAACCAAAGGGGTTATGTAACTGCAAATAAAAATATTGGAGTTGCATAAAAACCTCTGTAAAGCCCAAGCCTGTGAGTTTTTCCCTGACTTCAAAGGTTTAAGCACTCAGCCAAGTTCTTTAATAAGCTCCAGTCCTTGATTGTGGAGTGGCAGGACTGTGCTGATGTTGTTCCAGTGCCCAGGTGTGTGAGTGCTGCAGGTGCTGGAGGCCACAGGGCTCCTCAGCTCGGGTGGAGTTGAGCATCCTCTGCTCCAGGAGCTGCTGGCCCCAGCCCTGCCCTGAAATCCATGGTGCTGTTGTCACAGAGGAGAGTTCTGCATCAGAATTCTGGAGAACATGGATAATATCAGGGATTATGGCCTCTATCAGCGGGTAGCAATTAAGGGGTGTCAAGATCATTAATGCATAATTAATCTTAATCTTTCTAGTGCTGTATGTACTTAACAAACTAATACAGAAGCAGGGATCCGTGGCCTCCTTTTGACACTTCAGATAATAGAGGCCAGCAATAAATTTGTTCACTGCATACTTCTGGTTTTCCTTGTAAGTAAATTCTGAGCTCAAACAATTAAAAATTACCTTAAAAATGATTCCCATTAGGACTCACACTGAGACTGATGAGACCACAGAAGGAAATGCAGTGTTGGCTTTTGGGCTCTGGCCTGCAATAGTTGTTTGCCTCTGAGCTGCTGATTGAAATGCAAGGTAGATATTTGAAAGGAAATACAGAACTTTTAATTTCTTGCTCATGTTTGTGAGCATTCCTGAGTTAGCAAATCACCAGGAAACTGGCTAAAAAGAAATGATTTCTTAGCAAATGAATTGTTAATTATTGAGCTCCTGTAAATTCCTGTAATTTTAAAATCGTGTTGGCAACGGATCAAAAGAACATGTGGTGCCACAGTGTTAGAGTATTTTTATTTATATCTGATTCACAATTGTCTCCATGGCAATGTGAGAGATGAAGGCAGAGGAAAGAAATGAGTTATCACATTATTAAATGACCCAGTGGAAAAAAAATTAAGACATGTTAAGGATTAATTTTACATTATAGAGCTGCCTAGCAAGCCATTATCATTAAAGTTAAGGATTTGTTAGCATTTCTATTATAAATGTGTTTTTGAAGTGTTTATTACTGTTTCAATTTGCACCAGGCTGCAACTTTGCATACAGGTTCTCTGAAAAAAGGAAATCTAAATTTTAAAATGCACCAAGTAGAGCAGTTTATTAATTTTAGAACATTTCAGTGCTCTATGTCTTGTAGAGAGAGAGATTTCTCCACTCTAATAACTAAATAATGGCTTTTTTCCTTCAAAAAAGAAACCCCAGCCCCTCAATTGGGAATCCAGCCTTTATTAGGTTTTTTTAGTGGAATTTGGGGCAAATCAACGTATGGCTTTTGTAGAGGTGAACACAGCCCAGCTCTTTGCAAATTGAGCTGTTGCTGCTCTGCTTTTGTCAGAAGTATTGTCAGTAGATGTATGACTAAAATGGAACAAAGAACTGGTAAAAGTCTCTTGGAGGACAAAGGTTTTGTTTGTTTTGTGTGGGTTGGGGTTTTTTTGCCCCTTGGCAGAGGGGGGGAAATGCTTTTCATTACAGCACAGAGTTTATGCAAAATCCCCTGCTCTTGGTGGATTATTGCATAATGCACGATAGCGTTTTCAAGCTTGGCTAACTGTGATTAGGAAGCTAAATGGAGGGAAAAAAGCAACAATTTTTGTTCTAAAGCCAAAGAATATTTGTGTCTTTCACCAGTCAGGGTTCTGGTTCCCTGGCAGGGAAAGGCCAGAGGTGCCAGCATCCCTCAGCAAGGGGAGAGCTCCCCATCCACTGGGATTTGAGGTATTTTCAGGGGGTTTGGGGGGCCTCAGGTGCCCCAGAGATGCTGGGGCGTGGCAGTGCTGATGACAGTGCCTCAGGTGTGTGTGAGGTGGGAGCTGCCTGCAGGACAGACAATGAGGAGAGTGGTACTGGGGTTTAAAACAGAGGGGAGAGAGGAGGGAGGGCTTTATGGAACAGCCCATTTATCTTGAATTCCCAGAAAAATCTGTGAGGCTCTGCAGGGCTGGCTTCTGTCCATCTCTGTTCAATATTTTCATTATCAATCTGGGTAATGGAATGGAGAGTAGGTTTGTTAAACTGACAGGTGATGTAAAGTCGGGAGAGACTCCAGATGCTCGGGGAAGAAGAACCAGAGCACTTTCCTAAAATAATCTGGGCAGATTGAAATGGTGATCAGGAGCAAGGGATGAAAGGGCCAAGTGATAGCTTGGGGCAAGGATTGCAGCAGACAGGCAGCACTCCAGGCAAAGGGCCTGGGGTTACAGCGGGCTCTCAGCAGCACAGACATCATGCCATGGAAAGACAAAAAGCCATCCTGCAGGGCTGTGTGCTGGGAAGACATGGGAAGTGTCTGCTCATCATCCCTGGGGAGGGCTGAGCAGGATGTGGGGCAGTGTGAGAGACTGAGATCACCCTGTCTGGGAGGGAGAGAACACCTCCCCATCATACCTGACATCTGCAAGCACTTCAGGTAGTCTGGATGGCTTGGGGTGGGAAGACACTGGGAGGAGCATTGCTGCTCCAAGGAGATGCACTGGATGGTCTGGGAATGCAGGACCACTAAACCTTGTCCTGTAATTCCTCCAGCAGCTCTGGTGTCTGCCTGAGGTGTTTATGCAGAAGAAAAAATCAGTAATGAACTTTTTTTTTGCAGCTCACCCTTTTTTTTCTTATGTTTCTCTTCTGAGCACTGGCCTAACTTGACTCTTCTTAGTTTTCATTCAACTTTAATTTTAAAAGAAGTTATTAACAGGGTAACAGCACTGAGCAGGATGGAGCTAGCTGAATTCCCTCTATGAAATGCTACTTTACTTGATTAAGTCCAATGACATCTTTGCATTCAGCTAACTAGCTCTCTGCAGGTGATAGAATAACTAATCAGAGTAAAAACATCAGACGAAATGAAATATAGACTGTAAACACCATTCTAATTAGTAGCTTTATGGGTCTCTGTCAGTGAATGATCATGGAAGAGATTTCTTGTTTTCCATCTTGAGAATATTTGGGTATTAGTCATGGCTGAATGCCTGTTTGTGTCTTCCTAGCTGGGATTTAGGGTATTTGAATCCTGGTTCTCTGTGTGGGCCCTGCCTATCAGGAGGTGCCAATAGCTGTCCTTGGCCTCACACTCACCTCTGGCTTTGAGTCAGTCAAATCAAGTTGAAGGAGGTGGCCTGGGTTTGGTGGCCCCAGCCTCTCCTCAGAGTGCCCCCAGCTCCAGGCCATGGGTGCCCAGTGCAGCAGTTTCATGGGTTTTATTTTGGGCACAAAATTCTTCCTCTCTCTTTGGAGCCCAGCTCAGCCATGCTCCACTTGGAGAGCCAGCAGCCTTTGTCTTGGAAGTTCATCAAAGGTGATTTTCAGTAATTAACTTTCCAGCCTGGAAAAACCAAACAGAATTTCTTGACTGCAGAATTGCTGCCTGTTATGTAAGCAGGAACATTTTTATACAAAACCCCCAAACCCTTTCCATCTCTGTCTGTATATATAGACAGGGAACAGGTGGCTGTGGCTGCTAATGGCTCCTGAGCTGGGAGGGGGCTCTGAGAACCAAAGTGCTGTGGCCAACTTGGCAATCCCCCTGATGGGGTCTGAAAAACATCCCTGTGCTGGGGCCCAGATATTCCCTGTGCTGGGGCCCAGATATTCCCTTGGGCTGGGTGGGCAGTGGGAGAGGGGCTCTCCTGAGCTGTTGGGGCTCAGAGAGGAGCTGTGGTGAGGCTGATTGCTGGAGAGGTGGTAGAGCAGGGGGCTGGTTTTTTTAAAGCCTTTCAGGGAGATGGAGAGGAGGAATGATTTCCATGACAACAATTCAGTTAGGGAGAGAAATGATATCTCTTGGAGAGCGAGTCTGAAGGAAAGGTGTCACTGCTGTGAACCTGGGGGGGGCTGAGGGGAGAGCAGGGCACTGAGTACAATCAAAACATTAAAACACAAAAGCATGATTATTGCTTGAGAATCAGCACTTTCAAAAGGAAACAGTGATGAGAAGCAAGCCCTTGGTGAGGAGATGGAGAGCTGGGTGTGGGAGGGGAGCAGCTCTGGGAGTGACCACACATCCCAAGGAGCCTCTGACCTTCACTGCAGTGCTGCTGTTGTCGAGTGTGCAGGTGAAACCACCTTCTCTGCTTCAGAGGACATGGCTGGAGTCTGAGTGTTCAGGCAGAACACCTCTGTGGTCTCTGGTTTTTTTGGGCTTTCTCCTCTCGCCCTGAAATGCTGTAGTTGTGCATGTGCATTGCAGATCCCAGCAGTCTGGGTGTCCCTGCAAGCTGCCACAGAATCAGTTTCCAGCTATTTTCTTTTCTTCATCACTCTTCATTAGCTGATTTTCTAACTATATCCTGTGGCCCAGCTCCCTTTAATGCTGACTAGGAATGACCTATCATCTCAGAATTACTTGGACCTTGATTATGATTATTCTTCTTTTCAGACACTATAATTTTGGGTGATAAGTAGACTGGGAGACCTGGTTCTGGCACTGATACTGGCAATTTTGAAAAGATTGCATGGTCTTAAGAAGCCCATCCTAAGACAATGCTGATTAAGAAAAAAAAAAACCAAGAAAAACAACCCAGAAGCAAAATGTGAATAATACTTAAACTAAACTTTACAAAAACAACATTCATTGAGCTATTTGAATTCTGTGCAGCCACAGCAGGCTTGGAAGACACTTGGATACATTTTCCAGCTATAAACCAAACAGGTTGTCAACTTGAAAGGTACTTGGTTATTGCTGATAAAAGACGTGGCCAGTAAAAGGTAGGAAGATACACTGGGAATAAATAACAGAGTCTATAAACAGTCAGTATTTGTGGTATGTCTTTGTAATGCAGTGTTTTTGCAGACAAGTGCACTGAAATCTCAACTTATCAGATTAAAACCAAAAAAAAAAGGTAAATAAATTCTGCTTGGGATGGGAGAGATAGTGCTGTGCAGGGTAATCACTCTCCTCCAGCAGCGCCGTGGGTGTGTGTGAGGATGAAGTACTGCCCAGCTCCCAGAGCTGCCAGGGGCTGAGCTGGGTCTGGCCAGGTCCCTGAGGGCAGCCTGTGCCTGGGGACCCTCCCAGAGCCCTGTGCCCCTGGGGACAGCCCTGCCCCAGCACGGGGACCAGGGCAGCAGCAACTGGCCTGAGTTGGTGCTGTGGGTGTTGGCACACACAGAGCCTCCTTCCCTGGGCTGTGCTGGTGGCCCTGTGGCTGTGATGGTGTCACCTGGGGGGGACAGTGCACCACAGGCAGCACTGATGGAGGAGCAGGGTCCCCTCTGCTTTTGGGAAGCCCAGCTACCAGCTCTGTGTATAATCAGCATTGCCTTCCCCACGCAGCTCGTCAGGATCCGGCTGCCAGCAGCGTCAACGCTGACCCTCATTAATTGTTGGGGCTGCAGGATCCATGGGCCTGGAGCCTGCACTGAATTCTGGATTAGGAATCCTTCCCCAGGGATGTGGGGCCTGGTGCCAAGGAAATAGGTGCAGCCCACGCTGCCTCAGCATCTCTGCTGCCTTTCCTTCTTCTCTGGGGTCCCCCTTGGCATTTCTGCCCTGCAGCAGAGCTGAGAGGCTCCCCTGGAAGTGAAATACAGGGCTGTGATTTGAGCTCATGCTCTTGTGCAGTGCAAGCAAAGGGCTGAGCTTGAGGCACCCCAAACCATGGGTTAGTGGATGGAGTTCTGGGCTTTTGCCTTGTCCCAGCTCTGGAGCTGACCCATGGTGCTCCCATCTCCAATGTGGTCATACAGGGAACTCCAATTATTGAAATTTTTGGGTTGCAGACTTATGTAACTGTCAGGTTGTAGGGGTTTTTGCTGTGTGTTTGAGTTTTAATTGTCACCTGATGTGAAATAGTTATGCTGCCTTAAGTGAGGAGCAAAACCTGCCCTGTGATAGATGAAAGCCCTGGATTGATGTAGGATTTTCAGTGCAGGGTCTGCACATGATGGAGTCTGCCTTTTCCTTGCACTTTGGCATGATCCAGCAGTATCTGCAATGAATGCCAGAAGGAGAAGTCAGTGCCTGGTTCTCCTTTTTTATTTTTAACTGATATTTACACACAAGGAGGATTTCACAGACCCCTCTGTCGCAGCCTTGCAGAAAAGAATCTGCTCTGTAGTGATTTGTCTCTGGAGAGCTGCAGAGGAGTCATGAAGCCACTCATCCATGTGGAGGGGATGGAAAGCAGAAGGGGATCTGTGCAGGTTCCTGCATGTGGGACAGGAGTGTCTTCCTCATTTGTAGTCCAAACCTTTTGGGGTAGAACAGTAAAGGGAGGAGAGGAGGGGAGAGGAGAGGAGAACCAACTGACTCATGTTCAAAGTGCTCTTCAGTGTTGATAGGAAAAGCAAGACTGTGTGCATGAGGCTTTGGGAATGACTGATGAAACACTCGGGCCTGACAATATATCCTGCTTTTCTTTTTTTAACAGATGATCTAGCTTCTGCTTTCTGACCTCTTTGAGTATTAGGATCCATCCATCTTACTGGTTCCTACTCTGTTGCTGTTCTGAGTTTAGTCCTGGGTCAAAAAGTCCCAATAATCCTGGCAAGAGTGGAAGACAGAAAGGCAGAATGCACTCTCACATTCCCAATCTGCAGCTTAGCCATGCTTTTCCAAGTGCTGGTGTTAAAAAGTGAGTGTGCTTTAAAAACATGCACAGTACTGAAGCCCCAGTTTAATTGCTGGTTACAGATGCTGCTTTTGATCCAAGCTAAACTTCTGAGCCAAGCTGAAGTTCTTACAGACAAGAGTTCGTGAAATTCTAAAGAGGAGGAAATCAGCATTAAAATAGCATTTGTAGAGAATCTTAAGCAAAATGTGCACTTTTCAGTGAAGGCCTTTGCATCATAAATTAGCAACATCTGTCCTCCTATTCTATATGTCATTTCCTCTCCAAATCCCCTCCAGAATCTGCCATTTTTCAGAAGTATTCTTGGATACATTGAACTGAGGTTGAAGATGCTTCATAAAATATGCATAAGCACTTGTCACTTGGATAGTGCTTCTTAGTACTCGCCACTTAGCTGTATTTTAACAAATTAACCCTCCAAACAGGACCAGTGCCCGTGGGGAGTATGGGCCAGGATCAGGATGATACTATCCTGCACTCAGGAAATACAGTTGTAAATGGGTGTTCAGTTGTGAGAAGTGGCTGCTCTTTTTGTTCAGTACAAAGTGGGGACTGGTACTATCTGAGAAATTCAGAGTATGGCTATTCAGATAAGGCCTGAGATAGCCAGATTTTCCAGGGGTGACATAAAGGAGGAATAACCTCTCTTCTTCCCCACTGCTGAGACACTGCTGCTGTCTCCAAGCACAGGTGAACTCCCTTGGTTGTTTCAGGTGCAGAGTGTACTTGAGTGTTGGTAGAGAAATAGGACTAGGAGGGAACATAAAAGATCATCTTGTACATGACCCTGTCCCAAGGAGAGCTGGGCTCTACCTGTGAAATTCCTTACAGACAGCTTGTCCTTGTGGCCTCCCAGTGATGAAGACCTTGTGGTGCTCCCAGGCAATCTGTTCCAGTGTTTCACTGTTCAGCAGATAATATTGAAGAATAAAGTCCAATCTTGGAAAGCTTCTAAGTGTGAATGAAAACATTTAAAAATCAATACTGTGCTTTACAAGGAGAAAATAGGTGTGCGATGACACAGGAAAGAGATACCAGGCAGATTTAATGCCTGATCCAGGAGACCTTACTCAAGCAGAAATTTCATTTTATTCCTAAATTCTTTTATTTCTGCTTTATGGATTTAATGGCCACTTGCATCTGGCACATCCTGTGCTTTGGGCAGTGCTGAGGCCAGCTTTGGGATGGACTGATGACCACCAGGTTGAGTATTTGTGTGGGATGGGAGCTGGCACCATCCTGGGGTTGAGCAGGACAGGGACCACACATCCTCAGTCCCTGCAGAGATGGGTTTTCCCTGTGACCACTGGGTCCCTGTGTTTCCCTGTACCCTCAGATGTGCCCAGGCTTTGCTTGCATCTGTTCTGCAGGTGGAGGTGGCTCGGAGGGGTCTTTCTGCTCCCTGATCCTTTGGCCATGCTGCACCAGGCAGATGCAATCAGGAATTCTGTGTCAGGAAGGAGAAGCCAGCTCTGAGCTTCACTGCAAAAACCAGGCCTTGCTTTTTGGAAAATGTGTTGCAGCTACTGTAAATCACAGCAAAGAAGGCAGAAAACATGAAGTGTGTAATGTATGCGACACCAGCACTGAAAGGTCAGCGACTTCATACGCAGGAGTAACGTGCATAAAAAATTAATGAGGCTCTCTAATTAGTTTGTTGTGGTGGAATTTTATTAAGGAGACACAATCGATTTCTAGTTTATGCTAAAAACATAATGAAGTGCACTCAAAGCTGGGCTTCACAAATTCCTGGTTCCCATTGATAAAATGACAGCGGCTGAAGCCGGTGTGGGCTGTGCCGTGGGAGGCAGCCCAGGCACAGTCCCAGAGCTGGGAATTGCTGCTCCCCTCACCATGCTTGTAGTGAGCCCTGGCACTGCCAGGAACCCAAATTCCTGGGATTCAGTTCCCTGCTGTTGTGGGATCTCTTTCTGTTCAGAAGGTGAAGCTCGGCTTATTTGCGTTGCAGGTTCTGCAACGCTTCTTGCTTAAGGAAAATTAACTTGTTTGGGTCTTTGTTGCAAGCTGTATATGCTGGAAACATTTTGATTAAACACTGAGGAAAGAATAAGATAAGGCTGTTGATGAGTTAGAATTGAACATTTTCCTTTTTACTCCTACACTTAGAAAAAACCCAGACATTTTTGGTGTTATTGTGGTCTGTGTAATTAACTGCATGAATAAATATACTGCATTTCTGAAAACTAATACTCCTGAAAAAACCTCAAACATGTTCTGTTTAAAATATTATAATGGTGAATCCTGCAGTCACTGATGTTCAGACAATGAGCCTCTAAGGCAGGAGTGTCACAGGAAAACAAGGTGAACTCTAGGTCTGTCCTGGTGTAAATAAACTGGTTGAGACAAAACCTCTTTGCAGTCCATGTCAGGGTCCAGGTAAACTTCTGCACTGCTCCTGGCATGAGAGACAACCCCAAACAAACTCAGCTATGAGCCAAGAAGAAGAGGAAGAATTTTACCTGCTCTGGGCCATCCTCCATTCCCTCTCAGATACCTCCAGTTCCTCTGGACAAGTCCTGGGGAGCTCCCTGGTGTGTGGACCTGGCATTCCTGTGAGGAATTGCTTTGAATTCGATGGGAAATGTTCAACCTTGTGCCCCAGTCAGATGTGGTTATGTAAGAAGTCCTCTAATTTTTCTGGGAAACGATGTGCCAAGAGCACAGGGGAGCATTGTGGAGCCTCTACTTGTATTAACCCTTTATACTGCACATCTTCTTCTCAATAATTTCCATGGAACTTGTTGAGAATTCGTTTGCCCAGCAGACAGGTGCATTTTTCCTTGCTGAGTTTCAGGAAGACTTGTGCAGCATCCTTGCTCTTGAAAGCAGACAAGCACTCAAAGTGGCACACTGTGACAGGTGGCCACAGCTGAGGTTAAACCTGAATTTTGCTGTGGTCTTGCATTAGCAACTTTGACTGACAAGTTCCCCCTCCTGAGCTCATCCACCCTCCATTTTCATGTTTCTGTCTGCCCAGCCTTGCACTGAGGGCCACGAGGGTGAGATCAAAAGGGAGGGTCATTTGCAGTTGGCTGCCTATAAATATTTGGCTCTAAGTGTCATCTAAAATTCAGTGGAGATGGTGAGGTTCAAAGGGTGTGTTTAAAAGGGAAGGGCTAGGATTTTTTTCTTTTTATTAAGTCTTTATTTTGCTACTCTTTGCTTGGTTTTTCCAGGCTTGCAGCAGGATTTTATAAGAATTCTTAAAAGTTGTGGCTCTTGGAAGGGACTTTTTTCAGATGGGGTCTGGTGACGGAATTTTCCATGTCAGGTAACAAGGGATGCTGGTCTGAACCTCGCTGTGCAGAGCAGCATTTTCTTGTGTTTGCAGTTCTTACACATTTTCTCTATGAGTAGAAGAACATTCCTTGAAGATTGGCCAGGAATAGATGTGGAATAGGCTGCCTTTGGGAGGCAGTGCTTCCTGTTGATTAATTTAGCATCCCACCTTGGTGATCCAAATGTACTTGTTGTGCATGAGAGGATGGGTGAGTAAAGATGGCAAAATTGGCTTTTTTGCCAGCAATTGAATTTGTGAGATGCACCCAGGGCTGTTCCATATCCAGGCACGTGGAGGCAGAAGTGGCTCAGTGCATCAGCCTTGTTGCCATCCTCTCCCAACAGGAGAGCTCCTTAGCTGGGCTGGGAGGTGGCACTGGCACAGTTGGGTGCTGAGGGAGCCTGAATGCCCTCAGTGCTCGGGGTGGCACTGCAGAGGTGGGCATGGCTCCCCTGCCTGGTGTCCTTGGTGGTTTTCCTTCCTGTCCCAGATGGGGCCTCACCTCTTTGCACCTGACAGAGAGTGCTGCTGTTCTGGAGGCTGAACACAGCTTTGTCCCTGTGCCCTGAAGGGACAAGCTGCCTTCTCCTCTTGTCCCATGCCTGTTTCTCACTCTGGCTGAGACCTGTGCTCCTGCCCCAAGGAGGAAGGAGGGGACACACTCAGGCTCCTTGCCCTGAGACCCAAGTGTAGCAGAACAAGAGTGGTGGGCTTGGCAGAGCACATCTCTACCTAACTGGTGTGACATTTGTCATCAGTCAGATGTTGACTTTTATGCTCAGGCAGATGTTGAGGCCAGCAGATAAATATGCTGCCTGAGAAGTTATCTAAATAAATTTTCCAGATCAAGGCACCGTACAGGAGAGAGCCAAGAATAATTAATCTCAAGAGTGCCTGGGAGAAGCAGCTGTTCTCCCAGAGCAGGGGGAGAAGCAGGGGTAGAAGGGGAGGTGGGGATGGTCCCAGGTAAACTGGTACAAACAGTGCAGCTCCTGGGGGAGAATGCTGTGCTGGACCTTTGAGGCAGGAAGGATTTTCTACCTGACCCAGCTGGGTTAAGGGCAGGACATCCTCATCCTAGAAGAGAAAGAAAGGTTTCAAAGGGGCTCTTGGCTCTTTGGACCAATCATTGATGGCTCAGGGTTTTTTTAATGGAAATAGTGAGTTGTCAGTCTGTGTACAGTCAAGCTTCATTCCTGCTCCTGCCACCTCCTCTTTGCTCACTGCTTCTCCCATCGCTCTCTCCTGGACTGTTGCCTCCTGCTTTTCCTTGGGAGTGTTTTTCCTGCCTACTGCTGTCTCTTTTCCCCCTGTGCTGATTCACAGGGCCAAACCTGTCAGCCTTGCAGGGTGTCTGAGCTCAGGCTCTGTGTTGTGCCTCTCTTGGCACGTTCCCTGTGACGAGCATCCTGCTGCAGCTGTGGCCTCAGAATCACCCGTGGGTGTCTGAAAGGAGTGGGTCCCTTCCTTGGCATCCAAGCCAAGCCCACCTCAATTAGCAGAAGTGGGAAGCACCTGCTTTTCCTTTAGGCTCAGTGGGAGCTGCAGGTGTCCAGGCCCTTTTGAGAACAAGCAACTTTTTAAATGGGTGCAGAAGTGTTGGGTTGGATTTGTTTTTTAAGTGCTGGCATTTGAGATTTCTGCTCTTGCTGCAGTGTTTGTCAGGAGAAATAAGTATAGATGGGAATTTGGATGGCAGCAGTTTCCCACTGAGCCTGGGGGTGTCTGGCTTTATGGATCCCAGCTCCTGGCACAGCCTGTGTCACTCACTGCAGGCTTGTTAATTCTAGAACCAACCTGGAGCAAAGTCCTAGACTAATATTTGTCTGCTTCCCTTTAAGGATTCAACCTCTAGTGTTGTGTTAGCAGATTGCTGGCAGTTGCTTCTCATATATATTTGAAATGCTGATCTTCCAAATGAGTTCTGATCCAGAGTGCTCATCCTGCAGGTGGAATTTTTTTTTTTACCTCATAAATTCATTAATCAAAACATTACTTTTTACACTTTTCCCTGTATTTATTTAACACTTGCTCTAGGTTTGCCCTTCTGATCTATTTGTGTTTTCTGTATTTCAAGTTCACATCCCACAGTGCAGTTCCTATCCCAGCTCTGAAGGAAAATATAGGGCCAATTTTAATGACAATGTACAATTGTACTGACATGTCCCAAATCCTGGGGAAACCTGTCCATTAAAAAATAATGGAGTAGGAAGTCCTGGCATAAAGTAAAGCCTTGAGTGAAATTCCACAGCTTCATGGACTGTTAATTCTTTATTAGGTTTTCCTAAGACTGAGATAAAAGGCATTTTATCTTTTTTAAGGTTTGCATTAACATGTCATTGAGTTTTATAGATACATTGATCTTCATTTGGCTAATCGAGAAAGGGTAATAGAAATGTGTGTTAAATGCCAGAGCAAAGATAACTCTCTAACACTTCAAATTTTTGTGTTATTTTTATTTATTAAGTTTTCTTCAGATACAGAACTGTGGTCACTGTCAAGTTGTGAAACTCCTCTCACTGTGTATTTTTATTGGCTGTCCTGTCTAATTTTCTTTTTTTCTCTTTTTTTTTTAGCTGCCTTTGCTTTCAAGTTCATTTGGCAGTGAAGTTGCTGTGTCTTCACTAAAAACTAACAGAGAGAATTGACAGGATTTTAAAAAATCCTGTTGTGTCTGATGGATTTTTGCCTCTCTTGGCTATCTGAGAGTCTCCTTTTTACAGTGTGTTCCAATCTGAGATGGAGCAGTGAAGTGTGTCTTTGGATTCAGAGACAAAAGCTGAATCTGACTGATGTCAAAAGGGTTTTTTTTGCTGCTGCTGCTGCCCACAAACAAAGATTAAGCTCTGCAGTTTTCCAGAAAAATGTACCATGGACATGGCTGGGACAAGGGAGGTGCCACATGGAGCACCTGGCAAGATAAAGACAATTCTTTATCATCCTCTAACGGTGAAATCTGGGGTTGGTGGAAGCTGGAGGGACTTTGGAGTCCAGCCAGGGGTTTGTGTCTGCTTTTTTTTGGGTCAGCAGCCCTTGGTAATCATCACTGCCTCGCTTGGCTCCAGAGGCTGAGTCTTCTCCCAGGGGTTTAATTGTGTCTGTCTCCAGAGAAACAAATCCCTCACACCACACTCACTGTGCATTTAATAAGGAATTCTCTATGGATGAAACTTTATTAACAGCTGTCATTACTGATGAAGATTGTGCCCTGGTCGGTGCATTAGCTCTGTGCATGAGGCACGTGACAGGGAAACAAAATGGAAAATCACTTTTGCCTTCTCTGTGTTGAAATTGCACATCCTCCATCAGTTCTGCATGTGCACAAGGGAGGGCCAGGGGCAAGAATTGGATTGCTGTGGTTCTCTGCAGCTGCAGAGAGCTCAGCCCTGGCTTGGGTGCTTGTTCCCAGCCTCGTCACTTCTCGAGGCACCTTGACAAACAGGGGCTGAGTGGAGCACTCAATGAAACACCCTGAGCAGCACTGATGAGCATCACCTTCCCTGCTCTCAGCTCCCAGGGGGGAAATCTTCCTCTCCTGCTGTTGAAAGGCCTGTGAGGGCTTCACTGACAGGGACAGGGCACAGCTTGGTTGGTTCCAGAGATGGTCATCTTTGTGTCCAGGGTTTATTCCATCCTTCCTTTGCCAACCACTCTTGCCAAGCCAAAGCATCAGAGCAGCTCAGATCTTACATCTCATCCTCAGCTCCAGTCTTGCAGCCTCCAGCAAATGCTTATTTTAGCACCAGCTGGCTCTGATCCCTTTGAACTCTCTGATATGAGATTAAATGTTAATTTATTACATATCATTATAGGATTATATGTTATCTCTAGGATAATGGAATCCAAATGTTAGAATAGCATGTTTGAGATTTAGTACTTGTACACATTTCCCTCCACTCAGGAAACAAGAATAGCTAAAGGCAGAAGACTGAACAAGAGGTGAATTAATCTGTCTGATCACAGCTAGCCAAGAGCTCAGGCTCTGCAAGAGTAAAACCAGAAGTTCATAATCTTTTTGCAGAGTTCAGAAGCAGAGGAGAAGTTGACTGAATTTTCTAAAAAGTAAATAAGTATGAAGAAATTGTTATCTGCTTTGGCTGTTCCATGGGCAAAATCCCATGGATAAATTATGCAGTGCGAATTATGTGCTTGGCTCTGGCTATAAATGCCAGACAAAGCAGAGTGCTGAAGTGACCTGGATGCTGAATTTCTGCAGAATTTTGTTCTCTAGGCTGTGGGTAGGTGAGCAGTAGTGGATGTAATAAGATCTGACTTGAACTTGAATTGGCTCAAACTTGAACTGCACTTGTGATGTTTCCACACAGAGGTTTATAGGTGATGCCACCAAGCAGAAGGTGGACATGGCTCTCTTGCTGTGCCTGTCACTGCCCAGGATGGCATTTCCAAATGGGCAGATGCTGGTGATGAGCTGTGATGAGCTGCACCCTCAGCACACCCAAACACTCTGCCCAGGCCTGGTGGGCTGTGATAGTGATGTCCTGTGACTCTTACTCAATTTTATAATTCCCCTGCCATTGAGAAAAGAACTAGATCCAGGTTTTGCCTTCTCAGGCAATCTCAAATCTGATCTAATTTACTCCTCTTGACTCTTGGAGAGTTTGAAAATGCTGTCAGCTAATGCTCATTATCTTTTATTGCATTAATACATTGACACAAGTGAACCACACAGCAAGTATGACCTCATCCAGATTTGGGTTTCACTCAAGAGTTTTTATTCCTTGTCTGTTAGTTAATGATTGTCTGTGAGCAAGGTAACTGTATTTGATGCCTCACAGCATAAAAGTCACAATAAGGTTTCACTCTCTTTACACACAAATATTTTGACAAGATCTCCTTGAACTGCCTCCTCCAGAGCTATGGGGAATTTTCATTGTGCTTAGAAAATCAAACTCTAAATTGTGAATTGGCAGCAGAGAGAGGAGCAAACCCCCCAGAAGTCCTGGGTGAGGCTGCAGGCTCCTCCTGCTCTCCCTGAATGAATGACAAGCTGCAGCCTTTGATTGCTGTGGTAAGAGAAAAGTGTTACCAGGGGAGGGTTATTTTGTCCTTTCTGACAGCAGCTGCTGTAAATTTGTAAAATATGTCAAATGTGTATTCATAAAGTAAAATAATGCATTCAAGCATGGGAAATTATGCTTTGTTCTGGTACTGGGATGTGTTGAGCAGGGCTGTTTCAAGAGGCAAGGGAGCAGGGGAGCAGGTCAGCAATCACACTTGGAATGCAAAGCTCTCTCGCTCCGTAACAAATTAATGGAGTTGCTCCAGGCTGTTGTCATTCCAAAAATAAAATGTTGAATTAAGGAAAGAAATCTGAGACTAAACAGAAACTTTTGTTCTGGATATTTTGGGCAGGGGAGGAAAAAAAAACCCAGGCTGTCATTAGAAAGGAAGGATTCGTGTTTTCGTGTGCTGTTCCTTGAGAGGCAGACATGAATTGATAACTCAGTGATGTCTGAACTGCAGAATTAGGCCTGTGTGGTTGCTCCTGTGGGAGTCAGAGAGCACATATTGCTCTGGGAGTCTGCTTAGTGTAATATTGGTTGCAATGCAAAGTGCAGGTTGAAGCATGGGGTCAGAAGAAAAAGGCCCAGACATCCCTGAACTCATCGTGGGGAATCTGTAAAGCCGTGGAGCTTCTTTTTGAAGCAGCTAAAAGGCTGCATGACCTCGCAGGTCTCTGTCCTGGAACTTTGTAGCTTGTGCTCAGATTTCCCAGTGGGAAAGCTCCCTGATGCAGTGAGGCTGGACACACTTGGAGTGATCTCTGTGCCTGTGTTTGCAGGGTGGACACACAAATCTTGTGGAGGCACTGCCTGCACCGCTGGAGTCCAGCTGGGACACCGAAGTGAAAGCTGACTTCTTCCCACAGACCTAAACACTGCAAGGGTTTAACCACGAATTTAACTGCTAACAGTGCCCCAAACCAGCATGGGCAGTCAGGCTCAGCATCCCTGGGAGCCACCCAGCAGAAATGGGGAGTGAGAGGAGACTCCCCCCGTGCTCAGGCAGAGCCGTGGGGAGGGATCCCCACCCAGATTTTCTGTGGGTGTCTCTGTTCTGTTTTATCACAGTCCCCAGTAGGGCCATGTGCGGCATTTACTCCTCCTGGGATTACAGTCACAGTGGGCTGTGGGATCCTCTGCGAAACAGAGGATTTTCTGTGCATTCAAGACATATCTGTGTTCTTAATAGCTGTACAGGGGTTTATTGTAAGCTGCTTTTGTGGTTTCACTTTGGGCTCCTTGGGCCCATCAGTTCAGAGCTCATTTCCTCCAAGAGCTTTGAAACAACAGGATGAAGAATCCAGTGAAAGCCCATTGTTCTGGAGAGAGGCTTTGGACCAACCTTCCTGCTTTCTGACAGTGCCTCTGGAGAATCAGCATTTTAATATCCTGTAATTTTCGGCTCATGCAGGGAATTTTCCAATATCTCCAAAGAGAGATGCTTGCACAGGGAGGATCAGAAGTGCTCTGAGATGCTGTACCTGTGTGACCTGTGGGTGCAGGAATGTAGAAAGTCTGTAGTGTGTAGAACATCAAGTTCTTTTCCTTTCATTTTGGGTGGCCACTGATTAGTCACAAACTGGGTTTGTAAAGAGAAGCACAGCCAAAAATTTGTGTCCTCCAGAGGCTGCTGGGGGAAGGATCAGCCCAAACCAGGGGAGAAATTATTGCTTAGAGGAAAAATGCAAAATGCTGAAGCAGATTTAGGGAAGGCTCTCTTTGAAATGACATTTGCTCCTTGAAATGGGAACACAAGGAATGCATTCAGCACCGTGTTTCTCTGCATGGTTCTAATGCTGAAATCTGAGGAGTAACAGCAACCTGCCTCAGTGATTTGGGGAGCAAAGGCTTCCTGAAAATTTGGGAAGAGGAGTTGAGAGGGACTTTCTTGGAGTGCCATTTGCTGAGGGATGAGGGCATCTACCCCAGTCCTTTGCTGCTGTGCCAGCAGGAACTTTGTGAGAAATGGGGATGCACTTTGCTGTCCAACCTCAGCTGCTTAGATCGATACCTGCAGCCAGAGAGTGATTTTAATGAAAGGACTCTCTCTCAGCTTTCCTATCTCCATGACAGATAGACACCAGCTGACATAAATCCTGGCCTTTCTCCTGTCAGTCTCCTGGCTTTGTGTGACGTGTAGATGTTTTGACACTGAATACAAATATTTCACAGTTGGCTAATGGTTTAGAGCATATATTTCAAAGATTTACTTTTGCAATCACCTGGTGCCTTTAGTGAATGTCTTTGCCTTGTAAAGCCTCTCTGTTATTTGGAGAATATATCCACACACTCCCATACATGTATTCATTTTCTCTTGTTTATGAAATATCACTGAGGGAAAACGGGTTTTGCTTTGGATAATGGTGGGGAGCCCTCTCCTAACCTTCTTTTTAGCAATGAGAACCTCCAGTGGCCATGACAAACCTTATTTATCAGGTGCCAGGAGGGATGCACAGGGGTTGTCAGTGCTGGCAGCTGCTTTAGCAGTTGTTTCTCCTCTCCAGGTAACCAGAACAAAATCCTTCCATGGTTAATCAGGTGATTTTTAAACTTCAGTTTAACTTGCAGTAGTAGCTCTGTCGTTCAGTTCTTTCAGCTGATGAATTTGTGACCTTTAGCCACGGTACTAATGCCTCTAATTCTAAGTGGCAGGACAATTTCCCTGTTGCTGTTGTATAAGAGATGCAGAGAAACTTGCCAAGAGCAGCCTGTGACTTTTAACCAGTATTTTAACAGCCCTGATCGAAACTAAAAAGGCAAGTTAGGCCAGTGATCAGCCCAGCAGAGCAACCTGAGAGATTGCAACTGCCACCATAAATGAGAAATCTCAGGGGGATTTCCTTCCTTCAGCACCCTCCCTGCTCTGAGCTGTGGGCACCCAAAGCAGCTTTGTGGGTGTGTGCACCAAGGTGGCCTTGGCTGTGCTGATGTGGTGTGGGGAGAAGCTCTGTTCTTCAACCCAGGGAACTGAGCTGGGCAGGGAAACCTCAGTTCTGGAAATACCTCCACAGCCTCTGTCAGAGGAGGCAGAGGCTGGGCAGGACTGTGCCTGTCTCCCAGCTCTGCTTGGCTTTTGGACAGGGAATGCTCAGCGTCCCCCTGCTCTCCCCAAGCCCACACTTTTCCTCTGTAGATTCACCCTCAGTCTTTGTTCTGTGCCCTTCATCCACTGAAATTATCCTCTCCTCCTTAATGGAAAGAATATTTTACACCCAGGAGATTTGGGCAACAACTCCCTGTCCCTGTGAACTCTCAGCTTAGGAACAGAATTATCCCAAGGTTTGTGCAGTCCAGGCATGGGACCAGCTGTGCCTCTGCCCAACACAGGTAACACAACAGGAACATGTGTTTCCTAACTTCTAGATTTTTCTATCAGACATTTTTGAATAAATAGTTTGAACAACAAAGATTTTGGCCAGAAATGAGAGTGAGGTGGAGATGAGTAAATAGAACACGTGATGGCAGAAAGATTTTGTGGGGTCTGGGGATGGGCACTTCACTCACAGCTGGTGAAACCATCCCACTGTGCTTCAGGAAAAGCTATTTTAGGGATGTTTAAAGAGTTTTAAATTATTTTTATTGTGACTGTTTTCTCTATTACTCTGGTCCATAAAACCAGGTGCCTTGGCTATCATGTGCAGGGTTCAGAGGGAGCAATAAAACCTCTAAAACTTACCTGAAATGCCCTTCCTGCCTTACAATGTTCTGTATCTCAGGTCCTTCCAGGCCTTGGCATGATGGTAGCCTTTGGAGCAAAGGGGATCTCTCTTCTCCCTGGTGGAATACGACTCCCACTTTGTAACCTGTGGAGGTGCTGGGTGTTTGGATTAGAAGCTGTGCCAAGTTTAACTATAACAGGCAATGTTAATGTTTGCACTCCTTAGGTTTGGACAGCATCATTTTGAGTAATTTCATATTTGGACAGGAATTGTTCTCAAAAGGAAATGATGATGCTGGGGTGGCAGATGGGTGTCCTGGCTAGGAAACCTGAACCCTCCTGAGAGGTGAATTTAAGTTGTTATAGTGGAGTGGGGCATTACACACATCCTTATATTTCATCCTAATTTCTAATTTATTTTTTAATTTCAGATTGTTGTCACCTTTAAGTTAAAAGATCTTCATTCTTTGGAAATAACCATAGCAATTGGAGAACCATTCTGCTGTATGGTTCAGCTGCAGCTTTATACCTGATAAAATCCTCTTGTCCAGGCACATCTGATGTCTGCATGGGCTCTCATGGAATTCTGAGGAGGAGGCAATCCCACATGGAGCAATTCCAGCAATCCCACACGGTGCCTCCCCTAAATGTGCTCTCAGCAGCCTGGGCCAGAGCTCCTGCCTGTGCCTAACCCTGATTTAGGGAGCACAGCGAGCAAAATTCCCTCTGGAGTCCAACACTTCCCGTTTCCCTTGCCAGGCTAATGGCAGTTTAAAGTCTTTTTGTTTTTCTCCAGTTTTCCAAACTTTTGCTGATAGAGAGCCCTGAATTAATCTTCAGGCCTTTTGGGTATTGGATTACACTGTGCCCCAGTCCTTTCTGTGACAGCAGTGCTGGAACTGGCACGGGATGCTAATCCTTCTGTACCTATTCACTCAGTCGTAGAGGAAAATGCATGAAAGCAAATTGCTAGTCCAAGCTAAATTTAGATTTATTCAGTTGGAGTTAATTATAATCTTTATTTAGTCCCAAGCGATGCCTTCTTATCATACACTTATTATAGCTGAGAAAATTAATTTTTATTCTACCATAAAGGTGAATGTAATAATCTGGGTTCAGGGAAGGGATTACTTTAATAAGATTTATAGGCAGCCTTTCAGACAGCACGGTTTTATTACTATCTGTAGGTGGCCTTGCTGCACATCTGTCTTTCAGTATGGGTGACTGTGCAAAATGCAGGGGAGCTAAAAACTCCAGAAAGCACCAGCTCAGGAACTTCACCCTCCAAAGGAATCTGCTGGCAGTGCAAAGCAGGCAAAGCACTCCCCTTGCTTTGGAACACAATAATTCAGTTGATGGCTGAACGTGTGGCCTGATCAGGGCTTTCATTCATGTGCGTGGTTTAATTTTGCACTTAAAAATGGATTTTAGTAGACAAGAGATTTATGAGGGCAGAGATGTTGCTTTAAAGCTTTTTTGGAAGCAGAATGCTGGGTAAACATGAACATGTGGTTCCTCTATTACTTCAGTCCATAATCCCAGGTGCCTTAGTCATGTTTCCCAGAGCCCAGGGTTCAGAGGGAGCAATAACAGCCTCTAAAACTTTTGGGAGGAGAAGTTTTAGTGACGAGGGAGCCGACAGTGTGATGGGTCAGGGCTGCTCTGCCCAGGGACCCCTGAGCCTGGCACACACAGCCCTGCCCTGGCACCGGGGGGCTCCAGCCAGGCTGAGCTCTCTCCCTGCGGGTGTCAGTGAGAGGAGAGCGAATTCTGGACGTTCCTCAAAGGAGGCTGGAGTGTGGCTGGGCTTTGAGACCCTCCTGGAATGAGATGGGCCAGCTCCAGCAGGGAGTGGGCAGAATGTGCAGCTGCACAGGGTCTGGGCAAAGGAAGTTTGACTCAGACATTTGGAGATAAGGATGTGAGACATTGTCCCAAGCCAACAAATGTTAATTAACCTCTCTTCAGTTTTAGATGGTTGGATTAAGTTGATTTCTTTTTTTTTTTTTTTTTAATTGCATCCTTTTTCTTGTCTTCCCAAACAAGCTGCTGGACCAGCAATGTTTTGCAAAGCAAATCTCTGTCTCCACAAATGTGTAATCAAGATTGAATGTAAGGACTGTGAATTGGTTGCAAGTCCTACATCTAGTTCTATCCTTGCATCAAATTAGGATAAGAAGAAGAGAGAATGAGAAAAGCTTTAAGGGATTTTATCATCTTTTCCTCACACTATTATTTTTTTTATCTTGACAGCTTCTGGTCTGACTTTAATGTTAAAAATGTACTGGGAGCTCTTCGTAACTTTTTCTTGCAGTATCATTTGTATTTTCAAATTATCCTGTTACAGCTGAAAGCACTAATTGTCATCATGGCTTTTTTCCTGTGCCAGTGGGGTTCTCTGATAACGATGCCAAGCACTGAAGGAGTGAGGCTCGTTTGTGAATGGAGGGGATGGAATTTTTCCCGGTTTAGCTGGGTGATGGACGTTTAGCCCTCGGGGGACTGCAGAGGGTTCTCCTCCTCACTTTCCTCACGGATGTAAAACTGAGGAGATGAGTCACAGGATGGGCTCTGAATGTGGGAAGGAAACAGTGACATCCTCCTTTCCTGGGTTTGCACTGAATGTGAGTGAGTCAGGGAGAGCTCCGCAGCTCCCTGAATCCTCACACAGCCCAGACTGAGCCGACTCGTAGTGCTCAGATGATGTCTGAACTCCACACTGTAGTAAACTTCCACACTGTAATCCCTCCTCCTGCTCCTCCTGCCAGGCTTGGAGTCAGGGTTTTCCCAGGCCAAATCACCTTGAGCGAGCTCTCACAGCCGGGGTCTCTGAACAGCATCCTTGGCTACACGAGAGAGAGTGACCTACCCAGCTGGTCCAGAATTAATTATTTCCCTATAATTTATGAGTTCCAGAATAGCTTGCTTTGTGTAGACACCCTAGTCTGGGGTACAGTGTGTTTTTATTCAAGGCTAAAGCCTGCAATTCCAGAACAAAATAATTATTATGAATAGAGCCATTTTTATAGTGGAATAATGTACATGTGTAGTTTGATCTTTATGGTGTTTCAGTGAGGGCTGGTGGGAGGGGCTGGTGATTTTTCTCCTGTACAGACAAGCCATTGATTGCCTCTATGAGTCATGGATAACATCATAGCACTTACTGGCACCACATTACTTGAAATTATTCCTCTTTTACAAAGAGGAGTGTCTGTATGATCTCGCTCTACACTTCTGATGATGCTGCAGGAAAGATGAATTTTAACATTTTCACAGTTTTCCCACAGGTGCAGGATTGGCTCCTTGTTTGTTTTCAGAGAAAAAGGATATTGAAAGAGTTGCAATTTTAAACAGTTGTTGTTCCTTGCACCTCTAGCTTCAGAATTACTGATAGCTTATGGAAGACTTGGCTCCTGTTAAGTAGTTTGCTAAAGCAGAGAAATTTTGATTTATGTGTTCCATCAGGAGCTATTTTCCTTTTTAGCTACAAAATGATGATTTTAAAAGACTTTCCTCTTAGTACAACTTAAAATAGAGGCATTCTTTTTAATCTGACCTGACACTGCCACCACTGTCTTCCAGCAGGGTACTTGTTTCACCTCTTATTAAAAAGTAGGAAATCTAAGAAATGCAGCTTTGATGAAATCTTGAGTTCTTTGAATGGCAGATTTTTATTGCACAGTCTGACCTGCAGCTGTGGCTTTGCATCTCTTTTAGTCCTGAGCTGCTTTCTGTGGTGGCAGCCCAGGGTCGAGCGAGATTAAAACCAAAAGTGACGGATAATTTTATAGTTAGATAAAAAATGATCAAGAGAAGAGAAAAGAAGCTTTGTCTGAGGCCTGAGCAGGGTAAGGACCAGGAAGGGACATCTCTGATGCACAGCACTGCATGTTCAGTTCTGAGCCTGGTGCCTTCCTCTCTCTCTGCACCTCAGAAACATCACCAGGGTGTTTCCTTTCCATCTGCACTCGGAGGCTGCAGGGAGAGCTGGGCTCTGAGCACACTGCCCAGCTCTGCAGGGAAGGATTTTAGACATAAAATTGCAGTGCTGAGGTTTTAAAGGCTGACCTGTTGCTCTGGGGGTCAGTAGTTGGATAATCCAAATTAAAGTCTTAACAGGGGCAAAGCACCTGCAGAGAACATGCTACAGGATAAAAGTTTTTCCAGAATTCCAACTGAATATCTCAGTTCACATCCAACAAGGTGTTATTTCCACACACCCCCCCTCAACATCCCCAGTGCCCCAGCACTGAGCAAACCAGGCTGTTCTGCCTGTCAGAAAGCACTGGGCTCTGGGGATGCTCATCTGGTCTCCATTTATTTTTCCTCAACTCTTGCTCTCTTTTGGTATCTAATTAGAACTAACCCACGTTCTGCTCTAATGTTCTGCCCTCTTTGATCTTGCTGGAGTGCTTATTAAAGGAGCAGGTGATTTTTTTCATCACATTATTGCACAGCAGAAGGCTCCAAATGTGCCTGGTTTCTGATTGTTGCTCTGAGGAGATTGATGCTGTGGTGCTGATGTGCTGAATTAAAAAGGTGGGGTGTTGGCCTGCCATGTATGAAGTATTTCTTTTTAGATGTTCCTACAGCGTCATAAAATGCTGCTAAATTCAGATATCATATTTTGTTGCAGGCTGGTTCTAGGACAAAGCCCAGCCCTGTCTGCTGATGTTTATGGCTTCCCATATAAGCCTTCAGCCAAAATTTGTATCTCATTTTGTTTGAGTTACAGAGGGATGATGTCCCAGTCCTCCTACCAGTGCTGAGCAGAGGCACTGAAAGTTGCCACTGTAATGAAATGCAGGAAAGGGAAAAACATACCTTTTAAACTTCCTGTAAATCACTGCTTGAGAGAGATAAAATATCTGCATAAAGTGTGTGTGGGAGTCCTGTAATGTAAACACAAACACATTTAAGCCTTGTCTTGTTTTTGGCTTGGAACTGTGTCAGTGTTTAAATCTCCTCTGCAACCTGGTGTGCCTTGGGAGAAGGAGATTTTAGCTCTTGCTCCAGAAATCAGAGGGCACTGGCTGCTCTGGCTCCTTGCTTATCTGTATGGCTGTAAGTTTTTAGGACAAATGCAACTTTTCAGAAGTATTGCTTTCAAATGTAGTTCAATTTATTTACCATTAATCCAGAAAGGGGCTTGTCTGCATCTGAATTTTCAGCAAAGACAAATTACCCTTCCTTCCTTTTCTACCTCAGCTTTCCCAGGAGCAAAGTTCACTTTTGGCCCCTGAGTTGGGCAGTTGCACAATGCAGGACGTGTCAAAGTGCTCTATAAATAAATCACAGAGCAGAAATGGGGCTGCCAAAACATCCCTTGGTCACTTTCTGCCTGGGGAGGGAGAGCACCCACTGCCCATCATCCACATCTGGATGACAGATGTGGAGGGGAAGGACCAAGGTCAATTTTCCCAGAAAATTGGTTGTGTGATGCCACTGGCAGCTGGCTCAGCTCAGGGCTCAGCTCAGGGCTCACATGGGGAAGGGAGGAGAAGGTTTCTCATCACCTGGATTTCTGCATTTCACCATGGGCTCTGCTGGTGCGCTGCAGAGCTGGGCTGATGTTTATGTATGAGAGCAAGGCAGGGCACACCAGGGTGGGGCTGCCTTTGCATTTTCCCGTGGAGCTGAGAGGAAACCCTGACCTGATCCCCACGTGCTGACAGAGGAGATTGTTGGTAGAGTGTTTCCTGCTGAGAATTTTTTTTGGATGCTTTTATTGTATATTTCTGCATGTTTACTTGTTCCCACAAAGAATATTCCAATGAAAAAAACCCTTGACACAAGTGAATATACAGCAAAAGTGTTGTGGTGAAATGAGAGGCATTTAAACAAGTGCAGATAATATCAAACTATTGAAAAACAAATTACCACAATTTCAACTGAGAACAAGAGTGGGACAAAGTCAAATGGATGAGATTTGCCCTCGAATCTGTCTTTGATAAATGTAGGCTTTAAAAATACACAACCTGAAAAAAAAATAACTTAAATATTTGAGCTTTTAATCTCTGTTAAATTGTGGCTGCAAGTATCTGAGTCATCTGGCTCGAACAGGTGTAATTGTTTGTGTGTTGTGTATCTGCTCTGCCCAGCCCTGACAAACACTGAAATCACCACTCAGCTTCAGAGAGACAACGAGAGCTTTGACCTTAGGCTCTGTCATTGTGCCTTTGTTATCTCTGAGCATTATGGAACTGCTGCATTTTAATTCGTTGGGTTTCTGTTTGTTTCCTCTGAGGCAGTCCCAGGAGCTTGGATTCACCAGCTTTTTGTTGTTCCTTTGAAAGAGCCTCTGTTTCTGGTAGAATCACAGCCCAGATTGAATATATCTCACTATTAATTAGAGATCAGCCCAAACCAAGGATGTCTATTTGATCCCTCCCTCTCCCTGGAATCTTTTCTTTCCTGGGAAAAATTGCTCAGTGCTGGCTGGAGGATTGACCATTGTGTTGTAGAGAAACTTCTGTGCTTTCCAAATGTGTTTCATTCTCCTCAGGAATTAAACTGAAAAATCCTCCTAAGTATCTGAGTGTAAAGGATTTCTCCTTCTCTCAAGTTCACTCTTGCCTCTAAATCCATCCCACTGACACCTCTATCAAACCCCATATATTTTAGTGTGAAAAGTTTTGGTTTCAAGAACACAAAGCTTTTATCAGGTTCTCAGTAACTTGAAGCTGCTGACCTGGCAGAACGGATTGGGAGCGATGCAGATGTTCAACCCCTCATTGCATTGTGTGTTAGTGATGGTAGATTAAAGAAAATGTTCCATTTTTACTGCTTTAGCTGTTCTGTTTTACTGCTACTAATATTCAATATGCCAGTTTCTTAGGCACACTGAAAAATGGGTCAGAAGAAGCTGAAAGCTTGATCTGATGATAGGAGGGAAAAAAAAACCACTGCCAGTAAAAAGTTTTGGAGCTTAGTTTGGGGCCTGGCCAGTCAGTCCCCTCTTTGTGGTACCCAGGAGCTGATTAGTGGCTGTGAGGCAGATCTCAGACTGGGGAAGGTGTGGGGAGCTGTACAGCTGCTGCAATGGGATGTTCCAGCCTGAGCTTTAACCAGAAGTGTTATTCCATGGCACCTGTGTCAGACTGTTCTGTAATTGTGGCCAGCAGTATTGCTTTGTCAGAGTCTGAGGGCTGTGCTGAGCAAACATTTGAGTTTGTTTCCTTTTCTCTTTGGTAGTGGTGGAGAGCCGAGGAGGGATCATGGACAGCATCCAGAGATTCTCAAACCTGCCAACGTATCTCCCTGCCAGCCCTCACATCTCCAATGCTGATGTTTTCTTCTTCCTCAAAGAAGCCAACCAGGACATCATGAGGAACTCCAGTTTGCAGTCTAGGGTGGATTCATTCTTTATATACAAAGCCAAACAGCCACCTGTCCTAAATGCCACATATGGACCCTTTTCTGTTGAACAACCCATTCCCTTGGACCTCATGCTGACTTCTGCATCTTTTGGTTTCACAAATAAATTCACTTTTAATTGGAAATTAAAATCTCACATAATCAACAGCTCAATCTATTCCAACAAACCTAAAATACAAACCTTGTTCTATATTGTGGGGAAGGACTGGGATGACTACGACTCTGAGGAGATGCTGCCTTGTGTGAAGATGTTTGCTTTCCTGGAGTCTAGAGAAGTGGTGGCCAGCTGTAGATTGACAGGCCACCTGGGATTATGTGTTGTGGAGCTGGAATTGTCTCCCAGCTGGTTCAGCTCCCCTCCACCCCTGGTTTCAGAGGAAGCAGCCTCCCTGGAAGGGATTACTGTGGAGCTCTTCTATAAGATTTATGCAGTGGATGGGGAATGTTCTCCAGAGGATGCAAAATGGGAAAACAATATCCATGCAGGTGAAGAGAATGAACACCAAGCTTTGTCAGCTATGGAGAGGATTGGTAGCATCGTTGTTTACCCAAATCAAGACAAATTAAGGCAATCTTCGCTGAGGGTGGATGAAAATATCATTATTCACTTACCACTCAGCCCGGTCAGAGAGGGTGACATTGTGACCTTCCATGTTTTCCTGGCTGATTACTCACTAGCAGACCAGTTTGTATTAAGGTAAGAGAATTTTTTAAGTGTTGTATGCAAAACAAATAGAGGCAAATTAATGCTAGGTGTGATATATTTGGTTATATTCAGTGTTTTCATGAGAGAACTTCTGCATTTCCTCTTCAACAGGGAAAAGCTATAAATAGTCTTGAATTATCTGTGTGGATGACACTTTTTGGAACATGGGTATTGATTTTAAAGTATGAACTATAAATGTTTGATTATTTCTTGTTTTAATTCTGTTTGCTTCTAGTCATAATTCTACCTTTTAAATTCTGCCTTGAGAGTCAGCCAGGGTAACTGCTGCCGTGTGTTTTGCTAAAGAGTTTGCATCAGGGTTTTCTTTTTCTTTAGTGAAACTCCCTTGTTTTTATCGACTTTATTATCACCATCTCCCCAAAGTGCCTTGGCTACATTTCACACAGGTCAAATGTGGGGAGGAACTCTTTTGTTGCATTGTGAGAGGTGAGAAAATGAGCTCAGCTTGTGAGCCAGGATCTGGGGCCAAACTTTGCAAGTTGTCTTCAGTTTTCCTCTAAGACCAGCCCATCCTTCATGCCTTTGACTGCTTGTTTCGTGGCCCATTTTTGTTTTAAGTTTGGGGACTCTCTGTTGACCTTTCCTTGGGAATCTGCCTGCAACAAGAGAATCCAGGCATTTCTAACCACCCTGAGGGTTAATGCTGCGTATTTGTTGTCCTTAGCTGTCAGACTCTGGGTTCAGAGCCTCATAGAGACCAAATTCAGAGAGAAATGTGAGCCAGACTGGGGGAATAAAAGGGCCAAAAGGTAACTGGAAAGTGTCATCTGTTGTAAGGATGTGAGACCCTTGGGAAAGAAGGAAACCTCAAGAGCAGATTCCTGCCTTACTGCTGACTTTCTGATCTGAGAACCATGGGAGCAGAACGTGGCAGAAGTGCACTTTGGGGACAGATGTTGAGCAAACAGACAGCAAAGCTTATGTAGCACTTTCAAACCATTCAGCAATTGTGAAATAGCACCTGAATATTAATAAATGTACAGACTGCTGCCTGAATGGGGACAGAGCTGCTGATGGGGGGAAACGTGAGAAATAGAGTGGGGTTTAACCAAATTTTGAAAGGTTTGGGTCGGGAAGGGCCTTCCTTTAAACACAACTTATTTGTGATTTTCTGTGGATTTAGTGTTTTTAATTTGTTAAATATGGATTTGGGCAGCATCCACTGCCAGTAGATGGACTGGCCTCAGGAGCAGTGGGGTTTCAGCAGGCGTGTATTGATCCTCAGTGCTATGGCAGAGAGATTATAGAATTTGCCTAAGGCTCTGCAAGGATTTAACATCAGCTCTTAATTCTCAGGGTTTTGTTCTCTTCCCCACACCACAGATAAAATTCCCAAGGTATTAGAGAAAACCTAAAATGAGGATGTTTTCTTTCCATTGGAATTTCTAAAATGGAATTTACCTCGTAACAAATGGTGTAAGGGGAGAGATTTGATATTTCTGCTGGCCAGGAAATAATCAAAAGCTTCTTGCAGAGCCACTTTTGAAATACTGTCTTTCAAAAGCAAAATAGGTCCTGGAAGCACTGAGCAAGTGACTAATGTGGGTTTTCAGGGAAGCAGAAAATGAGGGAGCAGGCAGGATCCAGACTGGGGAGCCCCAGGATGAGCCCCAGGATGAGCCCCAGGATGGAGCCTGGCCACAGCTGAGACCTCCCCTTGTCCCCCAGCCCTGGGACTTGCTGCCAGCTGCCAGGTGCCCTCCCAAAATGTGGAGTGTCCATCTCGGTGCTCCTGAGCTGCTGGGAAGGCAGTCAGGTTTCCATGGGGATTTCCTTCTCTGAAAAGTGCATGGAATCTGTTCATCTTCAGGAAATGTTTGTGTTACAATAAATCAGAATGTTTTACGTGCCCAGAAATATTTCCTTGGAAAATTCACTGTTGGCTCTCTGTAGTCTAGCCTGTCTGAGCTTTTATTTGGCTTTTCTTGTATTGTGCTTTCCATCAGAGAAACTCAAAGTATTTTTATTTACTCTTCTTTTGAATGCTGAAGATGAGAGGCAAAATGCAATTCTGCTGGTGGTTCACCTGTCCTTTGGAATGGAAAGAGCACCAGCAACTGTTGCCATGATTATTTTGAATGATATATGTGGGGTCCATGGAGAGATTTTCCAGCTGAAGTTTACATGGAAGGCAGGGAATGATGCTGAGGGAAATACAAGCACTATAGTGCCTGCATCTAATTTATGCAGTTTCCCTCACCAGCCTTCCCTGTTTTTCTGCTCAATGCTAATGTCTGTGAAAACCCAGAAGGTTCTTATATACATAGAATTTCAGTGTGTTATAGCCAGAGAAAAAACACTGAAGTGAATGTTTGCCTTGGGAAATATATTTTTGCCTAATATAACTGATAGTTTTTAATCATATCTGTTGTAAGTGTAGCAGAGTCTGGCTCATATGAGAGAGGATAGATCAAAACCAAGTCATTCTCAGCACAGCATTTGATGCCAGCCTTGAGCTCTGACAGGATGCAAAGGAACAGATATGCTCAGTTTTATGCACCTCTTTACTATTTCATGCTGTGCTGCATAGTATTTTATTTTATGCTGGATTTTTCCTAGCAGAACTGACTTCAATTCTCACATGGGAGCCAATTCTTCTTTGTTTTGGTGAAATCTGTGATTCTTAACTGAAGAGAAAGTTGGAAGCAGTTCCTTGATTCAGCACTGCGCTGTGTTCAGAGTCACCCACTTGTAAGGTCGCTGTCCTCCCAGAAATGTCACTTACAGGTGACACTGCAGCCTGTTTGTGAAGCTCCAGCTGTCACCTCCAGTCCCTTCCATCACTCCAAACTGGTTTTGCTTGGCTTAAGCTAAGCCTTGCTTGTTTGTTTTCGTTCAGGAAGCTGAATTTCGGGTGGAGCTGGGGCTCTTGTGGTGCTGTGGTGTGGCTGGTTTGTTTATTTTCTGCTGGAATCCAGCCAGCATTGCTTGGTGGAAGTGCAGGACACAGATATGGCAAGGGGCAGAATTTGGGGCTAAGAGTGCATTGAGAGCCTTTGCTGTGCCTGCCACTCGTGTTGCTGGTTTGTTGACAGATGAGCTGTACATGGGTGTGATGAAATCCTCAGGACACTGGAGATTAATTTGTGGCCTTGCTGGTCTGATCTGTATTGCAAAATTCACCATCTGGGAAGATTAATTTTGCCCATTATGTTTGGTGGCTTGTCACTAAGCACAGTTTAACTATAAAGGTAGGTGAAGTGGGCTATGTTGCCATGATTAAACTCTTTTAGGGGCCACCTTGTTAAGAGAAGAAAAGGGTAAAAATGAAGGACAGCTTTGAGATTCCAGCAGGACTTGCACATACTTCAGTGCCACAAATTTTCAGGCACTTGCTGTCCTTTGATGTGCTGGAGTATCTCTGTTTCCTTCTTCACTGGCAAATTTAGATGAAGTGTAGTAAATGAGGAAAGAAAAGACAGAAATCATGACTACAGAAGGGGTAACAGCAACTTTAGTGCTAATTGCTAAACAGAAGAAGTCTCCTTAGACTCATGGAGGAGTTTTAAAAGAGACAGGAGAAAACAATTCCTGCTCAACTAGAAGAACAGAAATCTCATCTAATAGCACTGGGAATGGCTTCTCTTTCTTCTGTGGTGTTTGTTATTATTTAACTCTATCTTGAGACTCAGAGGATGTATTTAAAAGAAAAATGGGAGTCAATTTGTACAGCAGGAGAACATTTAATGAAATAAATGGACAATCGCCCCTTGGTTATAGGAAAGAAATGAGGACCCTCACTTTAGGAGTACACAATGTATTTTTGGCCTGTTTTTCCTATTTAAACTGTCAGTGAGGATGTGCTGGCCATGAAAGCTGAGCATTAACAGCAAATTGCAGAGTCACACACAAAACGTGGGTCCCTTGGCCTTCCTCACACGTCCCCAGCACCAACGAGCCATCCTCCTTTTGTGCCCAGTCAGAAGAGAACTGGGGGCTGGGGATATTCCAGGATATTCCACACAGAGCAGGGCACAGATTGCCTTTGGATTGGGGGATGAAGCAGAGCAAGGTGGAACACATGCCAGGAGACCCTCTCTGATTATTCTCCCTAGGCAAAATGATATTGAGGATTTATATTAATAAACATATATCCATATGGAGGAGGTTACATCTCCTGCTAAGGAATAAAAATTGCACAGACCATTAAAAGTGACTTACAAGGCTTCTGTGTTAATAATGAAAGATCTGTAGAAGTCTGAGCAGTCGTCTAGAAGGCCAGAAAAAGATCATTAAGAGGATGTCTCCTGCCAATAGCTGCCAAGAGCAAACAAGGGAAAGAAAACAGAAGGGTTTGGATCTGGAAATGCATAGAAAATGAGAGAGTGCAGACTGTGGGGAGTGCAGCCTGGCTGCCTCTGAGGAGGAGGCTCCACGTGGCCTTCATCACTCCTCAGCAAGCTGGTGGGGAGGAGGAAGCACTGCTGGTGGGGAGGGCAAGAAATAATTAACTGAAACATCACTTTGGGATGAACATTGAGCAGAAATCAAAGTGTTAAGAAAGAAAAAAAAAATACTTTTCTGAAATCAGAAGTGCTGGTTCATATTTAGAAATAATCAGAGAAATAAACTATTACTGGTGGCTTGGGAATAATTTGGTTTTTAGTCCAAAATTTTAATAAAACCAGGATGAATGTTGAAATTTTTGGTTTCTCTTTTCTCTCTGAATGTACCTGGAACTAAATGCAAATATGAAATAGTGATACATAATATTAATAAAAAATACAAAGCACTGCTAAGTCTGGAAATGCCAGCTATGTCTGTGCAGCCTTAGTTCAGTCCCCAAGTACTTATGCACTATTTCATATTCCTAGAAGACAGATTCACATTTTTTCCCCATATCTCCTGCTTCATTTGATGCCTATATTGTCTTCCTCCCACTATTTTCTTTTCTTTTTGTTACTGAATGGGAAAGGGAGTAACATCCTTTCAGGACACTCCTGTGGAGCCTGAGGGAGCTGTCACCAGAATGTTTTTTTGGTTTGAGTGAACCATTTCTATAAATTGTCTTTCAGGAAAGGTTGAACCATTCTTTTATTTTTCTTATTTCTGTTTGAGATCAGCTTGTGGCCCAGAAAAATTGACTGTAGCTGATGAAAACCTGACATGATGGTCTGGAGTTATAAATTTCACAAGGATGCTGCATGAAGTAGTTAGAGCTGAATCTCTCTTGGCTGAAGGGAAAAAGATTTCTTCCCTGGGAGCTGCTGGCAGTGCCTGGCTCTGCTGCCTCCTGGAAATAGCTGTGCCACACTTCTCCCTCCTCCTCACGTGCCTTCAGATAACCTCCTCTGCCCTAGCCACACTGGAGAGGAGAAGAAAAGAAACCACCCCCTCATACAGTCTTAAACCCAGTTCAAAATGACAAAAAAATAACTCCTCCTTAGAGCTTGAGCAATTCTAAAAGCTTAAAAAACGATGGATCCTCAACAGGGAATAAATGACCCAGTGAATCCTGAAAGACCGTGCAAGACTACAGTCAATAAAGCTTTTTAATGGAATTTTAGATAAAGGTCAACTATGTGCTGCAATAATCAGCTGTCCATGATCAGTGCACAGGCAGAGCAGTGACAGAGAGAAGCCCTGGGAATTGTTGGATATTGGCTTGGAAGCGCTTCCAGATGGGATTGCAGCGTCGTGGTGATAAAACAGGGGTTTAATTGAGATGTTTCCTGATGGAAATCTCTGTTGCCCTGCAAAAGGAGTCCTGGATGTGCTGCTTTGTGCACAAACCAAGTGCCTGCAGTTAGGAAGGTGCTGGGAAGGAGAAGGATGATGGGGCTGGGGTCCTGGTGACTGTGGCAGGTGTCCCCACTGCTCCTTCCCTTGGCCTCCACAGCCTTGGCTCAGGGATCTCTTCTCTTCTCTTCTCTTCTCTTCTCTTCTCTTCTCTTCTCTTCTCTTCTCTTCTCTTCTCTTCTCTTCTCTTCTCTTCTCTTCTCTTCTCTTCTCTTCTCTTCTCTTCTCTTCTCTTCTCTTCTCTTCTCTTCTCTCATGGGAGTGGGGAAATGTGTGTGAGAGCTGGAGGGGAGGGTGGGTCAAAATGCAGACTTAGATTAATTACAAATATTTAGCCTGTGTGTGTATTCTACCAGTGTTTTTCACTGAGGAGGGGAAGAGTTTGCCAGTTATTTTTAATATTGGTGGCTTGGGGACATTTCATATGTGTGGTAGAACACTCAGTACAGCTGGAATGAAACAAGGATCCACTTCCCACTGGAAAAGGTGTTTGGTTTGCCTTGAAACCCTACTTCTTCTTCCATTCAAGCCCTGCCAAGCACCTCAGCTATGTCATTCATCTGCTCATCTGCACCTGTGAGCAGTAAGGATGAGGCAATGTCATGTAAATTCATTTGCTGTGCCTCATATCCAGAACCATAAAGTAGGAAAAAGGAGAGGTAATTGTAACTTATTTTGTTTGGTGCACGAGCAGGTGTCTCATTGCTGCTCTGTGAGTGGTGTCACTGGTGGCTCTGCATCTTGTTTGACATCAGCTCGTTTGGCACACGTGTGACAAATCAGGGGTGTACGAGGAGCCCTGAGAAGCTCTTGTCTGCCAGTGTTAGCAGGCATTGCTGTGCTCTGCACAGGCAGAGGATGTGAAAAGCTCTTCCATAGACCTGGAAGGTGCCAATCTGCCATGTGATCCGACACAAACTCTGCCTTGTTGATGGTAATGGAAAGAGATTTTACATTTCTAAATGGTTCAGGTTCTACAAGCTTGTTCTAAGCTGAGCCCCAGCTCCAAAAGCTTTGACATGACAGCTCCTGCTAATTAACTGCAGGCAGCTCCTGCAGAGCTGGGTGCTCACTGCAGGGCTGGGTGTGGGTGTGCAGAGCACTGCCAGATGTGCACAGCTGCCCTGAGAGCCAGGCACGAGCTCAGCCCAGCGTGCTCGTGGTGCTGAGCCTGCCTGGGGTGGGCATTTTGGAGCAGCACAAAGTCACTACAAGGACACCCTTGGTTTGTGGCTGCTCAGACTCCTCTGTCAGTGTGAGGGTCTGTGGGGTGGGGATCCCTTGGGATGAGGAGCTGAATCAGAGCTCCAGCCTCTACAGCCAGCTCAGGGCATCACCACTGCTCTTCTCCAGAACTTGCTTTTGCTGGGGGCTGTCCTGTCTTACCTTTGCTGTGATTAACGTTGGTGCAGCCCTGAAATGAGAGGGGAAACCACAGAAGATGGAATTAGAAGCTGAGTTTTGCCTGTGAGCACCCAGCTCTGAGTTCAGTTACCTCTGTTAATGAACACAAAGCTGCCTTGAGGTGACAAAACTGCTTAAATTCACAGTACAACAAAGGGCAATTTAAGGAAGACAGCTGCAAGACAAACATTTTCTTCATCCATTTCTTTTAATTTTTACCTTGTACTCAGGTTGGAAGCACAGGTCAGCAAAGGCTCCTGTCCTGGAGGGATCACTTCAAGTTTGGGGCACACTGTGGCTCTCTGCAAACTGTGTGTCCTGGTAAACGAGTCCCTGGCGGGGAGCTTGGGGGCAGCCTTTGTTTTGGACAATCTGCTGAGTAGTCCCTGCTTTGTGCTGCCAGACAATGATGGCATTGATCAGCTTCTTGTACAGCTCTTCATTAGCTGGCAGTGCAGTAAATCAGAGTCTTGTTTAAACAAGTCAGACACAACAGTGATTTGGTCCTTGATGCAGTTACTTCTCCTTCTATTCATTACATTCAGAGTAATGAATAGTATTAAAAGTAGAAAAATGCGACTACTTTGAAATTTCCTTTTTCCCTGAGATGTTTTAGGCCATGCATGCTGTCATTTTATCTTGGTAAAAACCAGATTACTCTCCTATGAAGCTGATGAAGTATTGCTTTGAGAGAGGACATTGATCTCAATTTCTTCATGTTCCAGCTGATGCAACAGAGAGTTGTTTTTGTCCTTGTGTTTACCCATGAGTTTTTGCATGGTCTGATAGAAGAAGGCCAGTGTGATAGTTTGCTGACAGCTTTGGGGAGGAAGGCCTCTCAGAAAGAGCAGGAAACCAAATATTGCAAGAAAATTGTCAACATATCTTCTTGTTTTGGGTGCTGCCTCTGCTCCCCATGCAGTTTATGTCAATAAAGAACTCGTAAGAAATGGTTTTGGGCAAGGCAGAGCAGGGAGCTGTGCTGTGTGTGAGGTATTTAATGCCTCAAATAGCTGCCACGTCTGCCTTGGATGCTGTACTCGGCCAGGTTATGAAAGAAATCATATTAACAAAGTTATTGGATCCCAGATGAATCCCCAGAGCTGCAGGAGAAGAAAACAGTGACAAATGAGTCTGCCATCCCGAGGCACAGCAAATGGTGCTTACAGTTAAAGCTGTTTCACTCCCTGCAGCCTCCCCTGCCAGCCCTGGAGCTGGGGAAGCCTCGGGCTGCCAGAGCCCCCAGAGCCCTGCAGTGGGGCCAGCACTGAGTGGCACAGGGGGCACCACGGCAGGGGCTCTTCCTGAGCTTTCCAGAGCCTGGGAGCTGCTCCTGGGTGCTGTGGCTCTCCTTTCACCTCCCCTCAGGCAGCGCTGGGTGTCCGTGCCCTGGAGGCAGCGGTGCTTCACCCCGTGTTGGGAGTTACTGCAAAGGAGGGAAATGTCTCTAAAAGCTCTTCTCCTTAGCTCTTCTCCTTAGGATCTCTGGAGAGATGCTGTGGGCGTTGCCAGCAGAGGAGGAATTGTTCTGAGCACCAGTATTTCAGGGCTATCCCTGACTCTCTTGGGAGAGCCATGCTCAAGCAGCCCCAAATTTGTGGGGCAAACCTGTCACCCTCCCTCTGGCCCCACCATGCTTTCCTTTAAAGGGCTCACTAAGCCCAACATTTACCTTCCTGTCCCCCAGTACACCCTTTTGAAAATTTTCCTGCCAAGAGAACTTTCTCAGTTGCTTTTTTTCTCATTGTGTGGCCCAGCCTTTTGTGGTATTAATGAAGGACTCCTCAAAAGCATTTTCACTAAATCCCCATCTCTAATTGTGCTGGTCCTGGAGGACAGCAAGAGGGAAAGGCAGAGAAGCAGAAGTGTGGGATAGGCAATGCCTTGTTCGTGAGCTTTCTAAGCATCTGCTCCAGTTAATGAGGGTCTGGGCAAGAAAGGTGCCAGGCAGCCACAGGGAGCACACAGCTGAGCACTTCCATGAGGATCCCTGGGGGAAGATGTGATAAAATGCACAAAGTGATGCTTGGGGACAGTCTGAATATTTGTCCTGTCCTGGGAGGTGGCAGAGGGTGAGGGAGAAGCAGTAGCAGACTGTGAGAATCTGCACCAGGATCCAAATGCATTGTGAGTTTTGGGTTGTTTTGGATCTGGGAGTCTGGCTCTGGCCCATCTCTAATTTAATTTGCCTGGCCAGAGTCTTCTCAGTCTTACCCAGAAGAGAGGGGTGATTTAATTGACTTCTGTAGAGTTGCTTAGGATTTGTGCCAGCGAAACAATTTGAATTTGGTTGTGTGTGCCACTGTCCTGGCTTCGTGTTTCTCTGGGAAATTTGTTAGGCTGGTGGCAACCCTGAGTGGGTGGGTGGACAGGACACAGATGGGGAGGGAATGGTGCTGTTTGGAGCTCTGTTTTCAATGACACACAGTAACACCACTAGTACACCCTTAATTGGGGCATTTCCTGCTGTCATCTCCATAATGTGGTGTAAGTACCTGTGCTCCTCTGCTAAGATGACTTTTGACTCATTTGCCAAAGCTAATAACCCTTTAAAAATAATTTAAACCTTTTGCAGAATTATTTCCCTGATGCTCCTGGGACCAGCAGTCCTTTCTTTGCCACAGAGCAGAGACAGAATGAATAGCAGCACTGTGGACTCCCTCAAACAGCGACCTTATGTGAGATGTAGCGATTACAGCAATTAAATCTTCTTTGCCAAGGCAACCAGGGCTTTATTTCTAACTGAAGTTACATTTTTTTTCCCCTCAAATGAATCTCTTCTACATGCATTATTCATTTTTCTTTGGAACATTTAGCCTGTGCGAATTCCACGAGCTCAAATTCAGTATTATTACTTATTAATTATTGTGCTGAGGTAATGTCTAGGACAGGCTGCCTCAAGGGGTCAGAGGGCACTGGGTTCCCTGTGCAGCCACAAGCAGAGTAAGGCCATAAACTTTGTCTCGAGGTGGGGGTTGAAAACTTTACAGCATTTATAGAACAACTTGTGAGAGTTTGCATTTGCATCTCACTGGACTCCAAAAGCCAAGGGAGTTTGGGGCATTTTGGTCTGGTGGATTCTTAGACCACAGCCTTAAACTGAAATGTTTGAAGAAGTTTGGTCACATCAAATGTCTGAGCTGAAGTCCAACTGCATTTTTGCCATTGTGGCTCCTGCTTGGAGAAGGGAAGGTCAGTGAGCAACAATAATGGTTAAGGTGCAACATTTTCTTCAACATTTTCAGAAATTCTACCTTAGGATGGTCTTTGGAATCCTTTGTTTTTAAAGAAATGTGCTACACTCTCCTTTTAAGATTAAGCGAGTTCATTGTCTCTTTCTGATATTACATAAATAGCCCCTTGACTGACAAGAAAACTAAAATGATTCTGTTTAAATCTGTACTGCTCTCCTAAGAAATCTACATTCATTATTCCTGGGATGACTGAAAGATTTACAATAGTTTATAATCTGGTATCATTTCATTCTTCTTCTTGGTATTATTAATCACCTTGTCATGAAACGTCAGGAGAACTTTGTTCAGCTTGCATGATTTGGGCTGAGAAAGCCACACTTTAATATTAATGTTTCTTAGGAAATTGGGTAGATATCTTTGCATTCTGGGAATCATAAAATGGATGAATGATGTCCTTTGACTAGACATTAGATGCTTACAGGCTGCTGAAGCTGAAGAATGGCTGAAAAAGCCCTGCAGCTGTACCACTGTGGGAAGAAAAATGACCTTGCAGAGCAGATGTGGTTGAGGCCAATATTTGGTTGTGAGCTGTGCAGGCAGGACGGGGTTCGAGCTTCTCCACTCAGTGCTGGAGCTCCACCTGGGCGTGGCTGATGGTGTCTCACTGCGGACAGGAAACCTAGGTCATTATTGGGTCATTTAAAGATTCTAGGTGGCATTTCCTAAGCCTGGAGGCAGTCAACCAGGATCCTGGCTGGGTTTCAGCTGCAGTAATTACAACTTGCCAGCTCAGATTTTCTCTGCCTCTTAAATCACATCCTCTATTTTTCACTTCCTTTGCCGAGCTGCTGTCCCCCTGTGCTGTTGTTGGTGATAATAGTTCTAATGCTTCTCCTATTTATGTAACATTTCTTTATCTGTGATGTCTCACGGTGTTTGTACAAGAAACGTCTGTCATTGCCTGCATTTCACAAATCACTTTTTATTGCTCGTGTTCTGCTGGTACACCTCAAAGAGCAGATGCTTTCCAAAAGGAGGAGGCAGTGCCTCTTCCACCCTCAGACTGTGGGGCCCGCGGGCCCGATGGGTCCCGCTTTGGCCTTTGGGCGGCTTTCCAGGGCAGACGGATTCGGGACGGCCCAGATGACCCGGGGGGCGGAGTGGTTGGGCAGGGGGTGCCCCAAAGGCTTCCCAGCCCCTCCCAGCGCTCCGGGTCCCTCCGTGCCGGCGGCGCCCGGGGATGCTCGGCTGTGTGCGCAGGCCAGGAGAGGGCAGAGCGCACTTGTGTGTGGAGCAGAGAACCCCGCAAAGCCACCGCCGGCAGGGGAAGAATTTGGGGCAGGACGGGGCTCGGCGCGGGCTCAGCTGCCCCGGCTGCGAGGGGGAGCTGTGTCTGGGTGTGATGCCCCGGGAAGGACTCAAAGCATCGCCTCCCTAAAATGCCTGCTTAGAGGACGTTCAGGAACTTGTTCCTCCCTGTGCAAGCCCCTGGCAAGGGCAGAGACCCGGCAGGGCTGTCCCAGGGGTTATTTCGGAGCGAGGAGGGGCAGGGCTGTGCACACACCCTGGGGTGCACCCAGGCTCGGGGCTCAAATTTGCAGTTTGCTACTCCAAATTAAAATGTTTGTACTGTGGTTTATTCCTTTATTCCCTCCCCCTCCATTCTTGAAAGCTGTTGCATCCTCTCTTGATGGATGCCCCGTGCCCTGTGTGAGAGTTGGATATTGAAAATGCACTTCATAAAGCAAATTTCCCTGCTGCTCTGAAGGTTAAGAAGATGTAAGTGAGGTTGTCTCTTCCCAGAACAACTTTCTTTTTTTGGACTTGAAAAACAATGAAAATGTAGTTAATGTTCAACCTGACAGAGTCTTAGCAAACATATTAAAGATTTCATTTAATAAAATCATATTTCACTTTCATAGACAAGAAGCAGAATGGACTTGAGTCTTTTAATGAATAAAGTCCTTAGTAAGGCACTTGCAATCCTTCTTTATGTAAGGCTCATTCTCAGTTTTCTTCTTTTAGGAGCCAGGAGGATTTAGTGCAGCATTTCCTAAATTGTGTCGTGCTTCCTTTGGAACAGAATAGAAAGGGAAATGTATCTTAATGTTAAACAGACGTGAAACAAAAATGTGGTTTTTCCCCAAAGAAAAGTTAAACGTTTGTAAGAAAAATGTTCTTCACAGCAATTTCAATTCTGTTAAAAACACATTTACTGTCAGAAAATAATGGTGCTGGATGAGCTCTAATAATAAACCAATTTGTGTGTACCACGGGAGTGGACTTTTTCAGCTTTTTGTTGTAAGTCATGCTGGAAGGGCTGCCACTGGGCTACCAGAGCTCAGATATTTTCACACTGGGATTTGTGTCTGCTTGAATTATGTGAATAACTCCATTGAAGTACAACTGGGAAAAAATTCATCACGTGACTTCTTATTAAAACATTGCTTTTTCACTCCGTTCAGTGATGGTTGAGCAGCTCCATGTATTTTTCTCTCAGATTTCCCTTTCTAATTCTTTTTTTCTTAAACTCTCTGTGTGCACAGTGCCTCGATTGTACAGCCCCCATGCAGCAAACTCCTGATTTCTGGGGAACTGGCCTGCTGCAGCTCCCAAATGCCGTTAATGGGCTGCATGTGAGCTGCATTCCCGGGGTTGCACAGAGCTCCCCTTTCCTTCATTATCCCATGTGGTGCACCAAAGCATGCAGATTTAAAATTTGCTTTGAGGGAAATCGAGTGGCATTTCCCCCCTGAAAGGAGCTGTTCCTCTGAACATCTCTGCCAGCTCCTTGCTCTGAGGGTGTGTGCCGGTTTGGACACAAATCCAGGAGGAAACAACCCGGAAGGGAGTCTCTCTCCTCTCTCCTGCCAGCCAAGCAAGCAGGCCCCGGCAGCACCCACCCCTCACGGGTTCGGGAGAAAGAATTTCTCAAAAGAGAGTGAAAAAACCCTGTTTNTGCAGAAATGCAATGAAAACGTGGTGCAAACGCAGCCACATCAAACTCGCAGCCACATCGAACTCGTTTACAGGTGTAAAAGGCTCTGCTTTTGCAGGCTCGTGAATCTCTTTTGGTGAGGTCTGTCCCTGGTGCAGATTTACAGAGTCTTGTGTAACTGGTCCCTACACAGGTGAGCCCTCAGGTGCCACTGCAGCCCGGGGGCTCAGTGCTGCTCACAGTGACAGCGCTGCTCCCACCCAGCTCAGACACCTGCAGGTTTCTACAGCAGCACAGGTACCTTCCACCCTCTCCAGGCCCCAGTCAGTGATGATAACAGTGTGGAAATTGGATTTGTCAACTGGTAATCCCTCAGTGATCGATAATTAGTTGTAATTATGTGCTGGTTAAGTGCTGAGAAGAGAAAATTGAAGTTTGTGGCCGGAGTAGGAAATGAAGACTGGCAGGTACAACAGGGTGTTTGGCATAAGAGAAATGCAGTGAAAGAACTGAACTTACACAAAGAACAGTGAGTCAAACTCCAGCCAGGCCAGGCCACATGGCTGGAGGGGCAGGAGAGTTTAGGCTGAGCAGGATAACGTGGTCCTTAGTGACCTTGCTGCCGATAAAGCAGCAGGACTTGGACACCAAGGAAGTTTGCTTCTGTTTGTAGTCTCCCAGAAATGTGCCCAGTGTGAAATGTCACAAACAAGCTGTTATTGGTGAAATATTCTTTGAAACTTCTCCTGTGTTTATAATCAAAGCTCCTTCCCTGACTTTGGCTTGAATTTTTGTCCAATATATGAGCTAGGAGAAGTCAAAGTCCTTGAGTGTTCACTCATGGGACTGTGCCATCCTCTGCACTCTCTCCAAAAAGGTGGTTTGGTTTCTCCTAGACACGTGGTTTGGTTTCAGATGGACGAGGAAAGGTCTTCCTTCTCTTTTCTTTGCTTTCTTCTCTGTCTCAAAGAGCACAACAGATCAGCTTTCCAGATGGGCAGGAATGTTATTCCAGCTGTCTCTGAAAATCGAGTTGTGTCTGTCCTGGGATTTCTGTACCAGCTCTGCAGTTAAATCTGCCACTGGTAATTCTTCTCAGTCAAAGAACCAGAGAGGGTCTGTGTTTCTTTGTAGTTATACCCATGGGTGGCTGCCTCGTGTGGCTGATTGTCACCTCCAAACACACATGCAAAATGAAACTGTTTAAGTGCAGGAGGTGGGAGTGGAGGAGCTGGAGCAGACCTATTACCCAGTGCTATGTGAGAAAGAGCCAGCAAAATTTATGGTTTCTGAAGGAGCAGTATATTTTTAAGCTTCTTGTATTCCTACACTTCACAGCCCAGATTAGCAGATTGTTGACAGCTCCATGATATATTTGCTGTCACCTGGCTGGAGTCCGAAGCAAGTGATAAATTTTTAGTTTGAATGAGCTCGTGTGACATGCAGTGACAGATATATTTTTTGTTACTACAAGTATGTAGCATGTCCTGTGCTTGGGGATTTTGCTGCTATTCTTGCTGTGGTCGTGACTGATTTGCTTGTTTTCCTCGTGCTTGTTTCACCATCCAAGGGAAGGTGGGGAAAACAGCACATTCCTCTTTTCCTGCCCTGTTGTAGCATGGCACAGGCTCCTATCATCTCGGGGCCCAGCAGAGCCCATCTGCTGGCAGGAGGGAGCAGTGCTCTGTGGAAAAACCAACATTTCCAGTTGCTGTTGCTGGATTTCACAAAAAAAAATGTTACAGGAATTTACATTCACAAACTTGGGGTGTTTTGGAGTGATACTGCTATATTCTGGGAAGATGCACCTCCCAAAATTCAAGATAGAAGAAGGAGCAGTGGGAATCAGTTTTGTCTTCATGTGAGTGAACACTTGGAGGAACTGAATTTCCAGATTCTGATTGTGGGTAAAACCTTAGTGCTGTGTATTGGTGAGCTGTATTTGGATGAAGTTTCATGGTAGAATAGCAAACATAAAAAATGGGAATATGCATTATTAAAATGCCCACTTTAAACTTCATGTCATATTCTTTACACTAAATTGGTGTTAAGGAGTTTAGCTTTCCTAAACAGTTTTCTTGAGGTTTTAAACCCTGGATGCTTCCAGAGAGCAAGAAATGTGGTGCCAACAGTCCCTCATATTATGGAGCCTGTGCCATTTTTACATACCTTGGGGTGAAGGGTACAACAATTCATGGATTAATATTGTTTCTTTTAAGTGTAAGTTAAATATTTTTGAAACAGAAGAATTATCCAGGCCTGTAAACTCATAAACTGAAAGGGATCAAGGGACAGGGAAGCTGCATTTTCCATACCAAGGAAATGTTTTGCTTTTGTGCAGGCAGAGCAGGGGATTCAGCCTGGGCCAAAATCGTGAGGGTTGAGTCTATGCAGCAGTACCTTGAGAGGGGCCACCCGTGGAGCTGAGATTGCCTGGCTGGGCACACGAGGATCCATGTCCAGCCCAGGGGCACCTCTCCTCTGGGTTTGAGTCTGCCCCTGTGCCAGTTCTCTGCTGCTGCCTTCTTGCTCAACCCCTCAGTGCTCCTCCAGCAAGGGTGGAGATGCTGTCTGAAGCATCTCCAAAACTCTGATGTGCTTAGACATGAGAAATGGAAGGTGCACCTCTCTCATGGTGATTGCCTGCCTTAGGGGGGAGAGCATATGTACAGCAAATGGACACTTACATAACCCTATTAGCTTCTACTGGCTGATTTCAACTGTTGGTTTGCCACAGGGAGCTGGAGGAGAAGAATTAGGTAATATAAATAGAAAGATGACATCCTCCAAAAGAGCTCCATTCAGCACATATTGCTGGCTGGCCTCGTGGTTCAGAGCTGATAAGCAAATTTGGCCTGAATCCTGTTGCAGCATTTGATGATGGCACCAGCAGAGCAGAATTGGCAATATCAGCAGAGGTGGCCGCTGTGGATGTGATCCCTGCCATCCACTGCCCGCAGCGCTGACTGCAGGAGCCTGCTCTCCATGGCAGAAACCTAGGGCCAAATTAATTGTGATTAATTTTGATTACAGACCATTCCCTTTGAAGTGACTCTCGAGATGAATTTGTCCCATGCGTGCTTTAAAGGGCAAGTTGCTCACAAGTGCTTCTGCTAATGCATCCTCCAGGTTTATTTCAGATATCCTTTTTTTTTTTCTCTCAGCAATTGGTTCCTGGTGCAAATACAGACACTGCATTAATTCCCTGCAGGGCTTCTATGCCATATTTTTAGGCCTTTGAGTGGCATTGTGGAAAACATGAAAGCATTATGGTAATGATCAAGGCCAATTCTTGTGTTCTTTATTCAAATATCAGTTAGGGGAAAAAAACCCTGTGATACTTAATCATGCAAAAATCCTCCTAAGAGCTCATTTAAGAGAGGTTTTGAGTGGAGACCTCAAGATTTGGCCCCTAGTACATGATGGATTTTAACAACAGCGAGGTAGTGATTAGGTGGAAGAATGAAACTACAAGTGGTTGAAGTGCTGGCATGAAAACAGAGTGAAGAGTATTGTCCGTTCAGCACCACAAGGAGCTGTTGCATATTATTATATTTAATGAAAAGTACAATGAATGCACTTAAAGTGAATTCCTCCCACCGTTCTTTTCATTTGTTTGGGAATATTCTGTGGGACTGACTGAAGGCTTTGTCTGGTCTAGCAGGAGCCTCTCAGCTGCCTAATAGCAGTGCAGAAAGTGTGGCACAGCACCTTTTCTTACTTATTTACTGATAAAAAGGAGTGTTTACAGAAAGCTGTGCTTTGCTCTCACTTTAAGAAAAGCCACCTGTGCCTCATTCCTTGTGGTCTTCTGAAAGCTCTTGTGATGGGAAGCACTTCTCACTATGAACTAACTGCCAAATGTATTTGAAATGGAAAATTTCTGATTGAAATGGGCATCTCAGAGCTTCCAGCTGCTGGTGACCGTATGGCAAAACAATTGCAACATTTGCAATCTCTTTGCAGAAGCTGCTTATCCAACAATCAGCACAACTTTAAATATTTATTTGAAACTGGTTGGCTTCAAGCATTGAAAAGCACTGTTTTCCCCCCCTCTTTGCCTAATTAAAACAGGGTGATGTATTTGCCCATGTTATGAGTGCTCAGGGTAGATCATCTCAGGGCCTTGCAGGTCTCTGCAAAGAGGGAGAGGAGTTTGGAAATGCTTGGGTTCACTTGCAAGCTGTATTTTGAAGACCTTTCTAAACAAATGTGAAGATTTCAAGGAGGGATCAGGAGCAAAGGAAAACTCCCCAGACATTTTTCCATTCATGGGTAGAGATTGAGAGGAGCAGGAAGCTCTGAGGTTTGGGCACTGGCCAAGGACTCAAACTTGATTTGAGTTGGTTTTCTGTGTCATTTTCCCCCATTTTCAGCTAAGGTAGATGCTGACCTCCAGCTCTGCTGCCTCCTGTGTTCTCTGCAGCTCTGTGCTTGGGTAGTTTATACTTGAGGGACTTTTGGTGGGTTCCCCTCAGTTGGTCCCTCACTTCTCTCCCACAGCTTGTTCATGAGTCTCCAGCAAAGCTTCTTCTGCCTTCACAACTGTGAGAGTAAAGTGCAGGACTCTGGAGAAAAAATCTTGTGCAGGCACTGGTGTGGCAGCTGGGAAGAGAGGGGTTGTCCATCTCTGTGCCCCAGGAAGTTCTGTACATAGGTACAGAAAGTGCAGAAAGTCCTCTTCAAAATCAAACTGTGATTTTGAAATTTATCCTTACAAGTCCTTCTGACAGCTGTTCCTATTAGGAACTCAATCAGTACAGCATTGTGAATTCAGTCAAGTTTTCCCTTGACATGCTATAAATGTATTAAGTGATGAAATGTCATAGAATCACAGCAAATTTGCACTTATTCCAGAAAGAAATCTGAATATATAACTGTTGGAGTGGTGATGGGGTAAGCAGAGATTTACATTCCTTTTGCTGCATAATGGAAGTTCTCAACAGTTGGGTTGACCTCCAAGTTAATGTAGTGGTAATCCTGCCATAGCCAGATTGTTTCTCATTTCTAACCATTTTTGATCAAGTTTGAATCCAGGTGTTTGTGTCTGGCTGGTTCTGGTTTGCAGCTGAGTGATTTATTGGTAAAGGTTCTGACTCCACTGTTGTACTCCTGGGTATCTGCAGATTTCTCTTCCTGGGCTGTAGGAAGTGATCAGGGATGAAAAGGGGGACCTCTGGCAAATCTCTTCTTGTTTAAGCAAACTACCTCTTGTCTTGAGTCACCTTGAAGGAAGCAGCTTTCCAGTAAACAAAAGGGAAAATCTGCTTAGTGCATTTTTGGTTTTGATTAAGACTGCAGCTTCCAGCCGGCTCCGCCGCTAATCTGCCTGATGTAGAAATGGGCACCTTGTAAGAAGCTGCAGCCCAAAATTAATTTCAGCAAATGCATTTGCTCTTTGAAGAAACCCTGCTAAGGGTTTGAAGTCAGGAAATGCTGCAGCTGTTGGGAAGCTCGTCAGGCTCAGGAGGAAGAGCTGAGCTGTGTGTTGGACCCGTGGTGGGGTCGGTAGCGGGTGGATGTGGCACTGCTTGTCCTGCTGTGCCCTGTGGGACTCACACCCACCTTCAACCCTCCTCAAACCCTTCCTGGGACAGACCCATGATCCTCTCTGAGCACTGAGGTCTGCTGGTGGCCGAGCCATCAAGAACACACCTTGTCAGGTCCCAGACAAAGCTTTCCTTGGTTTTGTCGCGGGCGGTGGAGCCTTTCACAGCACACAGCTCTGCCAAAAACCACTCCAAGGCACCGAGGTCTCTCCTTCCTTTGTTTGAATTCTGCACATCTTGAGATTTTCCCACATTTTTGTTCAAGCCAAAGAAAACTTCCATGCATGGGGTATTATTAAGATTTGGCTTTATAACCTAAATGCAGCTGATTTTGCTACATCAGTAGAGGGGGGTTGGGCTGAGTGAGGACTCAGTGTTGTCTCCTTTTAGGGGCTTTTTCTCTCCCTTGTTCTCCCTCCCCCTCCACAGTATATAATGCATTTGGAGCTCTCTGAGGCCATTTCCATAGTGTTGTGATTCATCAGTAATTATACTCCTTTAAATCCATTGTTCGTTTACTTTTCATAAAAGTCCCCAGCTTTAAAACCCACTCTTCAACTTTTATTTCATTCAGATTTATATTGGTCTTGGGAAAAAAAAAAAAAAAAAAAAAAAAAAAAATCCTGTGCACTTTGCCTTTTAGCATCTGCTTCATTATCCATTATATTTCAATACTTATTTATTTCAATGAAGGAATATAAATGTTGAGGCATTCTGCAGAAAGTCAAATGAACTGCCAGCAGTAAATAGCATTTTTGATCAATTTATTAATTTTTCTTTCTGTTTGCAAATTACTTGTAAATATGCTTCCATTTGTACAACTTTGGAATTATTCTGCAAAGAGATTACTTGAGTTGTTTCATAGGAGGCAGAATTTCATCTGATCAGCTGTAACTTAGTGTTATTTATTTTTAAGAGTAACCCTCCTGTTTGTGCAGTGCTTTGGCAGCACGGGCTGTCCTGATGCATTGGCTTGCACATTTTCTCGAGACCAACTCTGAACTAATTTGCAGGAGTTAAATAAATTCCAATGACTATGCTATTTTATTCCTAGCTTTGATACATTTCCAGCCCTTTGTCCTTGTGGTTGGTTTTAGGATTCAAGCCTTTGCTCTGCATTCTGTTTCAATTAATATTTCCCTCAGTATTTCCTAGCAATTCTTGATGGGTGTGACCTGCCCTATCCATTTATTAGCCTGCTCTTTATAAAAAGTCTTTAACATGGCACTCTCTGAAACATCTACAACCCCCAAACCCCTGAAAACTCCTCTGCTATGAATTTCCAATCAAATTTCTTTGCTCCACAGAGCAGAGCTGACCTGCGCACAAGTTCGTAAGGTCAGCATAATTGTTCCTTGTGAGCCATTTAATGAAAATGAAATCTAAAATCAATGGTCATCTGCTGAAACAGCATCTTCCTAGGAATTTAAGATTTGATCTTCCCGGTGCTTCATGACTGGCATCTCTGTCTGATGGTCCTGAGGAGTTCCAGTGGTCACAGAGAACTTTCTCCCTTTATGCAATGCTCTACTTGGATGTGTAAAAGTATCTCACATCAAGTGTCATGTTCAGCATAAATTGAGAATGTGGAGGAGGCTGCACTTTTAAACCTGTGGCAGGAAATCACATTAAATTCAATGTAATTACATTGTTCTAGAAATGTGATTATGTGTTTCAACTACCAGCCTCCCACTAAATTACTTCAGATCAGTCTCAATCTGTGGAATGAAATCTGCCTGATTTAGATGTAAAAAATGCAATAAATATGAGGAAATGCATTTTGCATTTATATTTTATGTTCACCTGTGACTGCTTATTACATTCTCCACATCTAGCCTTTCCCCATCTCACCTGCTGCATGCAGGGAAATTAAACCCTGACTTTGCTTAATATCACAATTTAGTCTTTGCAGCACCATGTGTATGACATTGGCTACTTAATTTCACATAACGCTGCAGAGAGATCTTTAGTGCAGGAATATTCAGTAAAGAAAGGGGCTCCCCAAGTGAAAATAAGATAAAGTGTTCCCAGGACTAAGCCAAGACTTGAATGTAATGATACTTCTGAGGTTTTGCTGTTCCAAAAAGTAGGAAAGATGGATAATATTGGTATTTCTGAGAGATGAGCTTCAGATTACAGCTTGCCAGACCCACTTTTGAAACCCACTGCTGGTCTGGTGGGCAGAGTGTTAAAACTGAGAATAGTTGTGCCTGAAGTTAATTGAGGATGATGTCTTGACAGCGAAGATTCAAGTCAGGAAGGCAACACCACCAGGAAGGAATGGAGCACTCTCAGCTCCACTTAAAATCAAGAGATGTCAGCCTTATATTTAGTGATTTTTTGAATGGTGCCTTTGTAATTTGAGCTCTTCATCAGCAATCAGATCATTTATAGCCTTGATATCAGATTAGAAAGCAATCTCAGCCCAGTAACACACTGTCTTCACTTTTAATATCCACAGGTTATTGACACAGGTAATTGAGAATAAGGCTTTGTATCAGCAACTGCTGTCCCTTTAACACCTCAGAACCTGACTCCAGGACAGGCTCTGTAGTAATTGTTGGAGGAAAAAATTGCAATCACAGTCAGGCAGGCATCAGCAAACACCACCTGTACAGGAAACTGCTCTGGAAGGTGAGCAGTGTTAATGTTGCAATTGGAAAATGATTGTGACTTGTAGGTGCAAAATTGTGTCCATGAAAACACAGGGCAGATTGCTTTGCTTTTCCTTCTTCATCCCATGGACGTGCTGTAGGAAGCAGCAGAGTCATTGGATCAGGCTGCACTTCTCAACCTTTTAGTCCCGACAGCATCTCCTGTGTGCAGAGCACCATGAGCACGGGGGACTCCTTGAAAGGGAAGAGTTTGATTTATGAATAAATCTTCTCCAGCTGTCTCTTTAACTTAAGTACAAGATCATTTTAAGCCTCCCACCCCTACCTCCTTTCCATACTAAGTCTCAGTGAATGGGTCTTCCCCTTTGGTTTAATGGGTCTTTGAATATCTCAGCAGTGCAGTCAAAAGGAGCTTGGACATAAAGGTTTTGCAGCTGTAGAAACCACTCAGATGTTCTGTGAAGATGAAGTATGGAGGAGCATAATTAATCTTTCTGTCTTTTTCAAGATGTTTTAAGTTCAGAAAAGGTCATTTTCTGAGAAGAGCTGGGGAGCAGCTTGGGGGGAAAGGGCTTGTGTTCCAGAATTAATCCCCTGGACTCCAGGATTAGCCTCCTGAAACTCTTCTGTAAGTGACTGCTGTAGCAGAACAAGGAACACTCCTTCCATCTTGCTGCATTTTATAAACCAAGTATAATTAAGGTCCCCCCCTTCATCCCCCAAATCGTTATGAGTATTCATGGGCACGTGATTAGTGATATTATTTAATGAAAAATACCCTGGTTTTGTTTTGCACTTCATTTTTCTGTTAGAGTCAACAAGAGGGCTGGGCTGCTGAGGGCCTTGCCTGTCGAGCCTGGAGAGCAGAGCTGTCCTGCCCGTCCCCCTGTCCCCAGCTGTGGGGGAAATCTGCTCCTCTGCCACCCTGGGAGCTGAAGGCTCCCTGGGGACAGTTCCTCCCTCGCAGGCACGGGAAGAGGAGCCAGGAAGACACTTGTTTTACACGTCCCCCTGAGCAGGAGGGGAGCTGCTGCTGTTTTCCTGCTCAAGCATGACGTGTCATAATTAGTTTAGCCCTGGGTTATTGGTCCTTGCTGCCCGAGCTCAGGGGACTGTGTGTGCTCCTGCTCCTCATGCTGAAGGAGGGATTCTGGTTCAGACCCCCCCTCTGCCGTCATCCTCGCTCCACCACGGCCCTTTTTGTGACCAGCCCCAGAGTCACAAGCAGCTGTTAAACATCTTTAACACATCAGGATGGTTTTACCCCCAGATCGAAGCTGTGAGACCATCACAGGGCACCACGGAGCTGAGAGCACAGCGTGCTGCCCCTTGTTAGCACGACTTAACAGCTGATTTCCTTTATTGAAGGTTTGGAATCCCCCCTAAGCACAGCAGATTCCCTCACTGAATTAGATTGTCTTTCTGTGGTTAGAGCCTGTAAATCAGCGCAATTGCAGTATTCACATCCTCTAAACAAGGCTCATTAATCAAGAATTCATGACTAACAGGGTTAGGGACTACTAGAACTGGGAAAGCAGAACAGGAATGGGAAGTGCTTAATGCTCAGTTGGATACAGCATCTCACTGTGAGTGTTTTGGAAATCACTGAATGTGTTATAATGGATTGTCACTGGATTTTGAGGCTGCTGATTCTGTGCCCCACAACACTGGGGAAGCCTGGCTTTGGAGTGTTATTGCAAACACAGAGTTTTCTTTGATATGCTGAAAGTGTCAGAGATTTCCTGGTATCTAGCACCTAGGCCTTCATGAAACATGGATTGTTCCTCCTCTCCCTTTTCTGATTGTGACCTTTGGCAGAGCTGGTTTTTCATCTGGTTTCTGAGGATGTGTAAGGAGCTTGAATCATAAAGAAAACAGGCTAGCCAAAATCAAAGCTGTCAGAGTGGCTCATTCATATCCTCAAAAGTTGGGCTGTCCTTTGCTTTTTGTCTTCCAGAAGTTCTCCAGGGCAGTGCTGGGTGTTGGAGCCACCTGTGCTTCCGCTTGTGAGAATCAAGGACCTTTTCCCAGTCCTTCCCCCTTGGCAATGAATGTTGTTTGCCCCCAAACTAGAGAAGTCCCTGGTTTAACAAGGATGAGGTGACTGAGCTGTGGTGGAGGCTCTGCTGTCCTTCCAGGGGAGGGCTGGTTCTGCAGGTGAAACCAGAACAGGGAAATCCTGGTGGCAACAGCTGCAATGGTAAAGGGAAACTGCAAAAAGATAAAGGAGGTTTTAGGCTGGTGTTAGGAAGGAAAGGGAAAGCTACAGAGGGAATGGTCCTATCCCTCTATGATTCAGGCAGTGAGTTAATCCCTAATTCTGGAATACTCTTCTGAACACAGAGACAAAATGGGAGCACATTCCTCTGCCACTGAAGCCTCCAGGTTTTGATTATGGCCTTTTTGTCCTGTTGTGTCCCCAACTTTTTATTACATGCACAGTGCCAGGACTGAGGTCTTTGTTAGAGATTAACGATCTGGAAATGGATTTGGCCTCCTGAAATCTGCAAATGTTGTAAAAAGAAGTCAGAAGCACAGTGTGCAGCTGCCTGTCACCCTGCTTATTGCTGTGCCAGACCTGTCTGTCCATGCTAGATCATGCTGGAATCCATCCTGAAGCCAGCTGCTGTCTGTGACTGATCTTCAGCCCTATGAACACTTGAGTTTAATTTAAAAATTGCTGTAAGGATTAAAGAATCCTTCCCAACCCTGCTGGTCCAGGCTGAGTAATTTCTTTCGACAGGCAAGTAAAATGCCATTAGTTTCTTGCATTACTGTCAATCACTCTGGTAAAAGGCAAGTACTTTTTGTGTGGTGGCTGGTAAATTTTCCTGACAGTTTTGCAAGGCTGGATGAGCTTTCTAAGCTGTGGCAGCACTGTGATCAACACACTTTGGAAGGCTGAATCCTCCTGAACTCTTTGCCCATCTCTGGTTCTGGGGCTGCTGGGCTCTGTCTGTCAGGCATCAGCTTGCAGAATGATATTTTGGCCAGATGTGAAGAGCAAAAGTTGGAACTTGGAGCTTCAGGGCGTCCAGAGGCAAAACTCTGGCTGTTCATCTTCATAGTCAGAAACATTGCAGGCAAAGCCAGGCAGGCAGGGCTTGGCACCATCCACTGGTGGGGCTTTCCCTGGACTTTACTGCTGTGGGTTATGGACCCAGCCAGTCTCTGCAGTGAGTTATGGACCCAGTGAGTCTCTACAGTGAGTTATGGACCCAGCCAGTCTCTGCAGTGAGTTATGGACCCAGCCAGTCTCTACAGTGGGTTATGGACCCTCTGAGCACAGCTGGGCTTGGACAGAGACAAAGCTTGGCGCTCCCAAAGTCCTCACCAAAACCACTGAGTGCCAAAGGGGAGTCAAAGAGTCATTCATGAGGGCTCAATGTGCCTGCAGAGAGTGTTCAAGAAGCTCCTGAGAAGCACCACCAGAGGAAACCAAACTGGGCTGACAAAGATAAAAGCTGTTGGCACAATGGCCAAAGGGCTGACTGGGGCTGCCTTGAGCACCTGACTCTTGGGGAGGATCTTGGAAAATTGTTGTCTGCAGGTTAGGAAAAATCTTCCAGTAAAGAAAGGAGAATGGAGGGAAAAAAAAAAAGCCCAGAGTGAAAAAAGTCTTTGATGTTTTATCCCAGCTGGAGGGCTGTTCTCATCAGAATTCACTCTTTATTAGCCTGCTCGCTGGTCATTGGTGCCTGGAGTACAAACCACATAATCATAATGCTCACTAAAGTTTTCACTACCTGCAGAAAAATGCTTTTCTGCTGTAATATATGGTGCCACCTTTTGAAGAAAAGTACTGGCCTGAGCTGTGCTGGAAATTGAATTCTATCTTGTGGAAAGGGAGATTATTTCCTAAGGTTTCCTTATTCACCGTCCTAGCACATACTGCTCAAGGTAAAGGTGCACTCCAGGATGATTGATTGGCAAGCGTGAGAGGACTGCTGTTCCATGTGACAGGGATATAAAGAAGGATATTTTTATTTTTTGACAGTGAAGGGGAAATGGCATTACTAGCAATATTCAGCAATGTACTCTGCAGCCCCAGTTAGCTCTGCATATTTTATGGCATCCATTTTCTTTCTTCGATTAAACAACATAAAACCCCATAAAATAATCCAATAAAAACAACAACTACTAGTTCAGGTAAAGTTCTTGTGGCCTTTTTAATTCTGGAAGGATTTTCATTGCTGTGTCTCCACCCTTCCCTCTAACTCCATCCCCTGTGCTCAGGTCAGTGTCTCCTTGCCACAGCCTGGTCACAGCCTGTCCTGTGCTGCTTTTCTACCCAGAGTGCTGGGATAATGCAGGACAGATCCCTTGAAGGCCACTCCAGCTGTGAGGAAACTGCTGGGGGTGCCAAGGGCTGGGATGAGTTCAGTGCCACAAACAGTCCCACAAAGACAACAAACAGGAACACTCTGCAGCAGGCCAGGAAGGTTCCTTTGGCCCTAAGTCATATGTGTTGATGTCTGGTAAAAGAGAATTAATTATAATAGTGTATTATTGTATTCAGTAAACTTTTCCTTACAGGAAATGTCTGAGGCTCCAAGGTGGTGAGCAAATTCAGCTGCAGGGATGGAATATTTTAAATGCTGTAAAACCCTGGTCCAGCGTTGACCAGGACAATGCCATGGAGCTCATTATCTCCTTTTGCAGGGAGAGGGATGGAAAGTTTTTACTTTGTTGTTGTTTAGGTGCTTCCAGAACCTGTGACCTTCAGAGCTTTTTTCATTTGTAGAGGCAGAAAAATGACCCTTTTATAACAATTCTTTGTCTCCCAGGAGGTCTGAACTCTATTCAGGCTGCAAATGTTTTTGCAGTGCTGATTTCTGAAAGGAACCTTTCAATAAAAAGAAACCTGTAAGCAGCTTTGTCTTTGCAGGAGGAAACCTCTGACTTACTTTGATTTTTTCATTATGGTTTCCAAAGCTGTGTTTCTGCATGATTGCAAGAATTCCAAGTTCAAATACTTTGAACTCCTTCAGGCTTGGCAATACATATTCTCCCTTAAAACTCCTCAGCTTTAGGGAAGAGTTTCATTTCTTAGAGCATTGCACTGGTTTCAAGGTAAAGGACATGGTCTGAGTGTTTTAGATCTTTCAGAGAAAGGTTGAGGAGACCGAAGGCTCTTTGATTTTTGTTCTGTAGATGTGTTACAGAAAACCACTCCAGCTTTTCACCTCTTCTCTCCTCGGAGAAGATTTCGCACAAATTGTTGTGCTGGAGGGAAGAGGGCACCGAGTTCAGTCCTTGGGATGCCTGAGGACACCTGCTAGGGGCACTCCTGAGCTCTTGGAATAACAATCCACACATCACAGCTCAATTAACTCCACGAGGCACTGGGATAAAGGAAAACATCTCCCCTCTTCAGAGGAGCTGCTGGTGCACCCTGAGGAGAGAGGGATGTTAGGAGCTGTTCAGTAGCACAGGGATCATTTAGGCTTGGAAAAAGTCTCCTTCTGATTAATAATAGGAATAGTTCATTCATCTTTATGGGATACTCTGAATGTGTCCAAGGAGGTGTAGGAATTGTGTATTTATTTGCAAATTCTGGGCAATTTTTCCTGCCCTCCAGGACAGGAAAGGACAGAGGACCTGCTGCCCTTCCATGCTGGTGTAGCAGGATTTCTGGAGCTGGGCTAGTGGGATGCCAGGGTTGGCAACCCAAACATCAGCCCTGTCCCACTGCTGTCACGAGCTTGCTGGAATATAGGAGCTTTCAGCACCATCTAGACCCACACTTGCTTATATTTTAATTCAAGTAATTTGTATGTCAAAGGCACAATGTTTTCAGGTGGACCCAAATAAATTGTGGCTTTTAGTTTTATTAAGAAAATGCCAATTGTTACAGAGATTTTTGACCTGCAGTTTTAAGTACTACTGGAAATATAGGAATGGAAATACTGGAAATACAGGAATATATTGACATTCAGTATCTGTGCAATTTTTAGGTATCCAAGTACATGGTGTCTCCATAGAAATAGTAGGGTTTTATCTCCTTGTATGAATTTCCAAGCAAAGGTGAGTAAACATCCTTATTTTGAAGTTAAATGGTTAATAAGATGTCTTGAGTCAATAGATTTGGACCTGATGTCTCCTGTCTCAGTGCCTGGCAACCCTTTTTCTCCCAGAGGGACAAAATTCCACTGTTGACATATTTCAAAGAAAACAGTGCTCACTGTGGGAGACGGCGTTTTCATCTCGTGTTACATAAAGACTTCAGAACCTCTCAGGTTTCCATAGCAGTGTTGGAAATCCATATAAAACAGGTCTGGTTTGTGACAGGAATAAATAAGAATAAAAATTAATAGCTTTAATTTCAAGCCAATTAGGATGCCTTTCTGCTGGTTTTCTAAGCTCTATTTGCTTACCTGAGAGGGGGAGAGAGAGCAGATTGAAAAATGGAGTTTCTGCTGAAATGTGAAGATGAAATCTTAAAATGTCTTCTCTCCTTTAAAAAATGACAAAACTTGGGAGTTTTCCTTTGGATATGGAAATATAACACGATGCTTGACTGCTTTGAAGTCGATCACATCCTCTTTGCTGATTTTATGAGCACAGTCTTATGCCTAGAAAATGTTTCTCAGACACCTTCCCTTTCAAAAACATTCATAAGCAGAGGTGACACCTCTTCTTCTGACCTTGCTTCACAGATGTCAAATTTAACATCTCAGTGTTAAACAAGCACTTTAAAATTCATCAATCTGGTCATCTAGAGCAGCTGAGGAACTCTCCTAAAATGTTTAGACATTCTTAGGGAAAAATGGGGGGCTCTTGAGAGAAGCTGCTGCATTTTTTTAAGAGAAGTTATGTGCACAGTTTGATGAAAAGAAGGAGGAAGAATTTTTGGTAAAATACTCCCTCCATCATCATATCCTGTTTTTCATCCTGCCTTATTTTTATCATGCTTCTGTAAAAGCTTCCTCAAAATCATAAGCCATCATACTCAAGGGGTGGTTGTGTTAATTTGTCTTCCCTAATAGTTAATTTATCACATGGAAAGCGCCTTACTGTCAGAATCCAAATTAAAATCCTGTTTACTCTTTTCATTATTCAAAATCTAGTCTGCTAGTGAGCTTGATGTTTTACATAATTTGAAACATTTGATGGGCTGAAAAAAAATGGATTGATATCTTCACCTTTTTGGGTAGAAGAGTAACAATTAGATCATTCTGAATCTTCAGCACTGATCCATCCCCTCCCTGATTTCAAAGGGTCATTGGGCTTTTTTCCTGTCAGCCACCACTTCTGCTGAGCAGATTTGTTCCTGCCTTGCACAGTGCTGCTCCCTGCTCCTGTTTTGTCTGCTCCTGGTGCTCTGGTGTTGCTTTTCCTCCTCGAGCCTGTGCTGGATTGAGATTTTCTGACGTGTGACAGCAGTAGCTGCTCTCAGAGAAGCTGCAGCCCCAAACGCTGGCAGGGTTAAGTAAGACAGCTACAAAAGGTTATATAAAAATAACTGGTGCAGGGAGGAAGTGAGGTAAGCCAGAGGGAGGGAAAGGCAAGTTTCCTGCTGTAAAGGTGGGAGAGTGGGGAGGTGAGGAGGCACAGAAAGGGCGTGGGGCTGGCACAGCTCTGAGCTGCAGTGGGGACGAGTTTCAGGGCAAAAAGGGCCAAGGCAGGCAGGGCTCAACACACCCAGCTCCTGTTTTGGAGCCAATGTTGCATTGAGGGGTCAGTCACTGGGGCAGTTTTTAGCATGGATGAGATTCAGAGGTCAAATCTCAAATAAAACTCCAGTGGCTTTGGAAGTTCTGCCTTTGTCTGAGCATTGAGTCTTTACCCCCAAGGGCAAACCTGGGGGGTTTTGTCCCACCACTGTTTCCCTGGCAACACCTCTTGGCACTGGCTTTGTCCCAGGGCCAAGCTGAGCTTTTTGCCTGCTGGTACCATCAGTCAAACCCTTTTACCTGGGGTTTCCTTTAGTTTGGTGCCTCGCAGTTGCTGTTTCCAAATTGCCATCTGCTCACCATCCACTTACACCTCTCCATGGGGCTGTGTAGGCTGCTTGTTTTACTTTGCTCTAAAGCAGCATATTCTTTGTGTTTCTACTCTTGTGACCTTTTGGAGAGGGCTCAGGTCTTTGCAGGATCTTTGTGTATTTTGAAGTGTATTTTAAATACTTGGAAAAATAGCTTTGCTTATAGTGCCATTAATATGGAATTGCGGAAGCAAACACAGCTGGCCCAGTGCTGCTATTTTAAGGAGAATTTGATGGGGAAGTAATTTGAACATAAATCTGTGACAGGTCTTTTAAAATATAAAAGAACAAAGAACTTCTTGGAAAAATATTTGGGAAAATAAACATTTGCTTGGCTTGTGGAGATTTAGGACCTGGTCCCCAGAGCTGTTGTAAATTTGGCTTCCATGGGAGGTGAGGCAGTGCAGGATTCCCGTTCCACACACTCCAAACACACAGCAGCACAAAGGGCTTTTGCCAGGCACTGCTCTTTCCTGGCTGGCTGATCCCAGTGGGTCTGCAGCAGGAGCAGGACCAGGTGGAGGGCGAGGGACCAAAATATTCCTTGGCAGATCTGGGTCTAATTCCTGGTTGACTTTACATCACCTCATTGCCCTCATCTTTCTGCATTGCCAGTGAAGAATTCTGGCCAGGAGGAGGCCGAGGAGGACAGGGAGAAAGGGGTGGTGCCTCTGCCCAGCCCTCCCTCTGCTCTAACTGCACTTCCCGAGAGGTTTTGCTTTCACAGGCGCTCAGGGATGAGCTCCTGATGTCTGAGCCTCCCTCCCAAACGCCACCGAGTGCTCTTGGATGTGGGAACTGTGGATCACCCACCTGCCTCTCTCTCCCAGCCAACTCCCTCTCCTTCACCCACCTCTTCATCCACTTGTGTCCTCCTTTACAGAAGCACTGCCCATCTCATCCACACCCAGAAGTCCACAGACATTATATCTGAGTTCAGTGATTATTTTAATTTATAATGCTTGGTTTAATGTATCCTAAAACACAAGTATTTTAACTAGAAACTCTCCAGGGACCTTGCTCAGAACTAATCACTTGCTGTTTGTGCAATTCTTCAAATATGTTAAATGCTCTGTGAGGGCTTGGAATTACTCAGCTCTGCTCTGGTTTGTTCTCAAAGATGGGGAGGGGTGTCTAGCTGGGAATTGGGATGGATCAACCCTCGTTCTGGCTCTGCAGAAACAGTATAATTTTGGGCAAGTTGACTAAACTGGTTACAGCTTGGATTTCCTGTAGGGAAAAGATAATGGTTTTATTTTTAATTGGGCTAAAAATGCGTGTGGAAGGGCTGACTACAGAAATGGTTGGAAGTTACCAATGAAATTTATCATAACTGTTATTATTAGTACGTCATTGAGAGTGAATTTAGCTCAGATCATGCTTTCCCCCATAATGGAGTGTATGTGTGTGTGGGGAATAAGAAATTTCTAAAATAGTTCTGAAAAAGTCGTTTTTCTCATCATTTTGAGCATTTCCCATCTGCTGTGAGCACATCTCTGTTTTATTTCCTAAATATCTTTTCCTTCTGTTTCTATTTTAAAGTTCCTTTTGCCAAGACTTTACCTCCCAGTTCCCGCTGCCAGGATTGGGGCCGGGCTTGTGATGCAAGCAAGGATTTACCTTTCTGATTTGCACTTAATTGACTGGGAGGCTGTGGAATTCCCCACACGGATTCCACTTAAGGGCTCGGTGCTTAAATCCCTCCCGCACCCTTAAATTCCTTCCCAGCCCTGGAGTTTCCTTGTGCCTTCTCATTTTCTCGAGTTGTGAGAACTGAGAGAAGAGTTTAGAGTGACTCGATTATTTGCGCATTTTAAAAGCGTTTCTGCCCATTCCAGGCTGGGAATGCTGCTCCCTCCAGCCCATCCCTTTGTCCCTCGGGGACTGAGGCAGCAAAGGCAGCGCTGGAGGAGTCACATTTCTTCACCTCTAAGGAGGAGATGTCCCGAATAAACCAGCCCTGCTGCAGGGTTCCTTCTGCCCAGCATCCCTGTCTCACATCCCTGCTAATTGCATTTTCAAATGCCATGGACAGTTTTAAAGGCTTTTTAACGGGACATTTTCTGTCTGACAATTCTGCTTTTCAGAAATTTCATGGCAGTGAAATGTCAATTTTGCCAAATTTCCAATTGGCTGTCATGTTTTGCTCCTTTTCCTCGTTTTTTCCCCCCTCTCATTTCAAAATTATCTTTATAAAAAAGTAATTAAGCCATCTTAGTGGTAACAGTTGCTTCTTGGGTCACAGTTCTATGAAATATTTCAGCAGCTCCTTTCCATGGTTTCAAGCACAGGGATGGCAGAAATTGTTGTCAGCTGGAGAATTTAAAGGACATCAGATTTTTCTCAGGCAATTCCATTTATCCTTACAGCTCCCTTTGAGTTGGAAGAGCAACACTTTGCAGTATTTTATACGTGGGGAAGGGAGGTATAAGGAAACTAAATGATCCTTCTAATTGAAGCCTGGCACAGAGTAGGGCCCACACACGTGCCATTCACCATCCTTTCTCCAGCTCATGTCAGCTCTGGTAGGAATTTTTACTCTTTTTCAAAGCCTAGGTCCCCAACACTTACAACAATTTTTGTGCCTGTGGAGTTTGGGGGCAGATTTAAAGATATGAATCACTTATCTAAGGAACAGTAGGCTCAAACCTCCCATATGTAGGCTGGTTTAATTTGAATTTCTTGACTTTTCCTAAGTGAGAAGCTGAATGTAGTTTCTTCCTTCTTTCAACCTTCCTGGCTCTACTGATATCCAAAAATGCAAAATGACATCTTGTCTCAGCCCACCAGAGCAGATGCAATGCAAGGGATTAGACTGGAATTTTTCCTAAAATGCAGCATTCTGAGACACTTTTGGAAAACGTGGCTGGGGAGCAGCGGGCGCTGCTCACTTGCTGCTCACCCAGCCAGGCAGGGGGTGGTCAGCAAGGGGAAGGGGGGGCACAGCCAGCAGAGCAGCACGGCCAAAATCCACAAAGACTCCTCTTGGGGTCACCTCGAAGGGGAAACCAAGCCTGGGTCAACAGGAGATTCCCAGCTGGCAGCAGAAACCATCTCATACCTGTGCTCCAGAGGAGGAACGGCAGAGCTCTCTGGCTGAGGGAGGCAGGCACGGCTGAGGGATGGAGCCAAGAGGGAGGGAGGTGGTTTGGGGTGGTTTGGGGTGTTTTTGTGTCTGAGAGAGGCTGGAACAGCTGGATATGCAGAGAGGTGGATGTTTGAGCTGGTGCATCCTGGTGCTCTGAGTGAGGAGCACCAATGGAGGTAAAGGGGAGGAGCTGCACTGGGGTCCTGAATCCTGCCCTGGTGTGAGGGAGCTGTGTCCTGTAGCTCTCCATCCTCACTGTAGCTCTTCATCCTCATCATAGCTCTTCATCCTCATCATAGCTCTTCATCCTCCTTGTAGCTCTTCATCCTCACTGTAGCTCTTCATCCTCCTTGTAGCTCTTCATCCTCACTGTAGCTCTTCATCCTCACTGTAGCTCTTCATCCCCATCATAGCTCTTCATCCCCATTGGAGCTCTTCATCCTCACTGTAGCTCTTCATCCCCTTCCCCCCGAGGTTTGGTTCGGAGCAGACTCTGCTGCAGAGTGAGGAGATCTGCAGAGCAAGGCTGTGTAGGAGGACATAAGGAGCTGCTGGCAGATGGGAAAAGGCTGCTGAATCCTGAATTCAGGGAGGAGATCCAGCTGTCCTGGAGTGTCCCACCAGCATCTCCTGCCCTTCAATTAACCTTTCATTAACCAGGGTTTGACCTGGGTGAAAAGTCAGGTCAGAAGTTTTCAGACACATTGTCAAGAAAAACCATGGGAACTTGAAGGAGTGGTGACGTGAATTTGATAAAAAAATTACAATTTTTGCTGGGAAAGAGAAATTTTAATAAGTGATATTTTTATTTGTTTAGATTTTTTGGGGTATATTTGGCTTTGGTTTTGGTTGTGTTGTTTTTTTGCCAGGCCCTAATGATTTTTTTTTTCAAAAGTGGTTGACTGAGTTTAATGAAAAAAATTATTGAATCCATTGCTGAGGGCCCAATTCTCTATCTCATGTAAATTACAAGTCAGTCTGGAGTGAAGCCATGCAGGTGTCTTGCAGGAATTATTTGATCCGCTGTAAATACAGAATAAGTGAGTGTCCTCCTGAAAAAAAAGGAAGAGGAGGTGATAGAAAAGGGGCACATCAACTTTGAGGGATGCTGTTTGGAAATATGAATGCCTGTGGAAAAGCAGGAAGGAGACAATTAGAAAAATATCAAATAAAATTCTGCTACAGAGANCTCATCATAGCTCTTCATCCTCATCATAGCTCTTCATCCTCCTTGTAGCTCTTCATCCTCACTGTAGCTCTTCATCCTCCTTGTAGCTCTTCATCCTCACTGTAGCTCTTCATCCTCACTGTAGCTCTTCATCCCCATCATAGCTCTTCATCCCCATTGGAGCTCTTCATCCTCACTGTAGCTCTTCATCCCCTTCCCCCCGAGGTTTGGTTCGGAGCAGACTCTGCTGCAGAGTGAGGAGATCTGCAGAGCAAGGCTGTGTAGGAGGACATAAGGAGCTGCTGGCAGATGGGAAAAGGCTGCTGAATCCTGAATTCAGGGAGGAGATCCAGCTGTCCTGGAGTGTCCCACCAGCATCTCCTGCCCTTCAATTAACCTTTCATTAACCAGGGTTTGACCTGGGTGAAAAGTCAGGTCAGAAGTTTTCAGACACATTGTCAAGAAAAACCATGGGAACTTGAAGGAGTGGTGACGTGAATTTGATAAAAAAATTACAATTTTTGCTGGGAAAGAGAAATTTTAATAAGTGATATTTTTATTTGTTTAGATTTTTTGGGGTATATTTGGCTTTGGTTTTGGTTGTGTTGTTTTTTTGCCAGGCCCTAATGATTTTTTTTTTCAAAAGTGGTTGACTGAGTTTAATGAAAAAAATTATTGAATCCATTGCTGAGGGCCCAATTCTCTATCTCATGTAAATTACAAGTCAGTCTGGAGTGAAGCCATGCAGGTGTCTTGCAGGAATTATTTGATCCGCTGTAAATACAGAATAAGTGAGTGTCCTCCTGAAAAAAAAGGAAGAGGAGGTGATAGAAAAGGGGCACATCAACTTTGAGGGATGCTGTTTGGAAATATGAATGCCTGTGGAAAAGCAGGAAGGAGACAATTAGAAAAATATCAAATAAAATTCTGCTACAGAGAGTATTTTTCATCAGATTGGTTATGCCAGGCATGGATTTAACCCATCAAGTGAGTAAAGCCTCAGAGGCAAAAATAAGGTTATCATAAAAGCAGGATGAATTAATTCCTTCTCAGAGGAAAAGGCCACCCATGGAGTTGTGAACTCACTTTGATCCAAGCACATGAACCAGGTAGAACTTCAAGGAAATTTTTAATGGTGTAACACGAGCACCAACTGGCCATGAGGCATGGGGCAAACCCATCACAATTCACTGCTAAGTGAGGCTCCAGGTCTCAGCAGTGCTGTTTCCTTCCACCATAGAAATAAAAGGTCCCTCTTGGCTTTGCTTTTAATTAATTAAGTCACAGTAGTGGCGAGCTGCAGCAGTTTCTTTCTGCCTAATTGTTCTCCAGGCATATTTGCAGCACTCCTGTTGTAATCCCAGGCTTGTTTCAGGAGTCAAGCTGCACAAATGAAGTTCCTGCTATTAAAAGCAGTTTGTTTCCTATCCCCTGGCAATCTGTTCCTAACACTGAGCCTCGCTGGAGCATGGACTTTTTATTTTTGGCAAGGTTTATTTTTCAAGCCAAAAAACTGGTGACATTTACCAGCTACCTCACTGCTCTCAGACTCCAGCCATGCTCAGGAAATCAAAGTTTTCCATGTCAGCATCATATTATTTTCAGCTGCATCAGTCTGATGTGCCCAGCTTGATAGATCCTGGTGCAATGACATAATTATTTTCCTCCCTCAGTCGAGGATAACTTACTCCTTTTCTCTCCTTCCTGCATTATGGTCTTTGAGCAATGAAACTCATTTTTTCCATGCAGAGGGCCCTGATATTAGCAGATACCTCACTCCCAAAGGTTTGCAGGCAGGAGGATGTATTTTATATCACACTGCTCTTATTCCCCATCTTAAACTGTAGGACAGACACAGAAAATTAAATCAACTTAGGCCTCATCACATCTGTTTCATTTGTATCAGACTGGTGCCACAGAAGCAGAAACCATTCTTATTCCCTGCACACTGCTCAAGCTGAAGTTGACTGGCTTTGCACTTATGAAACTCCTACCTCTCCTCTTGAAAAGAACTGGACCTGTGCTATGTTTCTGAAGCAGAGTGGCTCTGGTTGCAATATTTCCTTTCATCCTCCTCGCTCGCCTGCCCGGGTTTGTTTGTGCACCTGTAGCTAAGGCAAGCCCTGTTGTTTCCCCCAGGATCAGGACGGCCCCCGGGGTGAAGATCTCGGACATCAGGGTCAGCGATGCTGACCAGTGGGGCGTGCAGGAGGAGACGGACAGCGCCAGGAGCTCGGCCACTCTCACCTGCGTGCACAACGACCCTGGCGCCGAGGACAGGTGAGCCAGAGGCAACAAAACTTCTCTAATGAGCTGTAAAATTCCTCCTCAGCCTTCTTGCAGGGGATCCCATGCTTTTCTCCCTTTGTTTCCCTTCTGAGCTTTTGGAAGTGGATGGTTTGATTAAAGTGGAGGCAGCCTCCCATCTGCTTTTCACCACCCTTCAGGGCAGCAGAATTCCTGTGGCCAAAGAGCCAACAGAAAAACACACCAAAAAAGAGAGAAATATGGAGAACAATCGAAAGTGATATAGGACAATGCAGCCTTCTTTATTTGAAAGCTGTGAAAGTAACATAGATAACACTGTTATCCATTATTGCTGCAAAACACTTCTGAGTGTCTCTGGACTCTTGGAATGCTCTGTATGTTTGTTATGGGAATGCTCCCACCCTCCCACTGGATCAAAGGTAATGAGAAATTTACATTGGTAATCAGAATTATTTGGATTTTACAAAACAAGCAATTTATCCCAAATATCCTGCAGTTGCTCTACAGTTAGAGTAGATAAATTTAGCTAGAAATTGTATAATAATGAGGAAATCACTAAATTTTATGTAAAAAATTTTGTTTTGCATCTATCTTTTTTTCCTGACAACTCCTCTAAGGGAGGAAAACGGTTGCTGGTAATTGCTTAGACCTAGGAAGGTTATTGGCAGGGGTTTGGAGTACAAAGAGGGTTTCTGGTCTGTTTAGTTTCTGAAGCTGTATTTGAGGAGCAGATAAATCCCATCCAGCCCTGGGATGGGATACCATCCACAGAAGCTATCCTCAATACCTGCCATACAAGTGCTGAGGGGAAAGATATTTAATGTGGGAAGGCATTTAATGGAAAGATATTTAATTAATTTTAGCAAGAGGCACTGCTGAGGAGAGCTCTCCTGGCTGTGTAAAACCAGCAGGGGAAAAGTGCCTGGGTCTCTCCAGCACCCAGGCAGAGTGGAGGTGCTGAGGGGGATGCAGACATTTGCCTGGCAAACCTGGGAGGTGAGGGGAGGTGAGAGGAGATGAGTGGAGATGATGGGAGATGATTCCTCACCCAGAGCCTCTGCAGAGGTGCTCCAGAACCTCGTGGCAGGAATTCCAGGCAAGCCTTCCCCTTCATTAGCTGTTCCATGCACTTGTTCCCCAATTAAAGAAAAAAGAGGGATAGGAAGAGAAAGAGAAAAGGAAAGGAGAGAAGAGGGGGAAAAAGGAAAGCAAACGCAAAAGAAGAGAAAGGGGAGGTGGGGGAAGACCCTTCTTGTTTCCTAAGCACCTTTGTGGTTGTAATTGTGGGGTGATGCAGGAAGTTCCAGGCACCCTCCATGACCATTTTGCTGGGGTTTCGTGGGCTGCTGCTCCCATAACTGAGCTCTGGCCCCTGCTTTTGGCTCTCCAAGTCCATTGGCTTTTGGCCAGGTGTCCCAGTTCCCCTCAAAGCTGCTGCTGGAGCCAGGGAGTCCCTCTGGAGAGTGGGAGCCCAGGCAGGGGGGCCTGGCTGGAGGGGACCTTTGAGCCTGTCCTGGAGCTGGAGGTGACACGGTGGCTCCAGCAGGGAGGGCTCAGCCTGGCTCAGCCCCGTGGCTGGGGCTGCACCCTGGGACCCTCATCGGGCTCATCCCTCCACAGCCACAACCTCTGAGCCCTGAGGAGAGACAGAGAGAGCCACCAGCTGTGAAACACTGGGGTCAAAGGGAGACTAAAGATCCCCTGGTGTTACTGAAATCAGAGTGAAGGAACTATTTTTAAAGTTGGACCAAAAAAAAAATAGCCTGAACACTGGAACTTCCTGCCTTGTATGGGGTTTCACTAATCCATGAAATTATACCTGTCACAGTAACTTAGTTTTTATTAAAACTCAGTTTTGCTTTGTGTTGAACTGTTAAATTGCACAAAAGCAATGAATCTCAAGTTAATTAATACTTTGACCCTTTCCTTTGTGAGATTAGTTTAATATTTTTGGATTAATTAAAGTATGCAAATAGAAACTGCTGAAAGATCACTTCCAGATTTGCAAATATTGTAGTGCTTAGAGTAAATATTTAACTTTGATCTTTACTTTAATTTGCCTTTTTGGTCATAATGGTGGTCCTCCTGTTCCTTTTGAAGAATGTCAAGTGTTTATGTGGAAGTTCTGCTGTTTCATTTAAATGATCAGGGACCTGAAGTTGCTTCCCTTAAGGTCAATGTGACAAAATTGTCACTAAACCAGGTTGATGTGTTTCTCATTTTCACAACCCAAGGAGCTTCCTTGAAGGCAGTTTGTGTCTGAGTGAGAGAGCAGGATCAATCTCTGCTGTGGCACAGCAGAAGCTATCAGTAAACAGAATCGTGGGGAGATGCTTTTTTCCTCTCTTGGAATTAATTCCAGTTCTGCTGACTCGCCCAGCTGCTGGAGGAGCAGTGGCTAAGCCAGGACTGAGCCTCTGAGCTGAGCTTAGCTTATTTCTGGGTGAGAATTGCTGAGTGCATGGAGAGTTTGCGCCTCCCTCGGGCTCTGTGCGGGGTGGAAAGCCCTGCCAGCCCCGTGGGGAGCTTGGGGGAAGCTGAGAAATCCCCACGAGTTCCAGCCCCCCCTTGTCTGGGAGCTGTGCCCTCCCAGTGCC
>VZRX01017392.1:383-41530 GCA_013398075.1 Notiomystis cincta
AAGGGCGCCCGCTCCCTCCCTTTCCACCTGCTGTTGTCTTGTTCGGTGTTTTCGGGGCTTCTGGATGCTGGGAAGAAGAAGTCGGGGAGGGAAGGGGCGTAGGATCAGACTCCGCCGTGCCGGGCTTCCCCCTGTCCGTATGTGAAACTCATTACTCGGAGGGGTTCTCCAGGTGGGAGTTAAACGCCGTCATTGTGCTGTGATTGCACGGACACGTCCAGGATTGTATCGTCCACTGTTCGGCTGCAGCTGGGCAAGAGCTGCGTGCGGGGCTTGAGGATCCCTTTAGTGCTCTTTCTCTAAAGGCAATTGCCGAGCATCAGAGCAGCGGGCGGTTTCGTGTGCGCTCTCAGTGTGTTACATGTTTTAGTAAGCAGTGTAGTGTTCCTGCAGGGAGTTCTGCTGGCAGGCACCTTGCAACGAGATACTGGAACAGAAGCTGAGTAGTTTTATCACCTGGTTGGAATGACCCACAGACTTCTTAAAATGGCTAAGAAGAGAATTATATTAAAATGTAACATTATCAGGCAGCATTTTTCTTTGCAAATTTAGAAGGAATGTGACCCACAGACCTCATTTGCCTTCACTCCAACTTTCTCTCCTACTTCTGCCCACGAGGTCCAAAGGGCTGCTACTTTTCTCATTCCCTGCTGTAATGCCTTTTAAACTCCGATCTCTTTATGTTCTTCTGCCTGAAAAAACCAGCCTTAAATTTAGTTGACGTTAGGTGTCACCAACAGCACCTATTGAAACACGTGCATTTCTCATTCCCAGCCTGAGCCCTCTTTAGCCCAGTCAGCAGAGGGGTGAAGCTCAGCAGCTCACTGTATTTCCTCAGCCACAGGAGCCTGACTCTGGTCCTGCAAGGTACCTGTCCAGATTTTCCTCGACACCAGCAGAAACAACAGTAGGGAAAAATCAATACCCTAAAATTCTTTTGACTAAGCGAGGTGAAGTTCAGGCCAGCCTACAACTGGGAGAGGGAGGAGTGCTCTGCAGGTCCATAATATGGGGATTTAGAGGATTGAGATCTTGTTGGCCCATATTAAATGGTGCTTGGCACCTCTGGTTCTTAAATGAAACAGGGGAGTTCAGTTCAACTGAAATCAGGATTTCTGTAAATTTTAAGGGAAAGTTCATTTAATAATCACAGAGGCTTATCTTCCAGAGGTCAGTAGGCCAAAAGTTCATCTATGAAACATTGCTCAAAAGGCAGTAACGATGTGCAAGGCCAGCTGCAGCCTATTTGGCATTGCTCTGCAGAGAGGGCTGCTGCTGTGGCATGTGGGAGCCCTGCTCCTGGGAGACAGGCAAGCCATGATCCTGAAGCAGCATGGGGCCTCCACAAATGCTCCTGTGTTCAGCAGGCCTGAACAGATTTTTTTTATGAGAATAAAAGCAGGGTGATGTAGAGCCCTTCTCCCTCTATAGAGTATCCTAGCTCCTGGCAGCAGTGGAAGAAAAGCTGGGCTCTAGCAGGAGGATGCAGCTGGCATTGGTGAGCAGCTGGCATTGGGAAGGCCAAGGGAACAGCAGTGATGGGGAAAACATCTTTCCTGCATTTGTTTAATTAGGATGGACTCTGCTTTAATGGTCAGCCCTCTGGGTGAGCAGTTGTTCTTCACTTGGTGTTTGCAGAGCAGCTGGCATGGTGGGGCCCATCCCTGGCCTTCTTCACCCCAGCAGCAGTGTAAGTAAATAAATCAGGAGGATATGACATCAAACAGTGTGTTTTATAATGCCCTCTGTGATTCTCACTTGGCTAACATTTGTTCAGGCCTAGAGTGACTGTGGCTGGCACTGGCAAGCTGCTGGACTTCAGTGGATGAGGGAATGGCTCATGGTCAGCAGGATTAGGCTGTAGCCCCACTACTCAGAGAGCACCAGGTACTCAAGTCAGTGGGAAAGAAAACCTGTGTGTTTGCAACCATGATTTAGGGGCTCATTCCGAAGTTTAACTGAAATGAGAAGCTTGGCTACCCTTGATGTGCTGCATCACTGCCTGCTCGCCTGTGTTCAGACGAGAACCTCTTCTCTAGTCCTTTCCATTCCAGTTGCACCAGGGCTAGAATTAGTGGCAACGTCCTTGGCTTTAAAGAAGCAGGAGGAATTTCAGTCATCAGTTGTTCGCGAGGGAAGGGGACTGGGTGGGGTTTTGATGTAGCAGTAACTGCTGTATTGGCTCAGTTCTAGAGGTTGGGATCAGAAGGGTAAATTTACGCCTTTGAAAGAGGAATTTGATGGAAATGAAACCAGCCCACTTCACCTTGATTAGATTTCATCATGTTGTGCCTTCAAAATGCCTTCAGCATCCTGGCAACAAGGGCAGATATTTGAGAAACATCCAAAAGTTAAAAGGACATGGTTCCTATGGATTATCAGTGTCTGTTATTTTTTAAAAATCTCATCTTTACTATTCTTTCATCAGTTCAAAACAGTGTTGAAGAAAAGTATTCAGGGAGACAATAAAAATAGCCAGGCCAAGTGCTCTCCAGCAGTGACCTGATCCTGTCTCGTGCGCTGGGGAGGGCACAGATTCCTTTGCAGTTACAAATTGGCTCCAGGCTGGAGACGGACTGCATTTCAGCCTAATTTAAGCAAAGTACGTGATGATAACTGGTGGCCAGTACAGTTATAGTGGGGACAGGGCCCCCATGCATGATGGCTACATCCTCGTAACGCTATGGCAGCTTAAATTTCCCTGGATACATGGGAGCAAATACGTGCTATAGTAAGGCATAGCTCTAAAAACTCAGCTACAGTCCTGATGGAAATGTCAAACCTGGAGTGTGTTTGTCCAATACTGTATTTTCCCATTCAGGCTAGGGCGAAGTAAATGGCATATACTCTCCCCAGGGGCTGGAATGATCCACAGGGAGAAGAAGAAGCTGGGATATTTGAAGTGACTCTTGCAGCCAAGGAGTTTGCCTTGTGAAATCATGGTTTGATTTGTTTGTCTTCCTGTGCAGACATTGTTTGCCTGGGAGCCCTCTTACTCCATGCTGGCTAGAGTGCTTAATTCCCTGCAGGCCAGACCGTGGGATGGATCTGCTCTGTGTTGGGAAGGGAGTGGTTAAGCCAGACTACAGAGAGGTGTGTGCTGAGAGGTGGATTGAATGGGAAAGGTTTTATGGGGCCCAGTGGCTCTGTTGTGAAGGATGCCAAACCTCCAGGCTGGAAACTGGGGGCTATCACTGTCGAAGCAAAAAGGAAGCTTAGTTTCTAAGTGGTTACTGAGTTTACTACCTTGTTTCTGTCAAGGGGTTTGCAGGGGTGATGCTGATTAATGTCATGTCCTTTCCCCAAGTCTGTCTGTTCCCTTCCTCTTCCATCTCACCAGGCTCAGTCTGACACTGTTTATTAGGCCACTTGTCCCTGATTTGTGAAGAATAAATATTGACATTGATGGCTGCTTAATAGGATTTGGATTTGCTGCTTTCTCTCCAAACGAGTTTGGCGCTTGTAACTCAATTTGTGTTTGGGACTGGCTCCACCAAGGCTTCATTTTGAGAGGAGTGTTGATAATGACAATGGTCACAGCATATACTGCATAGAAGGAGAGGCTGGGAGTGGGGGTATGTATTGCTCCCCTTTTTCCTGTTGACATGCAGAGATTTCCAGGCTGTGACTCCAAATCACTGCATGTCCCTAGCGAAGGTATGTCTTCCTTTGAGAGGGTGCTGCTGTTCCCACTGGGGAAGAAGAGTTTTTGATGTGTTGTTAACCTATAACTGCTATGAAGGCCTCAGGTCAGACTGCCACTTGGGACTGCTGAGGGTGCTTCTCTCCTCCCTGCTTCCTTAATGTGCTCGGGGCAGCCACTCCAAGGAAATGCAGCTCATGCTGTTTGAGAGTGTTTGGGGTGGATTTTTAAGATGTGTTTGAAGTGAGGAAAGTCCCATTAAAAGCTGATAGGCGTAGTGGGGTTTTCTGTGTTTCCCAGGAGCTGTGAAAGATTTTGTATCTACAGGGCAGCACCTTCATGTTCCTGGAAACCCAGGGGGATCTGAGACTTATCCTTGGAAGTCAAAGCCATATGCTAAGCTGTAGTGGAATTTCTCTTGACTCGTTCTGGGGGTGATTGACCTCAATGGTACTGGAGGGCAGCATCACTGGGGAAGCCCCGACCTCATCCAGGTGAGATTCCCACAGCCTTTGCAGGTACTAATCCAGCCCTGCAGCACTTGCAGAGAACATCCTGAGACCCAGCTTCAAATCTTGCTTCAAGCTCAAGGAATGATTCAGGTCTGGACTCAGGATCATCAGACCAAAATGCAGTAGACAGGGTGATGGGGAAGATTTTTCCTGCTGGCAGGGTACATGGAAGAGGTCCCACACCCAGGGTTGTGTACAGGAAAGATGTTTGTGGTATCTCCTCAGCAGGAGGATGGCAGACATCCTAATGCTGTTAAGATGGCCTCCCTGCTGAGGGGTGTGGAGTCAGGAAGGCCACTTGCCCCTTTGGGATGGTTTGTGTGAGAGCTGTGAGGATGCACTGAGGCATAGGACCAGGAAAGAGCGGCCAAAGGTTCCTCTCTCATCTCACATTCCTTGTCATGGTTGCAGCCCTCATCTTTTTCCAGGCTCATCTCTGCTGGACTGGCTGATGCCAAAAATATTTTGAGCGATGAAGAGATATTTATTAGCTTAGCAGCCAGCATTTCTGTCACTTGCCTTGGGCTCTCTCACTGAGCTGGCCAAGTCCTCATCTCCTTACTCTATCATCACTTCTTACTCGGGCAAATCTCCTGCTGAAATCCCCAGGAAGTAAATGGAATGCTGGGTTGATTAAGGTATTAGAAATTTGTCCAGGAAGAGGTTGGCATGTGTGATGGAGAAGCAGCATGTAAGAAATAACTCATATTCTGGAGATTAGGCATTGCTACACCTGTAAAGGTGATTTAGACCTGTACACTCCACCCCTCAAGTTACTGCACTTAAAATCTGGAATACCAGGAAGCACTGCAAATAATCAGGTTAGAGAGAGCTGAGACACAGCTGAGCTGCAGACCTGAGTTCTTGGTGCTGAGTGTCCACCATGCCTGTTACAAATGTGAGTATTAGGCTTTCTTCTGCTCTCCCTGAAGAGATGCTCAGATTGTTACTCCATTAGTACAAATCATTGAGACCAGTTTTCAAAAAGCAGCTGAGCCACTGTTGGAGCGCTTGGTAACATCTGTATTTCCCTAGGAGAGCTGCTGGGCTAAGATTTCAGAGTGTGTTCCTTGAAGTGCAAGGTGCCGCCAGCGCAGACAAGGAAGAGAGATCCAGCTGTGCTGGCGGAAGAGATTAATGCCCCACTTGCTCATAGTGCCAGAGACCTCATCCATCTGCCCCTGGAACAGTTCCTGTAAGCACTCCCTTAATCTTTAGCTTTAAACCATTTAAATTGTTGGTCTGAACTGGTCTAGTTTGGTTCGTATGGAACATATTAAGATCTGCACCAGTAGATCCGGCCTGGTCCCAACTCCAAGCTGCTGGTGGAAAAGTTTCCCGGTGAGGACTGGCCTTGCCTTTCAGGTCTGCACCCTATGGCCAGGTCCCAGGTGGGACACGTCTTGCCTGACATTCTGACCCCCTCTAGGATGACCCTTCTGTAGCTGGAAAACATCACTGTTCTGCAGAGTGAGTGTAAAAAGACTAATTGTGGAGAAATACCTTCTGCTGATTGCATCTCTTGCTGTGAATGTAACTAACTATTCTTTCAAGCACGGAGGGCTTGTAGGCTTTTCGTATGGAATCATTTTAATTCTCAAATCCTAAAATGGAAACTAATCCTTGTATTATATGAATATGCCTTTTCCTTCCTCCTTGTGGGTACTTTTCTTTGTAGAAGCTGCAGTTACATTTTCTGTTTCATTTACGCTTGTCCTTTAGAGCCAGCTTGTGCTTTGGTGTGTATAATGTAAGAGAAGTTAAATGTTATCATTTATACAGAAGGACTTTAGATCCACACGATTCAGCGTGGTGATACCCCAGAAGCTGTCAGGATACTGATTTACCTGTGTGTGGTGGCCCTGGTCCTTCCAGGGACAGGTGTGGTAAGGACCCTCCAGCTTGCCTGAGGACTGCTGTGCATCATCTTCATCTCAGGCACTTCTGCCCGATGGATCTGATGCACCACAGAGAGAGCTGGTCCCACTCTTTCATGGCCAGGTCTGAAGGATTGTTTCTCACAGCCTCCTGGTCCTGAACAGCCCATGAGGAGAGGGGATGCTCTGATTCCTCAAGCTGATCCTGCAGTGTCCTCAAAGGCTTCTCTGAAAAACCTCAAGAGATGTTCGGTAATGGCCAAGAGCAAGTCTCTAGGATAGTCCTGGTAGTTGTGGGGTAGAAAAGAATGAAAACGTCATTTTACTCCTGCCTTGACACAGTAAGTAGGTAGATCTGTTTTCTGGAGGGGTTAAAGCTCTCCAAGCACAAGGTGCAGGAAAGCATTTTGCTTGCAGCTAGAGGTGGGGTGCAGGATGGATCACACACCATGTTTTTGACAGGCCAGGACAGTTGTCACCTCTCAGTTGTCACCTCCTGAGAAGGTGAGATCTCCCCTGAGCAGGCAAAGTGCTGTTCAAGTCAGTAGTGATTTAGAGTCCTTTGCTTCCATTAAACTTCATCCTGAGTTAGAACTTCAGAGAATTAAGCCACAGGCCTAGGAAGATCTGGACCAGAGCTGCACAGAGCACGCTTTGGGAACAGGCTCTCTGGGTGGTACTGGGGCACAAACAGCAAGCTGTGATAGAGTATAACCATAAACCTCTCTTAAAAAAAGCCAGGAATTCACTAGGGATAAAAGCTAATGCCTGAGCCTTACAGGTTCTTCCTTCCAGCTAGGATCCAGGTCGTTTTGGCAGGGCCATGCAGGGAACTGTGCACTCCGACGCCGGCTGGGCAGCACAAGAAAGGGCTGTGGGCTGTAGGGCTTCGTGCCCAGCTGCCTCCAAGGGCCAACTGCTCATGCAAAGCAGGGAAAGCCCCCAATACAGAAAGCATGGATTTAGGGTGCCTTTAAAAGGGTGGCAGTCTCCCGGGTCGAGGTCTGGGTGCAGTGGAATGCTTATTGTCAAAGCTAAAGACCAAAGGGAACGCTGCATATTGTGGACCCAAATGCAGCTGGCACCAACCAAAAATGTGCATGTGAGTGCCTTTCTAAGTACCCAGTAATCCTCCAGGGCAAAACGGGGATTAGGGCTCTCTCCCAGACAAAGAGGGAGTTCATTTTCTCAAAGATCCCTTGGCCAATGAAGTGAGGAACCCAAATGAATGCCAGGGCTCCTTTCAGCTCTCTGCTTGCAAACAGGTACGGCGCCGGAGCAGCTGGTTTGTGTGGGGCTGTGCAAACACAGCGCAGCCAGATTGTGGGATTGAGGTCAGGTCAACTAAAACCCATCCAATCCTGCAGAAAAGGGGAAGCCAGAAAGATGCTGAACAAGTAGGACTAGACAGTGTTGCACAGGGAAAACGTGGTCTCCTTTCTCCAGATTTTTTCTCAGTGGACCTGAAGGTCAGCACTCATTGAGATTGTTTAAGTTGGTGTTGCCTGAGTGAAGAGCCCTCTGAGAAGGAAAGCTGTGAGTCTGGATTAAATCCAGGTGACTTCTCAGCCTCTCCTGCTTTGCCCTGAAATTCTGCGTGCTCAGAATTGCCATTAGACTGAAAGTGATGGGTGTCTGAATGGGGGATATATCCATCTAAAATTTCCCATCCTGTGATCTCTTTGATTTGCCTTCAAGCAATGGCCTCTGCAGGCAGAAAAGCACGAGCCTCTCTGCCCTGTTCCTGGAAAAAATTATGCTTTTCCCTTTTGGTGATTGGCTTATGGTGCAAAGATCAGCTCTAGTAATCCTGTTTTACCAGATATCAGGATGGATGTGCCTGTGATGTGTACATAAAATGAGCATTAAGTAGTCCTGTTTCTTAAAAGCAGCAGCCAGTAGCACTGCAAATGGGTTTGGGTTGCATGTTTGTTTTTTTTCCCTGAGCTTTACTGACCCATCTGAATCCTAGACATGGATGTTACTGTTTCTACTTGAGAACTTGGATCTTGCTTCCGATCTCTGGGAAGAATGTCTCATTCGGTCCCAAGATTCATGTGCTCAACGAGCCTGATTGGGATTTCAAATTCTGTCTTGCTCTGCTTAGGATGAAAATGTGCCTCCAGGAACCTGTTGCATTTTGGGTCCATGGACTAGCCTTGAATTCCTCATGTGCCTTATTGAGACTGTGGAGTTAATCCTGGCTCTTTCCCATCTCAGATGAATGTTCTAAGTCACAAGCAAGAGGTTTTACCCGGGACTGAGACTTACTCCGGCAAAAGTTTGAAAGGTTATTAATGTGAGAGATTTCAGTGCAATTTATAATTTTTTTTTCATGAAAATGTTGTTTTGTCCACATGTTTGGCTCTTGGCTTGGGGGTCCTGTGAGTACAGAATAGCAAACCTGTGCAGGCCTTGCTGCTACCAGGAGAGCACCTGGGCCTTTGTGTTCTGACACACGGGGGCACTTCGAGTGCAGCTAAAGGAGATTCTGGGAGCGTGACAGAGATGTGGATTACAGGCTATTTCTGGACCAGCCACAGGAGGTAACAAACTAAGAAATACGTAAGCAATCCAGTCTTTTCACTTCAGGCGGAGCGGGAGGATCTGCCAAGCAGGATGGCCACAGGCAAGGTTGGTGCCTGGAATGAGTGTGGTCTCTCCCTCCCTCTGCATCCCTCTCCCTGACAGCATGGAGGAAACAGGAGGGCTTGCTCTTTGCCAGGAGTTGGAGGACTGCCGTGGAGGTGGAGGTGGCATTTGCATTCCCAAGGAGACGTAATTCCGGCTCATCAGCTGCTGAGAGCTTGCCTGCAGGATGAGGATAGCCAGAGGTGAAGCTGCCCAGCTCTCCTAATGTCACTGGGCTGAGCTGGGGATCTCAGGCTGCCCTGTGACATTGTGTAACGTGGGGTGCCATGAGGATAAACCAGCAGCGTTAACTCCTCTGCCTCCTTCCTGCCTGGCTTTGTTGCTGCTTCTCCGTATTTTTGTGTCCATGATGTGCTGTTGGCTGTTTCTGTAGTGGAGGGGGATTTTCTCTTAGGTTTTGATTCAAGACAAAGGGAAAAATACCAGGAAATGCCTACAAATAGCTGTAGAAGTTGGAAGACGAGTTCCTTGCTTTAATCTCCGCTTTAGAAGCATTGTTGTGTGAGCACCTATTTTTCTAGGATAGCTTTTAATTGTCAGTGGTTACAAATACTCTCGTTGATCCCGAATGATTTAAAAATGAGAATGTAATCTCCATCCTCTATTCTAGAACAACACTTGATTTAGAGGTAACAAGATATTAAAAATTACTAAACCTGTTAACATTTGGGACTTAGATAATCTATTACTGTGGCAGCAAACCAGGTGCTAGTTTAAACTCAGTAATCATGGCTTCAAGAGGTGAGACAATTAAATTTTTTTTTTTAAAAAGGTTAATAATTTCTAGACATAGTTCCAGGTGCTGTTTATAGCTGACTTCAGGCATATGCTAGTCTCATCCCTGGAACTACAGGCAGCTAAGCCAAGAGTACAGGATGGTAGTGCAGCCAGAAGAACTGTAATGCTGTACTCCTGGAAAAAAATCCTATGAGTAGACAAAACTTCCGTAGTTGGGCTTGTGCCTCCTGTGCTTCCCTGTGCAAAATCTGTCTCCTCTTTGGGAATTACGGCCAGGCAGCTGAGCTTGCACTGCATCATTTCCTCACTGAGAGCAGTGATTCATGCTGCCTTTACTCAGGGAACTATTGTTATGAAACATGGAGTTTAATTAATTACGAATATGATCTCTGCAGACTCAGATAATTGCTTGGAGAGCTGCTGGGCAGAGGCACCCACCCACACTTTCTGTCCAGGCTGGCTTTAGAAAACCAGTCTGTGTTGGAATGTGGAGGTTGTAAATAAGGATAAGGAAGACTGAAGAAAGTGAGGAAGAAGAGCCAGGAGCCCAAAAGTTTAAGATAAGTGCTGTGAAACGTTACAAGCATGCAGGTGACAGGAGGTCAGCACCAGAGGCAGATAAGGTGGCCAGAGGAGCTCAGAGTCGGCCGTGCTCAGAGGCAAAGGATCTCCCTCAAACAGCCAACCGAGTTCTGCAAGGACCATGGCAGCTCAGGAAGGCCATGAGACATCAGATGGCAGCAACTGGCAAACCTTGCAGGGAGTTGGTTAGTATAAACTAAGGCCACCTATGCGTTCTTGAAGAGCTCTGAAGAAGGTGATGAAAAGTAGGGAGAGTTTCACAGATGCCTGCTGTGGAAAGGCCGTGCTGGCTGTGTGGGGAGAGATGGATGTGGGGTCAGGAGGTGCTGCCTTTCTTCTGGAGGGAGCACTGAAACTTCTGAGGGAGGTTTTCCTTGAAAAAAAGCCCTAAATCTCTAGCACTGTATTCTTTCACTGTCAAGCAAGCAGCAAGGAAAAAAATCCAAGCAGGCCGTATTTTTAGGAAAAAGCCAAGCAGAGTGTACTCATGGATATGTGTGGTATTAAATACCAAAGGCACCATGGAAGCAGCAAGTATAAATAACAATTCAAACTTTGCAGAAAAGGAAAGATTTCAGAGGCAGCTGCCAGCCTCAGGTGGGAGGTAAAGGAGTTTTAAATAGACTGTGTATGCTGGGTTTCCTGTCTCCCACTTGAGAGCTTTAGAAACAACATGATAACAAAAGGAACAACTGCAGGCCCCTCCTTGCCAGGGATACTTTTTAGCTATGGAATTGTGAGGCCCTTTGCAGCATCCCGAAATAAATGCAGCTGAGGCTTTAAGAGCATCTCATCAGGCTGGGCGCTGCCACAGGGAGTTGGAGAGCTGTCCCAGGGCAGCTGGAGCTTTTGGAGAAGGGCCACTGTAAGGAGAAGGTGTGAGGACAGCCAAGAGGAAAGGTAGGCCCTCAACACCTTTGCACAGGAATGGCTGTCTCCATGTCATGTGGAAGAAGTATCTTTATAGGGATTACCACCCACTTGGTTGTTAGACTGACCTGCCGTAGTTAGTTAGAAATGCCGTAGAGAATGTTCTGGGATAAGCAGCCAGGTAAGGCAGAAGGCTGAAAGGGGAGGACAGGTGCTGGGCTTGGGGTCCTGCCTGGAGAGGTGTCCAGCTCTGCAGCCCTGGCTGGCCTCAGCTCTTCTCCCTGTCCTGCCAGCCATGCTCACACAGGGGACATTCCTGTGTCTGTGTTCTGGCCCTGAGGTGGGTGTGCTTCCTGGGTGGAAGGTTCCTCATCTCTTGAGTTCCCCACTGGGCCTGATTAATGTTGTTTATTCTAGACTGAATGATTAGTTTTCAGTGTCTTATTGAGACTGTCACGCAGAGCTCTGCAATTACGGTTTTTTAAGAGGCTCAGGGAAAAACTCCGTTGCATTTCCTTGTTCCTCCCACCAGCACCTCCAGAGCCCATGGAGACACTAATTAATGTGTCTTCGTCGCTGTGAGGTAAAGCCTAAAGTTATGCATGCTGGCAAGCACGGGTTGCTCCTGTGACGGGGAACACCCAAGCTGCTTATCATCCCTCCCTCCCTCTGCTTGGGGCTGCCCGTGGAGGGTCAAGCTGTCTGGGTCCATATGGGAATGCTTGGAAGGGAGTTACTCAGAAAGCTCTGCTCGCAGCAGAGTTTAGAGCATGTGTTGTCTCTTGCTTTCTTAATGTTTCAAGAGCTGTTTTTTCTTAAAAAAGAAAAAAAAGGAGCCTAAGTGCTGAAAGATCACTGGGCTGTGATGTCCAGGGAGCTGTAGGCACTTACAACTCCTTTATATCAGTTCCTCAAGCTGTTGATTACTCTTTTCTTGGCACAGGGGCAATTTCCCAGCCCTACATGTTGTTGCGGGCTCCCTCAGAGACAGCTGGCCAGAGAGAGGGCATAAGCAGCTTTCTTCACTGCAGGAGTACAGCTGTGGTTTGGCCTGGCAGAGCCAAACTCTGCTCTTCAGGAAACAAGGAGGGAAACACAGGGCTCTGTCCTCCAAATGCTGAGGCTGTAAATATATTTTGCTCACAAAATCGTAGACCTGTTTGTATGGATAAATTGTTTATATGCAATCTTTTAAATCCTCATCTGTCACAGGCCTTCTGTGCTTTCCATGTCTTGCAGTGAAATCTCCTCTGGAAATTGGTAACTTTTCATGGCAAGCTTGGTGAGCAAAGAGTATTTTGGAGCATTTAAGGGTGTTGGCACTTCCATGGGCTGCAATAAAGGAGGTTGTGCTCCTGATGTACAGCGAGGCTGACATGGGAGCAGGGAAGGTTTGATCAGAGGCTTAACATCATCTCAGAGGAGACGAAGCAGGAAGGGGTTTGGCACATGGAAAGAAAAGGCAGCCGAGGCAGGATTTGGGGTAAAAATTGGATGAAGATAAGGAGGATGAGCAAAGAAATGCCGTTCCGGAGAAGTTGCTTTCCCTAATCTAGGTGAAAGTGCTACTGCACTTCCCTGCTGTATCTCATCTGCAGTGTGAGGTTTAACATTCCTACGTGGCACGTGGGGGCTCGGGGAGGGAGCGTGGGGGAGGACCCAGCCGGACACAAAGACGGCCGATCTCTCACCAGAATGGCATCCAAGCCATCTCAGCTATCCAAAGCCCCAGCTGCCGGCATGTGGGTTTAGCACACAACAAGAGGCAATTCCAGCTTATCCCGGGCCAAACCTGCCGCGGGCAGGGAGAGGCGCAAGGGGGCCTTTCAGCTCCGCTTTTATTCAGCGTGGGGGTTCCTTGAGCAAGCCAAAACTTTAAATCTCTTCTGCGTTTCAGGGCTAAAAATGGGAGCGAGTGGGAATAGTGGAGCGTTCCACGAGGAAGGAAGGAGCTGAAGTGATGGTTACACTGTGTTTGTGTGACTTGGAGCAGGGTAAACGTGTGTTTGCTGACTTCGTGGAAATATCAGTAGAGGGAGTGGGACAGGTTTCTCTTTCTCCCTCCCGCTGTGTGGACCTTTCTCTTGGCTTTCCTCTTGTATGTTGAGAGCATTCCCTGAGCTCTGGTAAGGTGGTTACATGTGGAAAAAGTGTATCCCACAGTGGAACCCCTGAACTCCACACTTGGGGATTTAGGGTCCCCAAATGCAGCTGAAGGATAATGAGTTTTGTGCCGTGTGTGCTGGAGCTGATCTCGCTACTATGTGCCGTGGGATTTGACAGCTCCTCCAAAATAGTTCTGAGGGACACTCGCAGAGCCGAGCACCGCCCAGGTTAGAGAAAAACAAGGATATACACGTACTTCACACTTCCTAAAAACTAGCCCGATACTCCTGCCTTGCCCTCTAAGTCTATGCATTGCCCTCTTTCCTAAAATCCTGATGAAGAGTTGGCTAAAAGGGCTGAGGTTTTGCGTGATGGTGTTTACATGTGCTTGCTCTCCTTTGACAGGGACACCCATGCAGCACAGGGATGCACAGAGCTGTCTCCCAGCCCGCTCAGCCCGGACTGTGTGACCACTGACTTCCAGCCCAGCAAAGCCACGTGGGCAGCAGGAGTCAAGTTACGGTTGAAGACCAGGTGAGAATGTTTTTGTCTGTGTCCCTTTGATATCTGCAAAGATGGGGGTGGAAAACAGTTACTGCTTTGGCTGCCAGTGTGTCTGAGGGGCGCTCATAGGGAAGGAGTGCTGAAATTCCTCTTCAAAAGCTTTTGTCAGTGCTGGTAAAGGTCATCAGAAATGCTGAACCAAAATATTTCCACAGAAGTGGTGTAAGTCTTCTCTGACTTCCCAACTTCAGGTGCCTGACATTCCAAAATCAGCTGGCTTCTTCCAAGTCTAGGAGTTTTAGTGGGAGTTCGGCATTCATGACTGCTGAGTACCTGTCTGCATTTTTGAATGATTAAATGTCTTCAGAAATCAGTTTCCTGAACTGCTCTGGACTGGCTGGTGTTGCGGCTGAGCCTGACTCTCCTCCTTTGTCCTCCTTTGACCAAGTCCTACAGCATTTACTCAGGCAGAGCTTTTGCTGGCATCAAAAGAACCTCTTACATCAATCAGATGTAATCTGGGTGACCTCATAGATTTTTGTGTCTTGGTCTTCTGAGATTTGTACCATGAAGTCGAAGCAGAAGCAGTGGCTTTTATTTGCAACATTGCGTTTGGACAAGACCTTGGCCTGTTTGAAGTCAAGAAGCTATGGTGATTTCCTGGAGCTGGAGGAAATGTGGTCCAGTGCCTGTGAGTGAGCAGCTGAGAAGGGAATTCCACATTCTGATCTTATCAGCAAGGATGCACCTCTGGAGCATCCTCCCTGACCTTAGTGGAGATGCTCCTGCTTCTGGCCACTGTAGGCAGATATGGATGCTGACCCTGCGTGGCCTCAGATAGAGCAGATTTTAGAGGCTGAAATATCTCCTCAAGGAGAGCAGATATTTTTTGAGGAGAAGTTTATATCTGGCTGAAGGGTGGGACTCTGCATTTACCCAGGTATGTGACCCATAGCTAATTTGGGAGAGGAGCTCCCCTGCAGCCACCATCTCCCTATAGCAATAAGTCATTCAACATATGCCCCCTATAAATCCTTCTTGCCCATTAATTTTAGTAGCAGATCTTCACAGAAGTTCCAAAGCTTAGTGTTTTGCTTGGATAAATTTGCCTTTGGGTGCAGAGCCAATGTTTTGCTTTGCTTTTCCTGAAGTGTTGGAGGCTGTGTCTGCACATCTCAGTTCAGCCTGGGCTGGAGCTTTAGTTACGAACAGGAAGCTGCTTTAATGTATAAGAATGTGCCTGTGGGAGGGTGTTTCACACTCGGCAGCCTTTGCCTTGGCCCAGGCAGTGGGTGCAGTCCCAGAGCATTTGACTCACCCTGTTACCCCCCCAAATGTGTGCAAGTACCTCCACACATCCTCCTAAAGGCCCTGCTGCTTCTCTCCCGTTTATCACTGCCACATGAGCACTTGGATATGGAGCTCATGAGTGTTGCCTGTGATTTGTAGCCCTGTAGCTCAGAGGAGAGCCCAGCTACTGCCTGAGGGCTTGCCCTGCGGATCCCCTTGGTTACCTGCCGTGCCTCATTGTCCACGTTCTGTTTGGTTAATCGGGCTCAGGGGGAAGCGTTCCTGCTGCCAGCCACCCAGTTCCTCCTAAGCACTGAAAACACATTCCTTCCATTGTTTCCAAGTCTCTCCTGTTGCAAGTTGCTGTGTGTTGGATGTCAGGGTGTGAAAGAATCTAAGCTATGCTTGGGTTTCTGTCTTTTTAACTAATTTACTGACTGGAGAAGAATGAGAAAAAATTATTTGAATTGAGCCCATGGGGCCAGTTCATCAGTCTGGGTAAATCAGTGCAGCTCTGCAGAGCCATGGTCAGGAACGCCACTGCAGACTCTGGCTGCTAGGATTTTCCGCCCATGCTCTGGGAGATGATGTGAATCCCTGGAGAAAACAGGGAATAATAGGATCCTTCTCAAAACTGTAAGTCAGTCAGCTGCTTCTTTCCTATATCTGTTCCTTCTTCCTCTTTTTCCAGCAAAGGGAACAGAGTAAAATTATAGAAAGATGAGGAAAGTTGCAGACGATCTTTAACCCAAAGCTCCCCTGCTCCTCTTTGTAACCTATGCATGGTCTAAGTACCAGGCTGAAGGCTCTCCTGGCTTCTCCATGTCCAAACTGCAGGTCTGTGGGAACAGCACAGATGGACTATCCTAGTGGCAAGCACTTCTCAAATAGTGATCTGAAATACTCATTTTGCAATTTACATCACCCTTAACTGTGTTGCTTGATAATGCTGTCTTCAAAATAGAAAGCTGTCAGAAGATCCCAGCAGGACAAAGTCCTTGAACCCAGTAATCAAGAAGAGTGAAGTTTGTATACATCACCTCTGTTCCTGTTGAGGCCTGTGTCTGGTTATTGTCAGGGAATGCCAGTGGGACCCTTTCTTTGTGTAGGGAAAAGTCCTCAGTCTAAATATTGCCTGTCAACCCTTTGCTGGGGTGAAAGGAAGATGGAGCTGCAGCGCCCGCCTGGCTCTGAGCCCTGCACTCTTTGTTTCCTTTGCTGGACACTTGGTAAATGCCTCTTTCTTGGATAAGACAGCCTGGGGGTTCCCAGAGATATGTGATAACACAGAGGTGTGACTTGCAGGACCAATAATCATTAATTACAATGTTTGACTGTTCCTAAGTTCAACGAAGGAGCACCCGTTCCTCGCAGATGCCATCACCTCTGAGCGATCCCAGCACTTCCATCTGCAGCCTGTGGCTGAGGGCACTTCTGTCAGGAAAAGCCAGTAGAAAAAATCTGTCTCTAGAGCCACATCCACATGGTTGTCATCTCTGCATCCACACAGGGATTTTTTTTCCCAGTGGTACTGTGGGGAGTTTTTTCTAAAGAGTTTGTGATGGTAATGGTAGGAATTCTGAGCAGAAACCTCTGATTCCCTTCTTCCTGATCCCAGAGAGACTTCAGGGAGATTGGTAACTGTCTCGTAGTTCCCAGATGGCACTCAGGGCCTGGTCTGATGCAACCCAGACATCCTCAGTGAAGCTTATCAAAGGGAAAAAACAAATGGTGTCTGACGTGTCAGCTGGAAACACCACACAGGCCCAATGCTTGCCTCTGCCTCTGGGAAAGGAGCTGGAGAGAGCAGTGAGGCTGGACCAGACTGGGACAGAGCCCTGAACTGGCCTGAAAGTTTTACTTACCTTTTGTTCTGTTTTGTTTTTTGGTTTAAGACTGAGACTGCTAAAAACTGTGAGATAGTCCATAGGGATTCGCTGTGTGGGGAGTTGTCCTCCAGGAGCTGCAAAATGATCGTGTTGTGGAAAAGCAGGTTGTGTCCTGGTATGAGAATGTTGAGAATATTGACACATTTCACCTAAGTGTTCTCAAGTGAAGGGTTTTTCAGTGTGTTTCTTACTTAGGTAAAGTTTGCATCTGAGCATTAAGGGGTGGGGTTGTGGGCATGATTCTCCCTTTCCCCTACAGATGAGGAGAGACTATTGGCCAAGATCCATGATGAGAAATATAATTTCATAGACTTCAAGTCTTTCTAATGAATCCTCCTTCTTTTTAGTCAAAATTGTGAAGGGACAGAGCGCACTCCAATCCTTCCTGCCTGAGAATTTACCAGAAGGGCTCTGTGAGCCTAAAAAAAGAGATTTAGTGAAAGACACATCAAGCTGATGCCATTCTGGTCTGACTGCTTTCTAATTGGCCTCGTCTGTTCTGCTTATTTTTAGAACCATGACTGAACCTTAATTAAGAGAGACATTGCTTTGAGTAGATTGTGGCCTCACTCTGTTGAAATCCTAATAGGCTTCCGAGTGCTTTACTTTTTCCTTCATCTCCTGCCTAATAGCTGGGCAGAGAGGTTGCAGCCACATGTTTGGATGTCTGGAAAATATCTCCTTGTCATGCTCCCACTCTTTTAGATGTGTCGATCTCAGAGACAGGTCTGTCACGGTGAGAATTCAGATGGGTTTTACTGCTTTTCATTGGTGCAGGTGCACCCTCACCCTGGAAGGAGAGTACAGGTGAATTGCTGGGATCGGAATCTCTCCGTGTACACAGATCCTGCTGCTTCATGCACAGGATATGGCTCAGGACATAGTGCTCCTGCCACGTGGGTTTTGTTAGGTTAGCATTATCACCAGCTTGAAATCTTGACTGCTGTGAGGATGACGTGGTAAGGATGGGCAGCTGCCCTCTTGGCTTTCTCTCTTATGACTCAGTGCCTGGGATCAGATCCAGGAGGCACAAGCTTTGCACTTGCATCCAAATCTTTAATTTCTCCTGCAGGAGAAGGGTCTGTGCTTCAGGACCCCCGTCCCTTCCCACCTCCTCACATGATGGGCTAGGCCATGGCTATCCCTTCCAGCCATGCCTATCCCTTCCAGCTCCAGCAACCTCTCACACGGCCACCTGGCTGCATGGCTGCTGGAGGAGAGCACATCCGCAGGGATTGTGGTTGTGAGTGATGGCAGACTGACCCTCTGGTCTTAGTTCTCTTCTCTGCCCCATTCCATCTTCCTTGGACATACTGACACCAGCTGCTAGTCAGAGCCATCCCCTCAGGTCATGGAGATGTGTCCTGGTGAACACTGCTCCTGCCTGGATCTGCAGGTAAATTCTGCTTTCCTTGAAAGGTTTCGCTGCCTTTATCTTCAGCATTCCTTGTTTCTGCTGAGGAAGGGTTTGGAGCTTCTAGGAACAGAGAAAAATGAGAACAAGGTCAGTGGTACAAGAAGAATTGTTCACAGTTCTCTTTAGAGCCTTCCGGATGATGTTTCTGATGGACATGAGAATGATGAAAAGGGAGTAGAAAAAGATCAGTTTATTGGGGCACTGATGACCCTAAGTGGCTGGTTAATCAGCCACAACATCCCTCTCTGGCTTTCACTCATTAGCTTTGCAAGGATGTGGAAAAATGCAGATGGCAATTTGAAGAAGCTGGGTTGTTTGCTCTGGTTGAAGATGGGCCTTTTCACACTGAAGGACTGCACTCCTGCAGGACACTGGGCTTGAGGTACTTTTGAACTTGCAGAGCACTCAAGTTGTGTGTGTACTCCAGAACTGACAAGGAACAGTATGTGAAGAACAGGAATCAGACTGAATACACTTCTCTGGATGTTTTTAGTTTGTAACCTTGAGAAAAAGATAACTCAACCTTTCAGTTATACTGTGAAGAAAGCCTCAGATGCTGATTCACTTGTAGAGTTAGTGCCAAAGTGTCTTTGTAAAGTTCCATTCCTGTTTTGCCTGCAGTATAAAAATAATCTCCAGAGATTACAGAGGACAGCACACTCAGCTCTTCCTAAGACAGACCTGCAGAGCTGTTGCTGGTGAAGGGCCTTGGAAATGTGAATGTGGTCCCTGCAGCCTAGACTGCTCCCAGGGTGTGCCAGGCTGCCACCGAGGAGCCTCCGCTGGGCCAGGCTCGTTTTCATCTGCAAACACTGGGGCCAGCATAGCAACGGGGAGCACCTAGACAACAGCAGCTGGACGAGATTGAAGACTATCCCTTTCCCTTTGGTTCTTCAGTCTCCAATGTGAGTTGGCAGTATGTGGTCTGTAGTCTGTGTTACAGCTGCCCTTCAGATGCCAGCCGTGCATCGTATCCCACTGACTCCTCCAGATAGCTTCGCTCCCAGGCATTTGTCCTGATGCCAACCTGACCTGGATGCCCAGGTTATCTGATCACTGGAGGTGTCCATGAGGAACCAGGAGTCTCTTTTTCCAGCCTTGGCATTTACAACACAGGAATCACTTTGTAAATTATTTGAACTGGAGAATTTTTCAGTAATAAGGTTGTCCAGACACCTTCACAAGTACAGTACAGAATATATAAAAGATAAGGTGATGAGATTGGTTTGTTATTGTTATTATTGCAGTTCTTAATTTTTAAATCCTACAGCCTCCTGCACCTCCTGTCACCTGTTGCTCCTAGTTTTGTTGAAGGTTACTTAGCTACACTAAAGTAACACCAGTTAAAGATATAATGATTTATTTGTCTTCACTCAAGTCAGGCATTAGCTGCTGCAATTTGCAGGTTTTATCACTCAGCCAGTTTGTCTGGGGTGAATCAGGATCTGCCACATTTCCAAGACTGGGTAGTTGTGGAAACGGTGCAAGGTTATCCCACACAGAGCTGGCAAGCTGGTACTGTGTGTCTTGTGACTGAAATTCACAGCTGTCCACATGTTATAATATTACAAGGATATCAAACAAAAGGGTTTAAAATACCTGTGACTCAGATGATTGGCTATACAGCTCCCTCGTGGTTTTTACTGATGAAACCAAGGAATAACATGCTTTGCACGGGATCGTTCATTTTCCTAAGCCAAAAACTGATGCTGAAGGCTTATACTCCACTAAAGTACTTAAAGTCTTTAAATGTCTGCAGAGAAGAAGGCAAGAATGTGGGTTATTCTTAAGAAACAGTTTTGTCAACTTCCCATCTGGCAGTATCCAGATTCCTTGTTTTCTGGTCAAGGAGCTTAACAGAAGAGCTCTGTCTTAAATACACCTACACATGTAAAGTTAAAATGGTGTTGGGTTCAGCTTGCCCTTTGCAGACCTCCAGTCCAGTTTTCCTTAAGACAATCCTGTCACAACAGATGTTAAAGGGAAAAGCATGTCCCTTTCTCTTCCTTCTTTTAGCAGATGATAAGAAAATAACCAGCACTGTGTGCAAAAAATGCTGGAGAAATGGCTCTGCCTCTCACTCTCTGCCTATGCTTTTCCATGCTGTAGAACATCAGTGGGTGATGATGTTAACTGCTACAAGGAAAAGACCTGATCATGAAAAACATTTTTAACTTTCTGCACTTTGCTGTACCATTTCTTTTCCCAATCTTAGGCAGTACTGGGAGAATCCTCTCAGTGTCTGTGTGCCAAGGGCATTTTAATCTATGTACTGACTTGTGCTGTACTGTGAATTTTTCAGTGAGAGAAAGACTAAAGATGTGTCATATCCTCCTCTTGCATTTATTTAGTCAGAATTGTCCTACAGAATGTCATATTTCAGTAGGACACGGGTCCAGTGCTGCTCCTTGTTCTCCCAGGGAGTGAGAAACTGCAGAATTGAGTGCTAGAGCAGGGGAGAGATCCCTCATGGAAAGCAGCAGGAGGAATAAGAACAAGCCCAAAGGCTGGGGCAAAGGAGAGTCTGGGTGGCCCCTTCAGGGGACTCAATCACTAATCCCCTGCTTTGACTTTCCATTGCACCACTCTGCGCTTTAAATAAGGTGTCAGTGGGTTTTTTTTTCCTCAGGGCTGACAGACACAGGCCTTGGCGCCGGTGACTGAAGGCACCAAAGGGCAGTCGTGCCGTGCCACGCCTGGGACACACCCTGGGGACAGCTGTCTGGCCGGGTGGGATGCAAGGGACACACATTGCCGGCGCTTGGTTGTCACGTCTCCTCCTGCATTTTTAGCAGCACCGAGGAAAGATCAAAAGTCCCTTTTGCAAGCTTCCACTCCCTCGTGGCATGCAGTGATCCACTTGTGCAGATCTGAGAGGGAGTGTGTTGTGGGAATGTCAGGGACATTAATACGTGCAGGACTTGCTTGGAATGGACAAAAACACAGCAGTGAAACATGAGTGAGCACGAGCAGTTTTAAATGTTGGCGTTAAGTTCGCATCCATCTTCCTTGGGAGAGCTGGCCTGTTGCTGATGTGCAAACCCCTTCTGCTTTCACCTAGACGGAGTGAAACTCCAGGCCGACCACACTCCTGGCATTCAACCAAACTCACGGAGAGCCAACCCGATCCCAGCATGATGCAAATATCTCAGGGTACGCTTGGCACCCCTTGGCATCAGTCCTACCACTCCAGGTAAGCACTACACAGCTGTAGAGGGAAGGAAGGGGGCAAAGCTGTAGTGGGAAAATGGCACCAGTCACCTCCATACAGCTGGACAGGTTTACAAACAGCCAGGGCTTGGATTGGAGTTAGAAAGGTTTCAGTTCCTGTTTGATTTCCCAGATAAAGTGGCTGCATTTTCCTCCTTTAAGTGCTCTGTGAGGTGATTAGTGGCTAGGAAATTAATTGCTTTAAAAATCCCTCTTCCTACAAAGATGAGACCTTCACTGCCAGGATGCTGATAGAGCTTTCTGTGGATCCCCCCATATAGAAACACAGCATGGTTGTTTCCCCAGCAAAGGAAAAGAAACCCAAACTTTAAATTAGCCTATTGAAAGCAAAGGAAGAAAAGGGTGTAGGTAGCAGAGCCCGTCAGTGTAACGGAGCAGCCAGCAGCACATCAGTGACAGCGCTCCCAGGGTGAGGAGTCCAGGGAGAGATTTCCTGATTTGGCAGTGGCTTTTTGCAGGAGTCAGCTCTATCATAACTGAACATGCAGGGCAGCTTGAGGAGAGTACAAGTTTAAATTCTGCCCTTGAAAGATTTTCCCCAGAGAAGCACAGAAGGGTTTTAAATTCTCCATTACAGCCTCTGGGATTAAAACATCACTTTCTTCTACAAGCAAGACTGATCCTTGGCAAAGGAGAGGAAAGAAAAAAAGAGCATTAAAGAAAGTGAGGAGATGGTTGCAGAAAATAAAGTGTGTTGGTCTGTAGCCTCAGCACAGCTCATGCTGGAGTGTACTTCTTTCCCACCAAGGGGCTTTGCTTCCCAGGCAGTTCCTGGCAGAGCCTTTGACAGCATGGCTGTCTCCCGGGTGCTTGAGGAGGAGCACGGGGAACATCTAGTGGCCAGCTGGCTAGAGCTGTGCTGGGCATTGCCAGGGAGATGGTTATTTGAATCCAAAACAGAGTGGTGCATTTAAATGAGTAAACCAGCTTTGTCCTGAGATTTGCCATATCTCTTCCTGCCTGTGTTCCTCTGCATCTCTCTGCAGGGCTGCTGTGAGCAGGCTTCCTTTTGCCTTTCCTCATCCTTAGCAGCTTTCTCCCTGGGTCTGTCCCTTGTTTGGGATATGATCTGGAGCCAGCTTCCGGCTCTGTGCCTTGTCCTGCCACAGCCCATCTCTTCCTGCTGCTTCCCTGTGCCTCTGCCAGGACAGCACATGTAGTTGTACAGGGAACTAGAGGAAGTGATACCTGAGGAAGGGAAGCTGGGAAGAGAGGGAAGAAAAGTGAAATCCTCAGGCTGCACTCTGCAATCCTCAAGAGTATTTGCTTGAATCTGGGAGATTAGCCAGGGCAAACTCGGCAGAAATTTGCGATATCCCCTCGTGAGATGTGAAAAAGGGACTGTGAATGGTACAATGAACTCTCTTCCCGTGGAGAGAAAGATCTCTGAATATCCTTCTTGTTTGATCACTTCTCTAGTGGCCATGAGTCCTCTGTGGACACCTCAGAGGAAGTGCCAAGGTGTACCTGCACCTGCTAAGCTGCAAGAAAAGTTGGCAGTACAGACTTCCTGGGAAGTCTCAGACTGTTTCTATGGTTGCACCCCATTTTCCTCCAGGCACAGGCACATACATCTCTCCTCTTCTTGTCAGCTTAGTTTTCTCGTAGCAAACAAACTGTCCTTGGGACAGCTGAATTTCCAGGAAGCCTGCCAGGGCATAGCCTTCATCTCCATAAAAAGAAATGAAATGGGAAAAAAAGAAAGATTAAATTCCCCCCAGAACGCCACATGTGCTCCTCTCCTCTTCCACCTCCTCCTCCTCCTCCTCAGTGGCGTTGGTGCTCATTCAGCTTTCCAAGTGCTTTGAATGGATTTGCCAGGTGGAGTTGATCCTCCCTGGCTCCAGAGATGCACCATCTTTCTGTCTGTATTCCCCTCCCATCCTTCTGTGGTAAATAAGAGCCATGTGTTGCAATGTCAAGCAGTTCCTCTTTGTGAACTGGGATGACTCCAGACAGGGGATGGAGCAAAGCCCAAATATGGGTTTTCATCTCAAAACTAAACATCTTGCTTCTGAGCTCACTTATAAGTTGTTGTGTCTCTTCTCTGCTGGTTTTCACTCTTCTCTCGCTGTCCCCCAGCTCCTCCACCAGTGATCTCTCTGCATACGAGCATGGCTATCTGAGGAGGAGTCCCGATCAGTACAGCTCCCGGGGCAGCATGGAGAGCTTGGACCACTCCTCCCCTGCCTACCACCCTTGCCACCTGTCTCCGGCCAAATCCACCAACAGCATCGACCAGCTCTCCCACCTCCACAGCAAGAGAGACTCCGCCTACAGCTCCTTCTCCACCAACTCCAGCATCCCCGAGTACTCCGTGGCTCCGTTCAGCAAGGAGCACTTGTGCTCCCCGGACAGTGCACAGTGCCGCGGGGGGCTGCCGGAGGGGATGAGGCAGGCAGACATCCGCTACGTCCGGACAGTGTACGACGCCCAGCAGCGCGTCTCCCAGGAGTACGAGGTGAAGCCCTCAGCCCTGCTTCCCGGCAGCGATGCCCGGGCCTCCCTGGACGGCCGCGGCCACGGCAGGCTCCATGCCTTCAGCCGGCACAGCGCGGCCTCCTCCTGGGCACAGCCAGCCCAGGGCCCCTCTGACAGCAAGAGCCAGCCCCCCAAGGGACCGCCCCTGCCGCCCACTCGCAGCGACAGCTACGCAGCCATCAGGCACCACGAGAAGCCCGGCTCAGGTGCCGGCCTTGAGCCCAACAAGTCCGGCCGGACCCAGCCAAAAGGGGCCTGGGCACCGCTCATCAGCTCCCTGTCCCAGGGGCCGCTGCTGAAACCGCCCTTTGGAGAAGGGCACCTGCACACTGTGGTGGAGAAGAGCCCAGAGAGCAGCCCCACCATGAAGCCCAAGCAGAGCTATTCCCAGGCAGCCCAGCCGGGACAGCCTCTGCTGCCCACCAGTGTCTACGCCGTTCCCTCCCCAGAGCCGCACTACGCCCAGGTGCCCCGGCCTTCCGCCAGCAGCACCGGGAAGCTTTACCCAGCTCTGGCCAAAGAAAGTGGGTACTCCCCAGCCCTCCCGGTCTCTTATGACAAGGCTGTAGCCACTGGCACCTTGGGCTTGGATGAGAATGGAAACCAAAGCACTACAAACAGGTCGACCATCTTCTACCAGCCCCCCACCACTGAGAGAAAGCAGGAAGCCAAACTTGTCCAGCAAAAACCTTCCAGCACAGCAGGCCCCGAGCTCTGCCTCGCTGCGTCGCGAAAGGAGGAGCTGTTACCCCTCTACAAGGCAGCACACAGCCACCGAGAGACCACGGTCACTACACAGGCCTCCAAGCCCCTTTTCCAAGGTCCACAATCCCAGCTGAGGGATGCTGGTGAGAGGAAAACCCATTACCAGCCCAAAGAGGACTGGACAGCTGGATCCCAGGAGGACAAAAATGGCAATGCACAGGTAACTGAGAGAGACGCTGCTGGTTCCCACCCATGGGGTCACAGCAAGGCCAAGCAGTATGGCTTCTCTTCCTTGCAGAACATCCCAGAGAGCTCCAGAAGGCAAAGCAGCTCCGAGCTAAGGGAGATGGAACAACGTGACGATTATTCCAACACCAAACTGTCCTTCTTGAACAGCAGCAGCAGAGAGGAGAAGGACCACAGGGAACAGGGGCACAGACAGTGGAGCGATGTGGACCCACAGGCTTTCACTAGGCAGGAGGAGGAGGGCACAAGTGTGGCTCTGTTCCATGCTGCCGAGCCAAAGTGCAAAGAACCCCCTTCTCCTCAGCTCCCAAAGACCTTGGATTTTGGGAGGAGCCGGCTCAGTTCTAGCAGCACCCAAAGCTTTCCCTACAGCAAACCAGAGGCTGGCAAGTCCCGGTGCTCGGTGCTGGAGAAGGTCAACAAGTTTGAGCAGCGGGAGCAGAGCACTCCCCGGCCTCAGAGTGCGGGCATTCCCAGCTTTGGCCAGCACTATGGGTTGAGTAGGACAAGCCAGCCCACCAGCACAAGGTGCTCCATGCACAGCCCGGAGGACATGAGGAGCAAGCTGCCCAGTGAGCCAGGCAGGGGCTCCAGCCCATTCATCAGGAACGGGAAGCTGGAAGAGGCTGACTGGCGCCCTGTGGAGCTGCAGATGGTGGCTTCAGTGAAGCAGGCAAGACCCAGTGAGTACTACAGCCTGTGTCCTGAAAATGAGGTGCAAATAAGGGCAGCTCAGCTTCCACGGAGTAAAAGCACATTCCAGCTGGGAGGCGAGCCTGAGAAGGAGATCCTCTGGAAGGATAACAGCCAGGATGCACACGGGTCACAGCTGGACACGTCGTTTAACAGGGCCTACAGGAACAGCATTAAAGATGCCCAGACCAGGGTGCTGAGGGCCACCTCCTTCCGCCGCATCAGCCCCCCATTCGGGAGTACGCCCAAGAGGCTGCCCCAGAGGCCTGCCTCGGCCCACGTGGGCATGAGGAGCACAGCAGCATCCCCACACACCCCCAAGGAGAGGCACAGCATCACGCCCACGGAAGGAGGCGTCTCCAGCCTGGACTACACCAGGACGCAGCACGTGCTGCGCATCGGGGGCCGGAAGCGGCTGACGGCGGAGCAGAAGAAGCGCTCCTACTCAGAGCCCGAGAAGATGAATGAGGTGGGCATCTCCGATGGGGAGCCATCGCCTTTCTCCTTCCAGAAGAAAAGCATCCATTTTATCTTCCCGGAGAACACGGTAGCCGACCGGCGCAAGATCTTCGAAAGAGACGGCAAAGCCTCCTCCACAGCCAGCCTGTCCAAGCCAGAGCTCAAGCAGCTCCAGCAGAACGCCCTGGCCGACTACATCGAGCGCAAAACAGGGCGACGGCCGTCCTCGCAGGACATTGGGCAGCTCCGGGAGCGCTCCCACAGCTCCTACCTGCAGCTGGGTGGCCCCGACAGCCAGAGCCTTTCCTCCGCCTCCAGCATGAATTCCCTCCAGGACCAGAACCTCTACCGCCGCAGAGAGTCCATAGAGCGGATATCCAGGACAGGACGGATGTCTTCCACCCTTCCCCCTGGGCTGATGGACTACTTGGACACGAGTGGAGATGAGAAGGTGCCAGGGCGCCAGGACAGCCTGGTCACCGGCCAGCCCAAACCAGAGAGGTGCCGGGATTACAGACCCAGATCAGATCTCACCAAAGGCACGCAGACAGACCCACTGGGCATGCAGGGCCAGTCTCGCTACAGGAGGCAGGAGCAGGTCTTTGAAACACCCTCCACCACCAGGAAATCCAGGAAATCGGTGTCTGTGGAAGACTTGCTTGATAGGTACGATAGTCATCCGGTCCCTGTGCACGTACGTTCCAGGTCATCTCCCACGGCAGATAAGAAACACCAGGTATGTGGGAACGGGATCATGTACACCCACAAGCAGGGCTCTCAGAACCAGGGAATAGGGGGGGGGGATGTTGGACAACAGACTGATGTCCAGTCATGGCTAGGACTCCATTGATTAGACAGGTTCAGCACATGCTGAGGCAATTTAGTGCACCTCAAAAGATTGCTGGTGAGGTTCAGCTCTCTCCCTGCTGGTCTGTGTCAGGGATGCTGGGGTTTCACTACCTGTGCTGGTGTGCTCTTGCTGCTCTGGATGTCCCATCTGAGGTATCCTGTCCTTACTTTCCAGCAGCACTGGAGAATCACTGAGCACCTTTCTGATGGGGTGTCCCACTAAGGTGGTGATTTGCTGTTCTGCCTCAGCCCATTTTCCTGGTATAAAGTAGAGAGGATTAGAGGCTGCTTGGAATTGCCACTGTGCCTGACAGTGCTGGGAAGTGCTGGGCAGAGGCACTGCCAAATAACCATTATTTTAGCCTCCATCCCTGGAGGGAAACATCACAGAGAGAAAACTGAACAGAGACCCTGGTCCTTCCATGTCCCCTGCTTGGTGGCTGGGAACATCACACTGACGTCACAAATGAGGAATTCGACTGACTCTGACGATGGTAAACACTAGAACCAGGCTAAATTCTTAAAGAACAACTGCCCAGGCCAGCTCTTCAACTGGCTGAAATCTGTTCAGACCTATTTAGACAACTGCAACTGGTCGAGCCTCATGGATTTACAGCAGTGCCAGGTCTGCTGCCCCATGCCTATTTCCATGTCAGGCTCCATTCATCAGGGAGAGAGGGAACAAACAACCAAAATGTGTGGACAAGCTCCTAGCCCCAAATAGGCTGGGTGTTTGGAGAGGCTCACATACTTAGAGGGCAGCTGAGATCTGGGACATCTCCTTCTACTCCTGCACTTGCTCCTGGCCCAGAGCAGATTATCCAGGAGCAACAAAGAGGTCCTGAGTCAAGTGACAGAGAAGGCTCTGGGCACCATGTCACAGATGGACCAAACCAGGATGGGAGGAAGAAGCTGCCTTCCCAAACTCTTTGTGTGCTTCATTCTACACATCCTCCCTCAGCAGCCCTCAGCTCTCACACCACGTCTTTAAATAGAGTGAATTAAAAAAGCAGCTTGTGAATATCAAGTGACTGGAATGCACTTCCAGAACCACCCTGTCTTATCCCACCATCAGTATTTTTCCACCCCAGCCAGACACCAGGCCCACCTGTGTCATTTTGTCATGCTTGCCAATCAGAGCAGCAACAAAATCAGACATCCAGAGAGAAAAAAATCCCCAAAATGTACTTTCCAGTGACAGCTGGGATGACAAGCAGCCCCAGTTCCTTTTTCCTCACCCAACTCTATCAGGCAGGTGGTACAGGGCAGTTCTTGAGATCTTTATTTCCCCCTCCTGCCTCATTTTTAATTGTTCATACATTTAGCAGCCAAACCAGAGGTTCTGCCTGTTTGAAGCCAAGTTGAGGAAGAGGATGAAGAGCACTGCAGACCTGCCCACAGGGTCTTAATTCAGGAGCTGTTATGGCTGTTTCCCAGAGGGATTTAGCTGTGATCACCTATGGAATGAGGATTAGTCCCATAGGCAGAAAGGCACTTGTGAAAATCCTGTTCTTAAATCCTAACTTGACTTCCAGCATATACACCAATCCATAGGGTCTTTTGAAAAGGAAGTATATGTTGAAGTGCTTTCTTCGTGAGGTTTATTTGTGATCTGTCTCCAATGCAAACCCACAGCTATAAACATGGGGGACAAAGCCAAACCAACAGTGATTTTTTTAATTTTTATTATTTATTAGATTTCTTTTGGCCTTTTCAGATTTTTTTGTTTATTTCCAGTTTAGCAGCAGACTTCCCTGCCTCACTGACTGTTCGTTTTTCAGGGCCTTATGTACAGTGCTTAATGTTCCTTTCAGGCTGCATATAAATCATGTTGCACTGTCAACTGTAGGAATTTGTTTAGAGATAGGAAGGAGTGGATAGCCATGGGGAATGACTTGCTTCTCTCAGGCTTTAGAAGGCATTCTCATCCGTGTGTTGGTATTTTGTTTTGCTTTCTGCTCGCTGCTGACGCTGTCTTGGTACCCCAGGAGCTGCTGAGAAGGGAGAGCAGTGAATTCGGCCCCATGGTGAGGGATCCTTTCTACGTGGTCAGCGCAGGAGCCAGGTGGGTGTATGTCCATGTCCCCTTTGTCACTGCAGGACAGCTCTGGCCATCCCCCTGCCAGCAGCAGTTGTCATGGGTTGTCTAGAGCTACGACCTGCACAAACACAGTTCCAAGTGTGCTGTGCCCAGCAGACTTAGTTGCTGCTACGAGCTTTTCCTTTGACTACAGACATTAATGTATTATCAAGTCCTCTTCATGTCATCTTGGAGCATGTTTGTGCAGCAAATTTCCACGTACATAACTTCTACAATGTGTTTGACTTGCTGTTGGAGCTCACATTGGACGCTCCCATAACTGAAGGGTCCTAAAGGAAAAAATACCTAGATGTCCCACTCTGGCTGGTTTTATCCACCCCCCAATGCTGACTCCCCAAAAGTGAGGGACTAAACCCAGGATATTTCCTTGAGCATGCTCAACTGGGAGTTGGCCTTTGGGCTGCTTCCCTTCATGCAGGCAGGATGTTTTGCTCAGCAACAGGGGAGAGAGAAATGCTTTTAAAAATAGAAAAGTGTAAGCACAAAACTCAACATCTTAGGACTTATGTAAGTCTCTACTTAGCCCTGGATTGTTTTGAAGTTAACGAGAACTGAAGTTGATCGTGCTGTATTTACATTTAAATAATAAATAGATGTTTGCCCTAAGCCCCAAGTGCCCAAACAGCTAACTCCTATTACAGTAAAAGCCATCAAGAGGGACTAAAAGCATTATTCACAAAGGAGCTCTGTTCCTCACAAACTTGGAGTAAATGCAAGCCCTCTCTGTGGTCACAGTGGGAGTTAACACTGCTGTCTCCAAAAGTTTCTCCATGCAGCTCTGGGTCAGGGAGTGACAGTTAGAAGCAGAGGAAGCCTCCTACTCTGGCTGATATTACTTCTGGCCATTTTTGCCCCTAAGAACACATAAATGTTGTTTTAAAGGGACTCAATCTGCCTTCAGGCACATCCTTGTAGGATTATTTAAAACATACCTGTTTACTTTGATTTTGAACAATTTTTTCCTTGTTTTTTCCTAAGAAAACAATGCAGCTGTTTCGGCTCCTCCTGCCTTCCCTTCTTTCCTAGAGATGGCATTTCATCCTCTTGCTCAATCACTACTTGTGCCTTCGTTTTATTTTTTTCTTTCCCCAACCTATTTTCCAAGTAATGGGATTGAACACTCAGACTGAAAACAAGTTTATTGGGGCACAAAATGCAGATTTCTCATTGTCATGCTTCACTGCACAAAGATTATTGGTTATTAACAGTTTTATGATGTTTGTACAGCATAGGCATCCCGCACGCTTCGCAAGCACATTTCTTCTGGTAGATGGGAGCTTTCCCTTCTTGCTCGGAACTGGATTTCCCAAGAGATAAAATAAAAGAATAAGAGAAGTGTTCACTATGCATGGGCCCTTCAGGGACGCAAGGCAGGCCTGGAATTACATTTCTAGGTTTCCTGGGGACACAGCTGCCTCATTTGCTGGAGAGGAGATGGAACTATCTCTACCACCTCTCATGCTCGAGCAGGAAAATAGTCAAATGGTTAAGAAAACCTTGGTCAGAATCACTTGGTCTTCCTCTGCTCCCCAGGTGTCACATGACATTGGGAACTGCTCCACCAGTTTTAGAATCCACAGTTGCTTCCACAGTAGGAGAGATCTCTGAATTAGAGATTCACCATCTGGCGTTCCCAACAAACACTGACATCTGAAAAGAATACACACTGCTACTGTCCAGGAACCACAGACAATACCTAGAGCAGTCTGTCTGGGAAGTTTCCCCACCCCCAGGCACAGGCTGCCAAATTCTGTTCTCAGTCACACCAGAATAAAGCTGGAACGACCCATGTCTTTGACAGAGTTATTCTTAATTTGTACCAGTACATCTGAGAACAAATTTGGGGCCCAAGTCTCCAGCATCACAGATTGGCAGTGTGGTGATTATTTGACAATGCATCTCAAGAACAGAAAATGCACTGGCAGCAGAGCTTTGTTGTGTTTTACTTGTTTATAGTATGACCTCGTGGTTCCAGGCCACCTTTTCTGGCATCTGCCAGTGCCATCATTACTGCTCAGTTTGTTTTCCAGCTAAATAGGCAGACAGGCAAATAGGTTTGGCTCTGGATTCCAAGCAGGATCCTTACTCCAAAGGCCAGATGCTGTTTCTCAGACTCACATGAGAACACCCTAAAAGATCTGGAAGGAGTAATGGAATCTGCTGACTTTGCAGCCTTAACATCCGCTTGCAATTAGAATGTGTTGGCTTTGGTGTTTGTCACACCTGCCTGTCTGAGAGAGCTCATTCTTCTCACAGGATTCCAAGGCTGCAAGAGCTTTTTTAAATTTTCTCTGTAGTCAAAATAGTGCATTTTTGGCCTCGCTTTGTTCTTGGAGACAGTTGAATCATTTTAATGGTACCTTTCCAAAAGGAGCAGATAACATTATGGGAATGTTTGGCCCATAGAGCTGAAATTCTTAAAATTACAAGCAATTGAGAATGGAGTTTGATGGAAGATAATGTCAAATAGTCTTTCTTACAACAATTGCTACCAGCCCCATCTGTAACAAACAAAACTGAAAGCAGAACAGGAAAGGAAGCCAGGCATTAGGTTTTCCTAGTATCTTTTCGTTACTGCTGTGCTGCTTGCTACATGTGTGTGTGATGTAGCACACACTGAAAATTATGGGAGATGGTGAGAGGGAGTGGGTCTGGCTCAGGATTTCACTTCTGGTTTCAAAGTACATCTGTACCTCACCTAGACCAGCAGGCAGTGACGCTGGCCTCTGATAGTGTTGATAACTTGCCCATTAAGGAGGTGCACAATAAATTTTTCTGCTCATTGATTAGTTACCATGGTCTGTTTCTTGGCATTTAGGTCTTTCAGCAAGAAAGAAAGAAGCCACTCAGAGAAAATGGCATTCACAAGTTACTATCCCCATCCCCTCCACAGCACAGAGGTTGTCACCAGGCCTGCCACACTGGCTGAGAATCACAAGCTCACAGAACTTTCCAGGCCAGAAAGCAGGACTTCTGCATTTTTCCCAGCCCCTGCAGAGGCAAGGAGTCACTATCCTGAGCAAAAGCAAGGCTTTAAATCCTTGTTCCTTAACCTTACTTCTTCTGGGCCTGGCCACTCTTCCCCTAATACACTTGCTCAGGCTCCCTCAGATTTCCAGAGCACAGGTGATGGCCAGGCTCCGAGACAGCACCATGCCAAACGAGAGGCTGTTCCCCCTGAGGGCAACGGGAGCACTCAGGCACAGCCTTTGGATGCTGTCCAGGACGGATCCCCTGAGACTCCCACGGAAGAGATGATGTGGAGAAGGAAAGCCGGGCTGCTGCACAGGTCCCTCCCGCCAAAAGCGGTGTGGGCTCATTCGGCCAAAGACAGCAGCTACCAGAGGGCCATGGTGTCTGCTCCCGCGGCCGGGCCGAAGCCCTCCCAGAGGTGGCAGTCCTTGCCCACACAGAGCAGCACTTCCTCCGACCCAGAGACTCCTTCCCCCCAGGGTGTGACCCAGCTCCGGATCTTGGAGTCTGAGCTGCAGCTCACGCCCCCACCATTGCTGCAGGACGAGGAGGACGATGAGGTGTTTGTCGCGCCTTCCCAGCCACCCTTCTCCCCGCCACCGCCATCCCGTCCTCTTCTCGAGCTGAGCTCTTGCACTTCTGCCAATGGCACAGAGGAATTCACACCTTCTCCCCCTCCCGTTGAGAGGAATGGGGCAGTTGGAGATAAATCCCCCCGGCTCCCAGAGGAGGCCAACATGAGGTAAGGGCGGGCTGGAGCGCGGCAGCTCGGGCGGTGCAGGGCCATATACAGTAAGATATGCAGGGCTGGAACAGATGGGGATGAGCCCATGTGCCGTGAGACCCCCAGCTGTCGGCCAGGCAGGGAACTTGCACGTTGTCAGGGGACAAGGACAGACAGACTCACTACTGGTCTGCCAAGAGCAGCCTCAAAGGATGTGGCCAGAGCAGGATCCACCAGCAGGTGCACTGACAGGTGTTCCCCAAAACCCCAGGACAGGGGACTATGGGGGGACACTCCTGGGCTGGTTCTCCCTGTAGATTTCGATGCAGTTGCTTCTGACTCTCTCCAGCATAGAACTGGAATGGCTGCTGGCTCCTTCCAGTTACTGGATTTTGAGAGACAGCTATGAAAGTCCATGACGGTTTTTTCCAAACAGTTAGTATTTCCCAGAATATATTTTGGACCTGGCACAAAATAATGCTGTTATGAAACAGTGACCATCTGCCAAGAAATGACAATGCAAATATGTCACAGTCAGGCTGTATAGGGAAATTCTCCTGAAGGATAGGACTTTGGGCAAGGTGCCCAGGTGGTTTAACTCAGCACAGCTTCCCTCACTCTCAGGGAGCTGCTGTGATATCTATCTGGGAAGAATCTGGTCGGGGCTATAGTAGTGATTGTCTTTTCCAACATGGCAAGGACAAATGGATAGAGGCTGCTCAGGATGGCACTCCTGGGTGAGGAGGCTCAATGTCCCCAGCCTGCCAGTGGAAAACAAAGTGACATGGTGTTCACTAGTTCTTTCTGTGTTGGAAAAACAATCCAGCAGTGTCCAGGCTCAAGGGACAAAACGATTCTGGTGCTAGTGGCTTCACACTGTGGACCCTCCATATTGGAATGAGAGACAAGACACAAACACAAGTGAGAGGGAAGGAAAACTCGCTTTTTTAGGCCTTTGCCTTGTATTCACAATGGTCCTGGGTGGTAGGTTTCTCTTCATCTCACAGAATGTTTCTGTCCATAGCAGCTTCAAAAGCTTTCCCAAAGCCCTGGCTGAGAGGGAGAGAACAGGGTTGGGCACCAGCACCGGTGAAAATAACTGGCCCCTCTCGCAAACCCCCTCAGAGAGGACTGGCTCTCCATCTGCTGTGGATCAGCAGCACCAGTCCCCTGCTTCTTCTGAAGGGCCTCAGAGCACTGACAGACTGCCCATAACTCAGCCTGAAGGTAACTCCAGAGAGGCAGCATTGGAAAATGCCAGCCTGGACTCTGGGATAACCAGCACAGCACCCCCAGTGAAGGCAAAGAACAAGACCCCAGAGGATATTAAGTCAGAGGCTCTAGCAAAAGAAATTGTTCATAAAGACAAGTCTCTGGCTGATATCCTGGATCCAGATTCCAAAATGAAGACAACCATGGACTTGATGGAAGGGATTTTCCCCAGTGGAACCAGCATGCTAAAGGAGAACAACATGAAGAGGAAGATGTCGCAGACACAAACCAGCAAGACAGCGGTGGCGCATGACATGTAAGCACTGCTGAGTTGGGGTGAGGGCTGGCAGAACTCCCTGCTCCCTTGCTTCTAAGGACAACCTGTGCCAATTTTTTCTGCATGTCTGTAGTTGGGAGTGAGTTTTGCAGTTCAGAGGTGTGAGGCCTGGCTGGGCATTTCCAAATAGCCTTTCCCATGAGCTGGGCTCTGTGTCTGGGCTCTGAGCTCATCTCTCCAGGCTGTGTAGAAAACGATGCTGAGCTTGGGAACAGAGCAGGAAATGAAGCATCCCTGGAGATATAATTGGATTTTGCTATCTGAACCTTAGTAATCTGAAGCAGTTCAGTCCAAAGCACAGGCACAGAGATACAGAAGTAAAATCAGGATGAAAATAATGGCAAGCACAGAGATAACAAGAGGCCAAATTCTGGAAAGAGGGATGAGGGACCTACTTATTACAAGATCAGCCCAAATCCCCCAGTGCAGGCTTTTTAAGACAGAGACTTCCAAGTGGCAGCTGGAGAACTGTCCCAAAGTCAGGTGTACTGCACAATGCCAGGTAAGAAGGTCAGTTTGGCCACCTCCAGCTGAGCTATGCTGATTGACCTTCAACAAGGTCAGTCCTGTGCAGAGCTGTGTCCAGTCACCTTGAAACCCAGTGGCTGTGCTATGCTGGGACAGCAGCTGACATGCACCCCTTGATGGCAAGGAAAACACCTTGTCCTGGTGGGTAATTACATTGGCAAGATACCAAAGAGAGAGTCCTGGAAAACCATGGATCTAAACACTGGGAAAAGTCAGGCTGAGACTGAACTCGTCCTTTTTCTTCACTGTGGTGTAGGAGAGAGGAAAAGGAAGCTCCTGTCACCCTGGTCACCTGTCCTGCTTACTATAGCGTTTCAGCACCCAAAGCAGAGCTGCTGAATAAAATCAAGGACTTGCCAGAAGAAGTAGGTGAGGAAGAGGAGCTTCTGGACATCAATGAGAAAAAGGTAAATTCAGCACACAGCACTGTTTGCTGCTCACATTCCTGAAATAATAATAAGCCCTGAAGTGAAGCACATTTCTGTGTGATGTCAGCTTTTGGCAGCACCCAAAATGGCGTGGGAGCGATTAGGCCACCTGTGAAGCTTCATTAGAGTGACCCAAATTGTATAAGAGTTAATCTGAATTACTCACTGCAAATTGAGTACCAATCTTGCACCACCCTGGGGCGGGTCTGGATCATGCCAAATGCTGAGTGTACAGACTGTGAGGAGCAGTCCCTGTTCTGCAGCAAGGAAGGAAAAGAGAGAGGTGAAGCAAGTTGTGAAAGGCTAGCTTGGGTTGGAAACAGGAACAGAGTCCATCTAGTGACTGCACTGAGTGCAGATCTTTTCCCAGTGTTTTCCTCTTCTGTGAAGCCCGTTTACCCATTTCACTTGCTGTCTGCATTCACTGCCTTCAAAGAAACATTGATTACTCTTTTTCTCCCCCACTTTATTTTTTCTCTGACCCACTGAAAGCCACGTGCACCTCAGCAGCTCAGTCAGCACAACCTCCATGTGATGGCTTGGAGGGAGGAGAGCAGGCAGGAGGGGAGGACATCTTGCTCTCTTACTCAGGCTACATTTCAGGGTGGAGTCACTCCTGCTGCTCTTGCTGGAGGCTTCCATGCTCTGCTTCCAGGGCTTTTGCAGGGCCCTCTTAATTTGCCCCTGTGGTTGTCTCACATTAGTTACCTTGTAATTATAGAGGTGCTGCTTAGCTCCTACATCCCAGGGGGCCACAGACAGGTGTTTGTGGCCTGTTTGTGCCTCCCATTACAGACCTCCTACCTTCCTGTCAAAAACAGCCGTGCCTGCCTCTAAGTCTAAACCATCCCACACTGCCATGGACAGAGTAGCACAGCCCAGATTTCATTTTCTGTTCACCACATCTTATTTCTGTGGCCCTACACAGATTTTGGGTCACAAATACACAGATGGATCACTAATCAAAAGCATTCGCCCAGGGCCTTTGCTTGCTGCTTTCATCATCTGGCCCAAGCCACTGGTTGTAGTGCATCCAGCTCCAAAGGGAATGGCAGCCACGTCCATAGCATTCCTTGGATTCCCTTCAAAATCTGCCTGCTCACACCAAGATGAAAGGTGTATAGTGACTGAACAAGAAAAGGGTGCTGCTCCATGAGCCTGCCATGGAGGCCAGGTCCCAGGCCTCAAAGGTTACATTTGCATGGAAAGCCAGAAATAGGTGAGAGTGTTTAGGCCCAGGCAGCACAAGCCTGTTTGCTCGTGGTCTGTGTGCAGGAACATTTGCACAGGGGTTACCTGAGAAGGCAGCTTCTCTGGGAGATCATTTGGATAAACTAAGCTCATTTCCACTGTAAATATGGAAAGGAGCTCTGTTGGCCGGCATTTGGGATCACAGGAAAGTCACTGATCATTGAACATAAACATAAATCACAGTCTCCTCCAGCTCCCAGACCTTCAGAACAAAGGTACCTCACTTCCAGGAGCCCCATAGCCTCTTGCTACAGTTGGAGGGCAAATCTCCTGGGGCAAGGAGGAACAACTGCCAGTTGCCACCCCATGAGACCACCCCATGGAGTCCTGCCATAGAGCTTTCCCCATGGCACTATAATCATAGAACATGGATCCTTCCTTTTGCTCCTCAGGATTTGGTCCAGCAATCAAGTGGTGAGGATCTTTCTTTGGAAGGGGGCATCAGCATCGTAGCCCCAGGGAAGGACAGGGGCTGGGTTTTGTCTCTGGGTGCTTCTGAGGGAAAAATGCCCATAAAGGAGTTTTGGTTGACCCTTAGGAAGTGGGATTTAGTACCACCTTTGCTCCCTCTCCCCTGAACTACCCTGCTAGCCAGTGGAGGTCATTCCAGGGAGTGGATGTTTGCTTTAGAGAATATTACTGGCCTTTTGCTCAGCCTTTGCATGTGTGTGGCAGCTGAGAGCAGGCTGTAGTGTAGCCACAGAATAATGCACACCAAGTGTTCCATCTAGTGGTGCCTGGCCATACAGTGCCATGTGCTTCCTGCTGCCAAAGCAGCCGAGGAACCCCACTGCCAGGCCACCCTGGGCATCAGGGCCAGCTCAGTGACCCCAGCTTGACCAACGTTTAAAAATCCTTCCTCCTCTGAAGCAGATTGTGACCTGCCTGGAATGACACTCAATTGTGATGGAAAGAGGACTTTGAGAGAATATTTTCAGGCTACCTTGTGATTGACTTGTTTCATCCTGCAGTGTTTGTGTGCAGAGTAGATGAACACACAGGTGTTTGTGCCTCAGCAGTGCATCAACTGGAGACAAAGTTGTATGGAGAGCTTCTCCTGCTTGCTGTACTCTCAGTTCTGAGTAAACAGAAGCAAGCGTTGCAAGCCTCAGGCCAGAGACTTGCTTTTGCATATATCTTTCCACTAAATCCTAACAGAAATTAGGATCTCTGGCACATGTGCAGCACTCCTGTTCCTGGAGTAACCGAACCCTGGGGTCTCCTTTTCTTCAGCAGGGAAGTAGGTGTCAGTGTTTTTGCAAAATGGGTGTGTGCTCTGTGTTCAGACACTGAGTAAATCCAGAGCATCTTTGGTGTAAACTCTTCCTTGATGCCTCTGTGGGCAAGGCACTTGTTTGGTGCAGTTCAAGGCGTTTCAGGCTGGGTGTGGGGAACACACCAGAGATGTGGCTGGCAGCTCTTTTCACTCAGGTTTTAGAGAGCATTCATCTGTAGGTAGCTGGGTATCAGAATATGGTACACCAAATGAGAGAGCTCTTTTATAAACGTTCATGGAACGAATATGTCTTCACACAACCTGATGGGCTATTCGGGTTGTCTCCAAGATGGGGAATTTCAGCATTTTCTGTTTCCTCCCTTCTATGTCAGCTGTTGCTGACCTGACCCTGCTCCTCAGGAACTGCAGCCCTATCCTTTTGTTGTCATCACCCATATGAGCAGGGTGATGCTGGTAACAACCAATGTGGCAATGCTTCCCCTCTGACAGGCTGAACTCATCGGGAGCTTGACCCACAAACTGGAGGTCTTGAAGGAAGCCAAGGAGGGCCTGCTCGCAGACATTAAGATGAATAATGCTCTTGGAGAGGAGGTGGAGCTGTTGATCAGCACGCTGTGCAAACCCAACGAGTTTGACAAGTACAAGATGTTCATTGGCGACCTGGATAAGGTGGTGAACCTCCTGCTCTCCCTCTCGGGACGCCTGGCCCGCGTGGAGAACGTCCTGAGCAGCCTGGGGGACAATGCCAACAGCGAGGAGCGGGTATGTATATCGGCACAGCCCTGGCCTGCTCGGGGTATGGGGCAGCAGCCACCACCACCACAGTCTTACAGCGACCTCCAGGGGCTGCCAGGAGGCCAGCACAGGGCTCTTGGTGCTCATGTAGGAGCAGTCGCTCAGACATTGTCCCTGGGAATCTTGATCCCTGTGTGTATAAATGGCTGGGGTCCTGTAGCCTTTGTGTGGACACAGAGCAGCTGTGTTGGGGACAGCCACATTTTAACATTCTGGTTTGAAACCAGATTTTCCTAGTAGTTGTTGCTTTCAAGCGAGGTTTCCTGACTTTATTGGAACACTTTCTGCCTCCCATTGGCAAGGATGTTCAGAGTCCAGTTCAGTGGGGTTCACATTCACTCCGTAATGAGGAATTCATTCTCCTCTCCCAGGCTTTTGAGTGCACTGCTGGGAGCTTAGCAGCCATCTCCAGAGGTGGCAGGCGTGGTGCTGGGGGGAAGGAAAGGGGGATCAGGGAGTGTGGTACTGAAGGGCTCTCTCCGGTGTGCAGAGTTCACTGAACGAGAAGCGGAAGCTGCTGGCTGGCCAGCACGAAGACGCCCGGGAGCTAAAGGAAAACCTCGACCGTCGGGAACGGGTGGTCTTGGACATCCTGGGCAACTACCTCTCTGAGGAGCAGCTCCAGGACTACCAGCACTTTGTGAAGATGAAGTCGGCGCTCCTCATAGAGCAGCGAGAGCTCGACGACAAAATCAAACTGGGCCAGGAGCAGCTCAAGTGCCTGATGGAAAGCCTACCCACGGACTTCACGCCCAGGGATGCAGCAGCAGCAGCTGCCCTGGCTGCAGCACTTGCTACCTCCTCCGGGGTCGGTGGTAAAACACCTCCAGCAGCCTCTTCCTCACTCTAACCTGTCCCAGGTGAGCTGGGATACAGCCCTGCCCGAGTCCCTTTGATCCGAGCGCTTGGCAGATGGTTCTCTTCAAAGACAATGGACAGAGACAGGTCTAAACCAAGATTTTAATGAAGGAAAAAAATAGCAATAATAAAGGTTTTATTTTCCTTTCCTTCCACCTCTGCTTCTTGGAAACTTAAATCAATGTGGAGGGAAATCTCCCCCTGCCAGAGATAAGGAAGAATCTCACAGGAATTAAACACATGACCTTTAATAAAAAACATGACCTCCTCTCTTCCCTCCCTTTTCTGCCTACTTGGCACCTCATTAAATAATGAAGGATCTAAGAGAATGAAGCCTTAAAAATGAAACCAACCCATTTTACTGAACATTATTGATATTTATATTTTTTAAAGAACAAGACAGAATGTGTAAGTTTTTGTATATACTCTAATCAGTTACTTGATTCTACTTTGTTCTGTATGTAGAAAAGTCATTTAATTTTGTATTCTGTGAAGACCTTAACAAAAAGAGGGAACCCCAAAGATAGTCATGCAGTAGCTTGAAACATCTCATCGTGGTTTTGTTGCTGTTGTTGTGGTTGTTTTTTAATATAATAAAGGGCTACCAGAAGCAGCTTCACCCTGTTTGAACACATGCTAAAGATACCATTAAGTGGCCTTACAAAGGAGATTTTGGCCACAAAACCACGAATTTTTCCTCTTACAGATCTTGTGATCCTCCAAGATTGGAGTTCAAACATTTTTTATGGAAACTTGAATCTCAGAAGTCCAAGCTAGCATGAAGCAAGGAATTCACTGCAGGAATGTGGGGGAAATTCTGTCTTTATTTTGAATACTCAGAACTGTGGTCTGCGTTTCTGTTGCAGCCTGAAAGATTTCCCTGAGGTGTGACAGGGATCTCTACTGATGTGATTTATAGGCCCCGGTTTGAGTAGAGTTTCAAGGAAACAGCGGGGGGAGCTATTTCAATCCAATCAACACATTTCATTTGCTCTAAAAAACAATCCTACCCACTGCTGCAGTTTAGTTTATTAGATTTAAAAACACTTCTGCTTCATTTTTTTTTCCAGACATCTTTCCATCTTAGACTTACCAAAACAACTCCCAAAGACATGGTAGATCTGGGAGGTGTTTGTGTATTTTCCATTTAGCAAGTTCTTTCCTGAAAAATACAAGTCCTGAAGTTTATCCCCAGGTCAGGAAGAGGCTCCATCCAAACAGGATCTGCCTGTTTACTCCAGGAACCCACATGGATTCAGCGGGAGCACCTCCAGCAAGTTTGGGGTGGATGAGGCAGGTCCTGTGTACGCTCCCACAGTACACAGAAACATCAGCTAATGAGGCAACTGATGTTTTTATAACAGCTTATATTTTCAGGTGAGAAATGAGTTAAAGTCCCAGTTTTGGTGGTAAGTGCAGAAGAACACTCTTTGCACGGTTTTGTTCAAAAATCGCCCTCCTAACTGCAAGGTTTACTGAGTTTGGTAGAAGCACACCTTGATATGTATTTGAAGGTAATAAACATTCAGCCAAGCCTGAAGATTTAGTTCTCAGGCAAAAAGATTTACTTCTTTTACCTCTGGCAAAAACGGGAGTACATTCATTGCTGTTTATCCCACCTGGCCTTTCTCTTGTGGCTATGAAACTACAGGATAATGGAAACCCGTAATTTCCCAGACTGATGGGGTGGTTTCATGGGACAGGAATACCAGCGATAGAATTTTACAGTTATTGTCCAGTCCTTGTAAACTTTCTGACACAAATTTGCATTTTGGATCTGGGTCAAGCACCTTCTCCAGAGCTGTCTCAGGAGAAGTCTCACATAACTCATGGACTGTTGAAGAATCATGTGACAGCCACCTTGTGCCGGTTTGGACACAAATCCGGGAGGAAACAACTGGAAAACTCTCTCTCTCTCTCTCTCTCTCTCTCTCTCTCTCTCTCTCTCTCCCCCCTCTT
>VZRX01017392.1:41720-140597 GCA_013398075.1 Notiomystis cincta
TCTCTCTCTCTCTCCCTCTCTCCCTCTCTCCCTCTCTCCTGTCTCCCAGGCAATCACTATTTCTTTAACAGAGTTCCCCCTCCCCCAAGGCACAGGGTGCAAATGGACACTGAACCCCCCTCCCATCCCAGAGGTGGAGGCTGGTGGATTTCCCACAGTTCTTTCACTTATCCTCTAGGACCAAGGCCTAAGCAGAGCCGGGCTCTGCCAGATCAAGGGGTGCAAAATCCCAACCAAGCGTCCCAGAGTTGGTGAGCTGGTCTTGAATGAAAAAGCAAGCCAAAAACAGTCCAAAAAGGAATAGAAGCCGCTGAGGCAGATCTCAGTCCCTCTCCAGCCAAAAGCCAAAAGGTGTTGAGAGCAAACACACCCCCCTCCCCCTTCTGCTACTAGCAGAGGGAAAAAGTCTCCAGCTGGGTGAAAATATGTAAACATTCCAGTTGCAAGGTCAAGTGAGCTGCTTTGAAGAGTCCTCCTGGCTGCAGTTTAAAGGTACAAAAAATTCAAGCAGGCAATGGGGAATACAGGATTGTCACAGAATCACCCCAAGACACACCTGCAGCTGGCTACAGGCACAGTGGGAAAGCACGGATCTTCCTTTGGTGGCTCAAAGAAAACCCTAGTAAGGACAAAGCAGTTATATTTCTGATCCATGGTGCCAATGCCAAGTAAAATCTCCTTGTACAAAACCAATACTATTATGTTACATTTGCACATTAGTTAGGAACAGCCGCCTTCTTGCGTCAGTATCCTTTAAATTATTATCTCCAGCCAAAGCAGGCCAGCTCTCAGTAAGGCCTCACATGCTTTTAGCAACATGCATACAATACAAGCATCAGGAAAATCTAGTCATCCAACTTAAAATTGGCCTTATTTTATCAGAGCCCTTGGGCGATTGATGGTCACAAGGAATTCACATCAGATGCTTTCCTCAAGACTAAGTCTAGTAAAGCGTGTTTACATACCAGGGTCTGTTGGTTGTAAGTTTGCACACAAGATGTTTTATGAAGGTTACCTATAACATTGGTCAAACCCAGAGCACCACAACAGTTTATGTGTCAGTTTATCCATCATCTTTACAACTCGGCTGCTGTCATGATTGTTTAGGCTGGTAATTAAGAGAAGCAAGTAAAGCAGACCGGATAGCACTCCATACTCACTCCACATAAATCCCATCCTTTGCAAAATGGGGAACAGAGCGAGCTTTTCATCAGCAAGTCCCTGCATTAAATCAGTGTGAGCAAACTGAGGCACACCTAGAGACCCCATCCCAGGTTTCTCTGTGCTTCATTCAACCATCCTCCAAGCCAGTATTTACGTAAGAGCTGTTCAGCCCTTTATACCCCCCCAGAGGGGATGTGTTCTGACCATGGCGCAGTGTAACAGCTTGGCTGTGTTCCCACAGGAGTGCTGGTCCTGCCTTTGAACCAAGTGTCTTGCAGCTCTGGTGTGTTAACGGGGTTTTTCTGTCCCTGTGTTACTGAACAATCAGCCTTTTGTTGTGCAACTGTATGTGTGTCTATGGCCAGCCTTTGTGCAGCTTGGTGTGCGTCAGTGCCAAAAACCATTGCAAAAATCTTCTTTCTTCTTGCCCATTTCAAGATGTTGGGGAGATGGAGCCAGGCAGGCTGAGCACCCTCAGACAAGCTTGAGAGGGGTGTCAGTGTGGCTCTGCCTTCTTCAGGATTAGGGAAAAGGGCTTGTTTGCCCCTACACCATATAGAAAACAGGGTACATGTGAGCCAGGCAGCTTCTTCCTCCATGATTTGCAGCCTGAGGCCATGGCCTTCTGCTAGGCCTGCACTAAAGCAGGGGTGAGAAAAATCTTTGGATGAGAAAATCCAGCCATACTTTTATAATTCTTGTTCATTTTAGCACTAAATGAACTTACAGAACTGAAATGAAAAAGAAAAAAAAAACAAACAAGGACATAATTCAGCTGGGGGAGGGTAAGAGCTGGTGAAAGCATGATGGAATATGGGGGAAACTGCTCATGAGGTGCTTGTGCTTTTACTGAGGTAAAATAAAACTGATAAAAACAAACAAAAAACCAAAAATAAAACTCAAATGCACAAAAAAGAAGCAAGGCTCAGGGCAGCTTAGAAAGGATGAAATTGGAATATGAGAAGCCATGATGGGAGGTTTTGGAAGAGAAAGGGGGCCCTTGAGGAGAAGTTTCTCGTGTCTCTTCCCGCCAAGTTTTTGGCGGGAACCACTTTACCTCACAAAGGATCCCCCCACCACGACCTGAGGGGGCAGCTGAGGGGAGCCCTGTTGGTAAGGGGCTCTAGGCAGCCAGCCCTCACCAAAACCTCCAAAAATCCCCCAGAACCACAGCAGAGCTCGCTGCCCACCCTTCCTGCTGTGTTTTTATGGCAAACACCTGTGTGGCAGTCAGGGCTAAGGAGGGACAGCTGGGCTGAGGGCAGCCGGACAGGAGTCCACACCTGAGGTGGTGCAGGAGGATGCACATTTCAGCCTGAAGCCTACTGAGAAAAGGTGAGTAAAGCTTTATTTTTATGCTTTTTTTTCCTCTTCATGGGGCAGATTAGCAGCATGCAGTGGATTGAGGGTTTAAGGAGGGAAATATTTTGTTGGAAAGCAGGAGCATCAGGTATTTGATTTCCAAAAGGAGGGAGTGTGGTGGCCTGTGGGGATGGGAGGGTGGGCACCATGGGGGGTCTCAGCATGGCAGGTCTTGCCCTCCTCCCTTGGCTACTGCCCACAGCCCAGCCAGGACAGGTACAGGGTCTGTACCCGTCTGACCCCAAGGATATCCCACCCCAGCAGCATCCAGTCATGTGCCCAGACCTCCATCACACCCTGGGAAAGGGGAATGGTGTGCTTATGGTTTCCTGTGTGCTGCCCCAGAACAGTTACGAGGTAACACAGCACAAGGTTCGAGGCTGACTTAGTGAAGGCAAGTGGTAGAGTTCCCTTTGGTTTGTACATGTTGGAACTGGGGCTGAGGGAGTGGGAGATGAGGACACAAGGGAGGAACATGGCAGTCACCTCTCAGAGAGCTGGCTCATGTTAGCTTTGGCATTTTGTAGACGGGTTGTTGATTAATTTCGCATGTGTATTGTTTGGAAGAAATTGTCAGGCAACATTTTGCTTGTAAATTCCATGGGAAGCGACCCATGGGAAGTGCCTCACCAGAACCCAGGCTGCCCCTCAGCTTCCCTAGCACACAGTTCCTGGGTGCAGTGTCCTTTTGACTGTCTTGAGGCTGTGACAATCAGTGCCACACGCAGGCTCATGTAGCCACAGTCACTTGAATGGCCTATTTCTGTCGAGGGAAGTTAATGTGAACTGCTCAGGGACAGGTTATTTTCTGAGAAGACAAAGCTGCTGGTCTGTCTGAGCCCTCACTGCTCTTCTAAGTCCTGCATGAGATTTTAATTCCTGTCCAGTCTATTGCTTCCAAACTCATCTGTTTTTACGACTGGTTATTTGTTCTCATCTTCCAGGGTGTGAGGTGAAAGCACCTATCACTTAATCTGTGTTGATAAAATCACTTATGTTAGAAAAGACCCTTAAGGTCAAGTGCAGCTGTTAACCTAACACCACTAAATCTACCACTGAGCCCCCAGGTGCAACACCTCCACCTTTTCTAAATACCTGCAGGCATGGTGACTCCAGCACTTCCCTGGCAGCTTGTTGCACTGAAGCAATTTCTCCTCACACCCAGCTAAGGGTCCATGTAATACCACAGCCTCACAGGTATTTTGTAAGGGGTTTTGAAGTCCCATTTTTCCTCACCATGATGCTGTAAAGAAATAAAATGGTGACTGCCCACTGTGCAGGATTTCAATTCAAAAAAGAAAAAAAACCTGAGCCCATTGACCACGTGGTGCTTTCAGCTGCTCTCCACGGCAAGCAGGGCTCAGGGTTCTCTCAGAAATCTTGACATGAGTTCCCTGTGTGGTTCAGGAGAGCACACTTGGCAGGGACAAGCGTCACTTCACCGTTCGTTGTGACCCTCTCCTCTACAGCGGGCCATGGAGTTCTGGATTCTCGATGGCTCTAGCAGGAGACAAAGCCTTGACACCACTCCAGGAGCTAGCCAGGGCACTCTGCATTTACTGGTGTCACTTAGAGGAACAGGATTATTTATAGCTCTTGGACATGGGAGAAAAGACTCAAGCAGCAGGAAATGCTGGCAAAGGGATGCTTCCTTCCTACCCTTTCTCCTGTTTTATGGTCTCTTGAGTGGTAACTGCCAACGCTAAAAAGCAGGATAAAGCTAATTAATTCCTGTAGAAAGTACAGGAGGGGGTTGGCCCTTGGGAAGGTGCTGTTTGTACCCTGAGCACTGCAGTCAGGGACACTTGTGGCTAACCTACCTGGCAATCAGGACTGCCAGTTTAAGGGGAAAAAAAAAAAAAATGGGATTAGCTTTATTCTTGTCAGTTCTGAGACCTCACCTGACCAGGGCAGCCTGGAACAGAGACACGCATGGAGAGCTGTAAACTCTCCTGTGCCCCTGCTACATAAGGACCTTGTACTTTTTCAGTGTCACACACCTGACTGAACTTACCTTCAGCCAGGTAATGTAACAGAGAAAGAAACAAGACAGGAAGTGTTCTGTTTTCCCCAGCTCCTCACCCCAAATACCCTGCAAAACACAAAACTCCCAAGGCTTACTTGACAAGGCAAAGCACCAGCAAGGCTTGTCTTATCCTTTCCCTAATAAACACACCCAAGCCTCTAAACACTTAGCCTCCTGTCCCATAAATGATGCATTAGATGCAGGACAGGAATGAAACCCTCCATTATCTGTGCCCCTGCCCTACAGTGTGGCCAGGCTCCTGCTGTCTCCCCTGGAGGTGCCCAACTCCGAGCAGCTGCTGCAGTACAGGGTGGGACAGTGTTGCTGACATGAAGGCAGCCTGTCAGCCTCCCCATAAAAAGCCTGGAGTGGCTGTAATAGTCCACAGAAGGGTATTCCCTACCCAAGCAGCTGGCCCAGATGCTCAGCTGTTCAAGGAGCAGCCGTGCCTAGATTAGCCAGCAGGGATCACATTCCAGCACTTGGAGCAGCATTTGGCTAAGAAGGCTTCACCTGCACAGGCTGTTACTGACTGAGCTGCACCGGGCAGCACAGTCACACAGCCACAGAGCCAACGTGTCCACACTCCCAGTTCCACACAGCATGCAGGACCTCCTTACTTTCCTTCGAGTCCTCAAAAGCCACAGCAGTCCCAGCTCTAGTCCTGTCCTGGGTCAGCATGACCTGCAGGCTGTAGGGAAGGAGCAGTAGCAGACACACTCCAAGGGACTGCATGAGCAGAAAGGTTGTAAGCAGAAGAGACTCTTGACTAAGCTTTTTTTTTTCCTTGTCTGCCTAACTGCAATTAGTTGCCTTCAGTGCACTCAGATTAAATGCCCCTGATAACTTTGTTGGATGCAGCCCTTTAGCAGGGAAGCATTCCAGACACTGACCCACAGGCTGCCATAGGGTTTGTGTTGCTCAGCCCCTGACTTCACAGTACCTGATCCTGTCTCTGGCAGTATCAACACCTCAAGTCACGAGCACCAGGGACAGCTTGGATTTTCTCAAGACCTCACTCCTAAGCTTTCTGTCAGGCTTCACCTTTTGCTCCACATCTTTTCCCCAGCAAGTGCAGGTAGCCCAGCTTGCCTGCCCTTCCCTGCTCCTCAGGTACATCAGTGCCAGCCTGCAATGCACACAACTGCTGAGCACGTTCTGGGAAAGCAAAGCTCTTGGCAAGAGCATAAGCCGTGCCCTGTGTTCCCGGTCAGTCCCTCGTCCCCAGCAGGGAGCAGCCTTTCTTGGTCAGGGATGGCACAATGAACACACCTGAGAAACCAGACAGGGACCACTCAGTGTAGCCAGCAGGGTGAGTGGAGCAACTACTGCTAAGGCAGCTTCACTCAGTGAGTCATACTTCATCTGGCTCGGGTCTAACTCAGCACCAGCTGCAAGGCTGGAGCGAAAGGGGGAAAATGGCTGTGGACACATCCCCTCCTTACCCACCCCCCGTAGCACACACAGGAGCAAGCAGATTAGAGCAGGAAACAGCAGTGGAAGCAGCCATTGCAAGTTTGGGTTTATTTCACTACACAGGGGACAGAAAACAAGACAAACAAAGCTATAGCTGTTAGCTGAACTTAATGGATTTGACTTTGAAGTCACCTTCCACAGCCAGGTATTCAATTTTCTCCATGCCCAGACGGTTTGGGAACTTGAACTCTGCCTCGGGCAGCTTCACGGTTGCCTCGGCTTCATCGAAGGAGATGCATATCTGTAGAGAGCCACAAGAAGGAAGGAAGGAAGGAAGGAATGAAGACTGACACATCACAGCTCCCAGGCTTTGCTCACTCCCCACTACCTCCAGTCTGGGTGCAGGACAGGCAAGGTGGCTGCTGCTGCCAAGGCCATGCTCAGCAGCTTGGCCCTGCCCAGCAGAGGCATAGCAGGGAGGAAGCTTCTGCAGCTGTGGGAAGAGACAGACCCAGTCTGAGTGTCACCTCAGTGCTGTTACTGCTCCTGGGTGCATGGCTTCCAACAGGAGGCCAGAGTGGGGCACTCAACACATCTGAGCTGCTGGGCATCGATTTGGGCAGTGCAGCTCTAGACACTTCCTTGGCTTTGGCTGCCAGACTCTTCCCCTGTGGCTCATTGCACTTTCCATGCCTGCTCCTTCTGCACCACAGAGGCACAGGGCAGCAGTAAAAAGCTGTGCCCTTGGCCCCTCAGTGCCACAGCCTTGTACACACCCCTGGGGCCTCACCTCAATTTTGTCACCATGCTGGAAGGGGAAGTCAGCCTTCCTGTCCTCCTCCCCCCACATGCCATCCTCCTTGGAATTGCACACGATGGTGTTGACATCCCCATGACAGTCAAAGCGAGGGTTGAAATGCAGCATGAGGGTGTTGCTGTCCTTCCCGACATTCACAGCAAACCTGGGGAAACAGAGACAGTGCAAAGGGGGGGCCTGTGCAGCAGCTCCAGCTGCCAGACAAGCTGAACAGAGCAGGAGCTCTGGCTTCCCCCAGTGCCACATCAATCCATTCACCACCTCACTCACCCTCTGGCATCAGACTGGATCTTCCCTTTGACCTTGATGCACTCACCAGGCTCAACATCCAGCTGAGTAACAACCAGTCCCTGCAGGACCAAACCACAGGAGTTAGTCTATTCTAAGGCCAGGCTGCCAGAGCACAAAGCAACTCTGGGTAGACCCAAACATGAGTTTCATGCTAGAGGAAGGGTTAAGTCAGGCCACCTGCCTGTCCCAGCAGCCACTGGCATCTCCCACTCCCCCATGCAACATAAGGTGACAAGGAGGTGTGGTGGGTTGGCCCTGGCTGGATGCCAGGTACCCACCAAAGCCACTCTGTCACAACTGGACAGGGGAGAGAAAATATAACAAAAGGCTCAGGAGTTGAAACAAAGACAGGGAGCGGTCACTCACTGATTACTGTCACAGGCAAAACAAAGTTAGCTCAGGGAAATTAATTGAATTTATTGCCAATTAAAATCAGAGCAGGATAATTAGAAGTAAAAGAGGCCTTAAAAATGCCTTCCCCACACTCCCTCTCTCCTTCCCAGCCTCTACCTCCTACCCCCCAGTGGTGCAAGGAGACAGGGAATAGGGGTTATGGTCAGTTCATCACAGGGTGTTTCTGCCACTGCTGAAGGAGAGGAGTTTTCCCCCACTCAGTGTGGGTCCCTTCTGCAGGAGGCAGTCCTCCTCTCCAGTGGGAGTCCTCCATGTGAGTTACAGCTCTCTGCCAACTGCTCCAACATGGGTCCCTTTCCACGGGATTACAGCCTTCTTTGGGCATCCTCCAGCATTGTCACAGAGTCCTCCATGGGCTGCAAGTGGATTTCTGCCTCCCTTTAACATCCATGGGCTGCACAGGGACAGCTGCCTTGCCATGGCCTTCACCACAGGCTGCAGGGTGTTACCACAGAGGCACTTTGCCATCGCCAATGGGCTCAGCCTTGGCCAGCCCCGTGTCCATCCTGGAGCCTGCTGGCCTTGGCTCTGCCAGACACAGGAGAAGCTTCTGGCATCTTCTCACAGAAGCCACCCTGGTAGCCCCCTCTGCTACCAAAACTCGGCCACACAAGCCCAGTGCAGCAGGTGATTCACTGCAGCTACAGCAGCAGTGTACTGAGCTCCACTTAACCGTGTGCCGGGTCAGGCAGGGAGGCAAACTGCAAATTCGTTTGCTTGGGCACTGCCACCCAGCCCCCTCACGCCGTCCCTGCCCTCCTGCCTGCTCCCTGCTCTGCCCACACACAGACTGCTGAGGTCAGGGTTCCTCGAGTCACTAAACTGCTTATCCCCACGGCACTAACTTTGCCTCCTAGCTCTGGAATGCAGCCTCTGCACCCGGGGGGTCTTTCGAGGAAAGGAAAGCGTCGGGGGAAGGGGTGGGTTACAGTACACTGCCAGCCTGCTTTCCTCTCCTGTTGCATTAAGAGTTAACCCACTCCTGTACCCAAAAGGCATTTTTACCAGAAGAAAAATACACATAATAAGGGGGAAAAGTACAACGGGTCTGGAAACTGTAGAGTTGTAAATGGACCCAAACCTTTAGAGTACTTGAGAATATAAACATTCCTCAGCTTCCCCACTTAGATAACATGCTAGAGAACAGGAGAATAAATACGACTGGTCAGCCCTAACTATTCCTCCCACATCCATCTATCAACCTTCCATTTCCTCTCAGCTAATCCTCCTACCTCTGGCACCACGCCCAAAACCCACAGGCAGCCCAGCCGTAGTCCCAGTCCTGCTTGGCACACCACCCCGGCGCTCAGGCGGCACTCACTTTCTCCATGCTGCAGACACCAGCCCCAGCAGGCAGAACACCCCCGAGCCCCTTCTCCTCAGCACGGAGTGACGCAGCGCTGAGCTCCAGCAGCTGAACTCGCTCGGGCAGGACCATCACATGATCGGGGGGGGGTGCTAAGAAGGGGATTGATCAATCGCAGCTGTTGGGGCTGGAGTTTCCCAGCCATTTACAGGGGGCAGCGGGAGACCTCTATTGATACTGTTCTTTGCGGGCAGTTTGTGTATGATTTTGAGACCTAGTGATTGTCTGCTTCTGCATGATCCTAGAAATCCTTACTGTAAGCTCTCCTGGCTGCTATGCAGCGTCTGTTGGCTTCGATCCCAGGAGCTGGAGTGCTGCTCCGTGCTAGGAGCGAAGTGCAGGCTGCTTTTTGTTCGCCGAACTCTGTCTAGAATCAGGGTTGGGTGTCCTCGTGTTCCTGCTGCAAAGTGTTCGCCTTTGTGGGAGCGGGTGTGTGTGCTCTCCCATCTCCCAGCCCAGCCTCGTGCCTGCCAGGAGCCTGGACTGGCGGGAGACCCTGGCTACAAATCCTCACTGCTTGCAGTTAAATGAAAGACAAGGGTTTGGTACAGCCCATGTCAGCATTTGAACAGTGCCTAAAAGGTTAAGGTTGGTGGTGTGGTGCTCTAAGTAGATGTGAGATTTCAGGCTGCGGCTTTTGAAAAGTAGCACGATCTCGCTGGTTCCAATTCCAGTTGCAAAAGGCTCCGGAGGGAAAAGAGAAATGCTTTGTTAGCGGAGAAAGAGGCCGGGCCAGGGCTGTGCAGCCGTCAGGGCGGGAGAGGAGGCTGATATCCGAGAGAGTGCCCGGCGCCTTCTCTTCCCCTCTCCTGTGCCCCCGGGGAAGCACCGAGCATAACTGCCCCGAGGGTCTGGGCAGGGCAAGGAGGTGAAGGTGGAGCGGCTGCAGAGCTTTGTGGGGCCGCGTCGCTGGATCGGCTCGGATCTTTGCATGGGCTTTAGCAGGGTCCTCAGGCCTCCGTGCCTCAGTTTCCCTCAGGCCTGAAGTGACATTAATGACGCGCAGCTTCCCAGTCCTGCCTGTAAACCCTCAGTGAGAGCTGCTGCATAGGCGCAGTGTGCTATTTGCTGGCTTAGCCGTGACCAGCCCGGGAGGTACCTGCCTGCAGGTCACTTTAGGAAGGGCTGCACACGGCGTCTCACAGCAGTGCAGGAATTTATGGCTGGGTTGTGGTGGGAAACACGCTGCTCTGCAGGAAGCTGCTGGAACTTCATTACAGCTGTTACAGGAACAGCATCCTGACATCCTTTGCCCCCGATATCCCCCACACCTATTTCAGAACATTCCCGTGGCATTTCAGCCAAGCTGAGCTGCGTTTGAACTAAAAAGTCACAAGCTCGGATTGCAGCCCTGTGACTGGGGTGCATAAAAGAGGACAATAAAATGCTGACTGAAGGTGCTGTAGGGAAAATACCGCACATGCTCTCACATCCAGCTAACTCCCTGGCCATCCTATGCACACACAAGAGCCACACAGAAGTCAGGAGTTGATCGTGGGAGCAGAGCTGAGGCAGGTAGCAAATGCCATCGAGAGCAAGCCCCCTCCACGGAGAGTTTGGAAAAATCCCAGCTAAATTCCACCTTAAGTTAGCCCCATTCTCCAGCAATGTTAGCTGGGATCACGTGTTAGAGACAGGGTTTAGACGCCTGCTCTGCTCTCCGTGCCCAAGTTTCTGCGCAGTTGTTTCCCTGGTCGCTGGCACATGTGAGGGGTTGAGCAAATTCTGTTTGGTTGGTTGGGTTCGTGTATTTGTTTTCCATTCAGCTCTGTGAAATCCCCGGAGACTTCTCCTTTCAGTACCAGGCCCTCTGACTCCTGAAATGCACGTTTCACGTGAGCTGCCCTTCTGGCCTGAAGTCTTCTCCTCTGACCCTTCAGACAGTGAATTACCTTTCTAATAACACACAGAGACTGCAGTGTTTGTTTTCCTTGAGTGCTCTGCACTGGCAGCCCGGTTGGTTTAGCAGCAAACCCTTTGGCCTTTAGATTTAAAGCACTCCTTTGTGAGCCCTGTGGGTGTCCTTCTCTTTCAGAGGGCTGGTAAAGGACGGCAGGCTGCAAAGCAAGGCCACACTGGCCAATCCCACCCATCAGGGATGATCCCAGCCTCCCTGCACAACGTGAGGGAGATCACACCTTGCATCTCCTGCAGGGAGGGACTCAGTCACAATGCACCTGTAGCAGGCAGGCAGAGGACGGAGTAGGGGAGAAAGGGAGAGGCACTACCCTGTGCAAGTCACTCTCACTCCCCAGGTCTAGCAGGGGATGCTCTGAGAAAAAGCCCTGGGCACAAGAGCACAAGTGAGCCCTGCCTGGGTTGTTAGAAGGGACTGCAGTAAGCACAGACTGACCCTGAGGGAGAGTAGCTGGGCATACACACTGCAAGTGTTCCCATTTCAGGCGTTACAGCTCTCTGCATGTTTCTGGAGAAGAGTGTTGCACCCACCTGGCAGTTCTGGCAGAAGCAAGGAGAGAAGAATCATCTCCTGCTCATCCAAAGGTGATGCACAGTGGAATTTTCGACTATGGGGAAAATGAAGGCTGGCCTCTCAGTGCTTGGCCTTGCAGGCTTGCTTGTGGGCACAGGGTCCTGCCCAGAACCAGATCCCCAGCTAAAGCTCTTCATTCACCTCTTGGTTTGCCCAGGCTGAAGGCAGACAACTGGCCAGTCTGATTTTCTTGCAACTCCCTAGAAATGTCCTGGATTGGCTTCAGAAGCAAAGGGAGTAGCATGCTGGGTGTTACTCTTTTTAATCTCCTGCGAGAAAAAATACATCCTAGCCATTGGCAAAGTCATATCCCTGGCTAATTAATCACTGCTGCCATTAGAAATGGCTTTCCCCTGGTTTGGGAAGGTCTGAGGACACACCCTGCTGCTGGCTAACTCAAGGACCAGGGTGTGATGCGGGGTGCAGAGGCCAGCACCTCTTCAGTCCCTGTGCCTGGTTTGTCTTGCACTGAACCCACACGCGCTGGTGGTTTTTGGTGCTGTACATCCCGAGTCACTCATGGCTGCAGCTGAGAAAGAGCCCCCAGTTCATGCAGAAAGAGTGAGTAGAAGCTTTCTGCTCCTTTGGAGAAGGCATCCAGCCTCAGGGCCAGCACAGCAGTTCTGTGCATGTGCCACCCTGGGAGGGCACCACTGCTTCAGCCATTGCCCCTCAATCACTGACACTGACCAAGCAGGGATATGAGAGAAAGCTTACAGTTTGCTTTAAGTTAGGGGTTTGTTTTTTCACTTTCTTTAGGGAAAATTTGTTCTTGTATCTGTTATGTTCATTCTCAGTTCATCGGGCAAAGGCTACATCTTTCACACCATCTTTAGGGAATATTTGTGTCAATACTGTCTGGATGGGATTCTGTTCTCAGCAACAGCCCCTGGTTACTCTTACAACCTAAATATTATTCTGTTACAGCATAATAATATATACATTGTATTTCTATATACACTCACAAGCTGTTTTCTCTCTCTTGGAATATCTGGAGGCTTAAGCAATCCTTTGCTTCTACTGTTGAAGTGTCTGGTTCTCTCTGTTGCTACCGTAGCAACATTATTTTGTGTCCTCTGAGAAGTTTCTGCCTTTTTGCTTGGGTAGTCATGACCCCCTGCAGAGTTTAGTTGCACACAGTTTCCCTGGACCCTTCTGCAGAGCTGGCTAAAACAATGGTATCTTCCAGCCCTGTGCTATCATTGGGGGAAACTCTAGGGCTCAGCTGGATACCCTGGAGGAATAGAGTCAGACTCCCTGGAAGAAGCTTTAGCACGCTCTTGAAAGACCAAGTGATTCAGGAGCCACAGTCCACTGTGGCAGGAGGGTGGGGGGCCCTCCCAAAGCCTGCCAGCACTCAGGCTCCCAAAGCACTGCCTCAGAACTTCAAACCGGGAAGTTTGTGCCGGGAAGGCCCAGTTTGCACTGGATGCCAGCTGGGGTTGCATGGCCACATGTCACTACAGCGTTTTTGTCCCTGAGGGCTTCCTGATTTCAGCTTTCTCTACATTAAAAGGAAAGCACCTCTATTCCAGGTTAATTATAAATTAAGTTAATTATAAAGAACTTCTTGCAGTATCTCAAAGTGATGAAAGGAGTTTGCTGATTGTGTCACTGGAATTTAAAGTATGTCTCCTCATTTTATTTCCCTCATTAACACTGACCCAAGCTGATAATTCATGCGTTTCTCTCATCTCTCAGTGGATTAGATTTAACTAGAGCAAATTGTTAACTACCCAGGAGAACTGGGCCTTTGTTTTGTTGGACTCACTTCACTTTGGCACCTCCCTCCTTAACCTTAAAGTTTGCAGGTGGCAAACGCCTCGCCTCGGAGTTTACTGCCTCATCTCAAAAGAGCTGTTTGTATTTTTTCCTCACTGGATGTCCCTGCTACTCTAAAGTTAAGAATCCAGGTCCATCTTTCCCTCCTCCTTGCAGGTCACCAGAGATCTTGGTCAAGCAGCAGTTGCAGTGGGAACTCCTAGCAGAGCCCACGGGTTAGTGACCCTTCAAGTTTCCTCGAGGTCTGTCAACTCTGGCAGCTTTAAGTACTTGGGTTTTTTAGCAGCACAGTTGTTTACTTTACATCTATGACCGCATCGCAAACTTCTGCAACAGGGAACAGACCCTGGAACACTTTTCACTGGGATATCACAGCAGGATAGCAGCACTTCCCAAGCCTTATATATTCCTGTGGTCTAGCCCCAGACAATCTGGGTTTGATTTGCACCTCATGATCAGCTGCAAGGGGACTTGTGTGGGGGACAAAGATGGGGACCTATGGATTTTCCTATCCCTGACCCACTGAATAAAACCTGTACAAGCCTTGAAGGTGTCCACGTGGTGGACAGGAGGTGAGGAAAGATAAAAAGGAGTGCATCTGCATTGCCCTTCACAGGGTAACTCTAGCAGTAGAGTTGGTTAGCTGGGTGTGGACCCCATGTGAGTGAAACAAGGTGCCAGAGAAAAAGGATGGTCACTGGAGCAAGCCTTCTGGGCAGCTTTCATCTTGAACTGAGGTGTCTGCGCCAGGCTGGGGTTCTAGCCTTTGTTTTGTCTCCTCTCTATAAATCAGCTTTTATCACATCGTGCCACCTGTAAAGTGAAAGCTCCTGGAGTTTTGCCAAGTAACCTGGGATGCCACAGGACTGGATCCATGTTATCATAGTAGACACACCTAGGACACAGTAGACACATCAGTTGGTCCTTTTATATTATCTCCTTAGAATTGTAAGGCTTGATTTTCCTCGTGTCACTCTAATTCTGCAAGACCTGCAAGGCAGAGGTTTCCCTTGGACTGAAAGACTGTGAAGCAGTTTCTTGTTTTGGGGCTTTGCTCTAATCAATAGAGGAAAACCCCTCACAGTGACTTTGGACAGGGTGGGACCAGTGTCCACAAAAGCATTTCGGCAACCTTAGGCTGGACTGATTTAGCAGAGCTCTCTTCTAGCCTGACATAGCACATACAGCATGCCAGGATGGCTCAGAAACTCAAGCCATCTGGAGCTCTTTCCCACAAAAACATGTGTGTGCCAGAATTGGTCTCCTTTGTGCCACCCACAGTGAGAAGGGATTGTATTTAAGCTGGCTCAAGTTTCTTGAATTCAAATTTAGGCAAGAGAAAATTGTCAGCAAGTATTTGGAAAATGCCTTGGAAAGAAGATGCTGATTAAAACTGTAACAACCTTTGAAGGAACATTAACACTTGTGTTCCATTCTGAGCACAAGACAGTGAAGAGCCATCAAAATGATGATATGTGGGGTGAAGTTCCTTCCCCTTGCTGCCACCTTCTCCCCCAGTGATTTGTCAGCCAGATTTAGGGCTTACCCAAAATGAGTCATGAGTCATGAGGTCTCCCTTTAGTTCACAACACAGCTCTGAACTTCTCTGGCTGTTGAGGTGCAATAAATAAAGAGAAATTCAAGTTTAAGACTGAAGTGCAGCTGTAAAAATGTATCAAGTGCAGGCAGGTTATTTGATTGTCTTTCGTTATTCATGATGGGCCATTTCACAGAGAGGCATCTCTTCTGATAGGTAAAGAGGAAAGACCCAGTTAGAAATACTCACATGCATACACAAATTTAGAAATACATTTAAAAGTGGCAGATTAGTAAGTTCTGCTGGAAAGCAAGTGCATCGTTCCCAAGCACAGTGGGCAGATCAGAAACCTCCCTGAAAGCTGTGGTGATCCTGGCTGGATTCATAAAAGGATTCTGGCCACAGCAAGGTGAAATGAGGCAGTGGTTCAGAGCCCTGAGCACTGCAGGATGCAAGGAAAAGGGAGGGCAGATGGGATTTGTCACCCTGACAAGGAAGGACTGGGAGAGTGTGAGTGATGGCAAAGCCATGACTCAGGCCCAGGGCTGCATCCCACAGTAGAGCACAAACCCAGCTGGCTGCCCTAATGCAGCCACCACCACAGCAGCCAGCAGATGTGGCAAGCTCCACTGAGTCTCTGCCCTCCCATGGCAAATGAGAGTCTGCAGCAGGGCGTGCTCAGCCCCAGAGAGGGAACAGCCTGGCAGCTGGGCTGCACAAAATCCCACAGCGCCTGGGGACATCTCAGCCCAAGGAATGGCAAGCAGCAAGGCACGCCTGCCAAAGTCTGCAAGATACCAAAACCAGGTGCACCCACCCTCCCCTTTGGCCACAGCCAGGAGTAGGACTTTCCAGATGTCATTTCCAGACTGCATGGACATACAGATCCATGGCTGACTGCTGCTTATCTCTAGCACAGACCATCCAGCAGGTAAAATGCCACCCAACACTAAATCAACAGGCAATACTGTGAGGAACAGCAACCTTGGGCTTCTTTTGAGACAGCAGTGAGAAACCGTGGAGAGGGCAGGGTTGCAAGATCTTTGCTTAAATCATCTACTCAGTACTTATAAAGCAAGGAGACAAAGAATCCAAATCACATGCAAATAACTCCCGAACTCAAGCATCTGCATTCCCCCTGAGCATGCCACTCAGCATATGACTAAACCAGTTGTAGTGTTTATGCAAAGAAAAATGTGCAACTTCCCTTGACTGTGCCCATCTGTGCATCCTAACCTGCAAGCAAGACTGCCAGGCTTCGTGACCTCCTGGAGATGGTATTTATTAAAGCCATTTGCCTGGAAGCCTCCTTGCCTTGGCAAGAGCATTTCATTCCTCCTTTTTCCCTCTAAAACACTCACACCAAATCTAGTCAATGAGATATACAACTCTGTCTGGTGCCATGCAATGACTGGTCTTTTTGTGGAAACAAGATGTGTTTTGGTCTATGCATACCCTGTGTTGTGGAACAGTGCTGCTCATGCCCTCTCTCCAGGAACCAGTCTTTACGTGTAGGGATTTCTGATGGGTTATGTCAGCTTCCTGCGTTTGCAGTGAGCTCACATCTCCTCCTGCCATGGTTCATTTCTTGCCTTTGCCTGTAGACTGTAGTGATCAGGACTCGGATGGGGAGAACCCATACAAGTTAGCAGCCTTGGCTGTAAACCTCCAGCAAAAAGTATGTTAAAACAAGAGTCAGGCTTTACATTCTTTGTCACTTATGATGTGACTCAAGCAGAGCTGGAAACTCAGGTTAAGTATTTTAATACAAGGAAGGAAAAGAGCAAGATTATTTCTTAATGCATTGGACTGCTCTATATGTGTCTTCTTATGTAAGAGTCAATCGCCTTCCAGTGTTTGCATTTTATACTCTTTGGTAATATTCAGCACGTGCCCAGCAGAGGTCTGCCTGCCTTCAGGGTGACTTGATGCCACTTGGCACGAGCACAGGCACTAGTGAGGGACCCAGCCTCACTCAGACACAGGAGGCAGTGCAACTTTGGGGGTCAAACCAGGGTCACAGCACAGAATTCCCACCTTTGTTACCCAGCCTGTGTACATGGACTGAAGCAGGGGCACTGGCATGGGCGGGCAGGGATATGAAGCAATCCACAGTGACAGGCAGGCTTTCTCTTGGCTAAAGTCACAGGGAGAGCAGAGCTGCAGGAGTGGAAGCCAGCAGTGGTGCAGGGGAGGGGCTGCTGCTGTCCTCAGGCTCAGCACAGCCTGCACCAAAGCCCTGTGGGCTGCAAGGGAGCAGCAGCATTTGCTTCTCCCTTGGCCCTGCTGTCTTCCCTGGCCACTAGCAGGCTTGCAAACAGCCTGGCTCTGAGGACAAACTCTGCCCTCATTCTTATCAGCTCCCCTCTTTATCAGCTCCCTGTTTTGTTCTAGGGTCACTTTAGATACCATCACCAGGCAGTGTGAGAACCACTGGGGAGATAAGGAGGGTGCAGTATTTGTGGATGGAGGGAGCACAGCCCTGCATCCCCATGGCAGCAACACTCCCCATTAAGGCCTGGGAGGTACTTCTTGTCCTCTCTCAAAGTGAGACTCAAGACCTTCCCATTTCCCTTAAACATTCTCTGCTATTTACCAGTGGCATGCAGCTCCCAGGTGGACTTTGGACAAGCTGCAATTACACCTGCCCTGTGCTTGGCTGTGCAAAGCTATTTGTTCTCTGTGGAATTACTATGGGACTCCAAGTCTGAGGCATGCATCAATTCAAATTCTTCTAATTCCCACTTCCACTGAAATATTCTGGACTTCATTAAAGTCTGTAAAACACCTCTTCTGGTATCAAATTCATCAGAACATTCCTTCACTCTAGAGCTGTGACTCAGGAAGGCCAAAAGAAAATATTTAAACCAAGAGCTCTCTTTACAGAGGCCCCGCAGCAAGGGGGAAGCTGCTGGGACACATCTTAAAGGATTTTGGTCCTTGCTTGCCATGGCAGCATTAGAAATGCAAACTGAGGCCAGTCCACACAGACTGACATGCTTGTGTGGAGGAACTTGCCAATAGTTTTGATGGGTGTTTCCTTCAGAACAGAAACTAGGACTTCTTAAACAATTAATTTTAAATTGCTTGTGGCTTTTGAGCACATAGAGCATGGCTGCCTATGAAACACTATCACACAGCACCGAAAGCACCCGAAATCTTTATCAGATCCATCTGCCATGAGCAGTTTTGTGCTTTCCTCCAGTACCATCAGAGCTAAAAAATCTTAAGAGCAGTGTAAAGATATATTTCACAAACATATTCTGGGTTGCTTATTTTTTATGACAGGCTCTACAGTAAGGAAGTCCTGATAGGTATGAGGACCTTATATGCCTTTGCTGAAATCCAATCCAGATTTGAAGTATCATGAGCCTTAGGCTTATTTAAACCATACAAAAAGTAGTTTGCTCTACCAGGTCAAATTAACAGCTCTAAGGAAAAAAAACCAACTTCCACAGGATCACCCATCTGTGTCTTCACAGACAAGTATTGCATTATGTGCTCAGTTAGGTGTTTAACACAAGAGTGCCTCTGTACCAAGGTTTTCTTGGTATCCTAAAATATTTTTCTTTTAATTAATGGTAAAACACATTTTCTCTGCTTAAATAGACTCATGATGGGGATGAGTGGTATTAATTTAACTAAACTAAGAATTCTACTTTTAGCGCTTTCCAGTGTGACTGAGTTTCCAAAGACAGTATTTGTTTTTCCCTGAAAGGCTAACAGTTCTCATTTACTAGGGAAATTTAGGCTGTACTGTTAACTGAGGGGCTTCTTATTCTAAACCCCACTCTCCTAACATGCCATCCAGTGCTACTTGTAGTAAATGCAGTCATGAGAAAATCTAGCTTTAACAGGATTTAGTAGCAATTGGGATTGTCTCGTTACTTACTAAAAGTGTGCAAGACTTTCTTCTCACTATTTAATTAAAGTGGCATTTGTCACAGTAGGAAAAAAATGTGTTTTGCATGATGGAGTCTTCAAGGTGTTTTAGTTTTTTTTTTTTTTTCTTCTTCTTTTTTTTTTATTCCACAAGTTCTGTTTCTCTCTGCTTCATAAAGTGCTGTGAGATAAAGGGTGCCCTGGCTATTAGCTTGGGTTTGCAATGTTCTGTGCTCTTGCTCACCTGCTTTGCCCATGAACACCTTTTTAATTGCACAAAAGCCTCTTGGGTTGTTTGAGACGGGCTCCCAGCATTGCTCCAGCCTTCGGTCCTTGTCCAGAGATGCGAACATGTGAACATCCATGTGAACATCCGGCTCCGCTGTGCTGCCTGCTGTCAGCCATCAGATGAGTGGGTATGAAGGTGTGTGCCCCAGCAGCAGGGAGGGGGTGATGAGGAGTTACCTTGGCTAGAGCTTGTAAGGCTCTGAGTGCTCAGGTTTGACAACCTGTGCTGGGCAAAGGCCAATGCATGGAAACACACCCCTCCCTCTGCAGAACGTGGGCTTTAGAGTACAAAGCAGCTGGTCAGAGATAAGCGTGACAGAGCAGAGGGTGGACTTTATCAACAGCAGCTGCCAAGTGGGAGGTGTGTTTTAAATGCAATGAGAGGAGAGGGCAGAGTCCTGCTGTGCATTAATCCGTGGCGTGTCCTTGTTTCAGGGCGGTGCAAAGTCAGATGCCTGGACTGGGTGTGAGGCAAGGAGCCATGTCCAGCTGCAGTGAGGAAACAGCAGCCTGCACAGGTGTGGAAGGGGCCAGGCAGGCTGACAAGTAAGTAGTAAGGAGATCAGGAGAACTTGGAAATGAAGATGCTCAGGCTGCCTGGTGTATATCCAGTGGTGGATTACTCCTGGCTGACTGGATCTGTGACGCACCAGGGCAGCAGTGTGATTCCTCCAGGCATGGCTGAGGGAAGATCTGGCCCTGTCTCCCACAATGGGCTGGAGATGGGTTTCACCCTGTCCATTGCTTATTTCACCAGCAGAAAACTTAGGAGGATGAGGCTTTCTGGGAGTTAAAAGAGTTATTATTCCCCCAAGCAGTGACTGTGTGGTGTAGGAGCTGTGCAGTATTAGCAATGTCAGCAGCTCTAATACCACTAAGGTGATAAACCAGAGTGCATGCACACTGAATCCACTGTGGAAAGTTTTGAGCTTCCTAGCAGTTACTCTGTAATTTAAAAATTGGAGAAAGCAGATTATCTGTGTCATCTCAATAGGCAAGCAAACAAAATTAGGTCACAACTTATTTAGTTCAGCAGGCAACACTGCTAGTGAGAGAAAAGGGCTCTGAAAAAGATGACAGGCAAGGTCTGAAACAGTGTACAGCAAAAAAAAAATTGCCACTTAGGTTTGCGTCATGGAGAAAGGTCAGGGAAAGGCTGTAAGATGAGAATCCCAAGGTAGCACTGTCTTAGCAGCATGGAAGATACAAAGGGGAAACCTTGTTCTTTGGAAGCTGTCTTTGGAGAAAAAATATGCTCCCTCCCAGACAGCTTTAGTCAGCTTACGAACTTCTTTCATTTGGGGTTCCTTCTGTGAAGCTCCCTGTACAGGAAGGCTCTGATGGCATCCCTGATATACCCTGTCAACTGGTTGCTTTTAGGAGCTTATAGCCAAGGCTTGTGGAAGGCTTTAGGGAGTCCTTTCCCAAGGGAGCCTGGTGCATGATGTGAATAATGGCAGTGGCTCTAAACGTGGTGGAAAAGGCTTCATTGTTTTACCAGCAGCAGCCACTTTGTGCGCTGGTGCTGACCTAGACTCTAAACCCCAACTGGACTGAAGAGAAAGGGGGATACACAGGGTTCCTCCTGCTGTGGGGGAGGTCCTGAAGGGCCCTCCAGGTTCTCGTGCCGGTGGCTCAGAGGCCAATTCACAGCTGAATTTCTTATGAGTTCAAGTTTGTGTTGTTGTCTCAGAGAGGAATGACCATTGCCAGGACACTGCCTTGGTTTAGTGAACTCTTTCCCCCATAAAAGGAGAAAACCAGGCTGTGAAAACGCCCCAACCTCTTGTGGCCCGAGAGTCAGGCAGAATAGCTTCCCTTCTACAGGAAAGAGTTCCTCCCTCAAATAAACCCCAAGCAAAGTGGAGACCTCAATTAGTGCTTGAGCAAGGACTTGAGGCATTCCCTGGCATGCGTGTTATGCAAGGGTCAGGTTCTGCTGCCCTCGTTCCCGTTCCTCCCTGAAACTGCAGGCATTCACACACATGCCTCAAATGCATGAGCAGTCCCACCTACTTCTCTGGTCTGCCACAAAGCCTCTCACTGAGGCTGAGCCAGCAGTCCCAGTTTCAATGGCCCTACACCTGGGGTCACTCAGCAGCAGCAGTATCAACCTAGCAGTGATGGATCCCTGTCTCATGTACCTTAGCATTATTCCTGCCTCAGCAGAGGATCTATAGGAGAGACAGATTAGGTGCAAGATTAACTTGTTGCAATTTTTGACACTTTAGAAGCTCATTTATGCTGAATCAGAGAGCGGTGTATATTATAGGACCCACATAATCTACTGAGATTCCTAAAGATAGTTTGTTTTTTGTAAACTCTGAGGAATTACTCCACTGGACATCTCTTGACTGCACTTGGCCCTCCCCAGTCCCACCTGTCCCCATCACATAAACACCTAACAGGCATTTTAGGGCTGGGGTCTCTGGGAAAATGCAGGTCTGGTTATGAAACTGCCTTGCCTCTGCAAGGTTGGGACCAGTACTAGAGCACAGATCCTTTTCTGCCCAATACAGAATCCTGCCACAATGTTTTCCATCTCAAGGCGTGGGAACAGGGCTCTAGCCACAACATGGGTACCACTTCCTAATCCTGTGGTAGTGAGGAGAGCAACTGGAGGTACAAGAATGAGGGAGCAGCAGGGATACTGCAGGGCAGCCCCAGGCAGCTGGGGAGGGGAGCAGGGCTATGGTGCTGCCCTGCATTCTTTCAGCATGGGCTGGTGGGCAAGGTGACCTGGGAAACATCCTTCCCTACTGGGGCTCTCCTGCTGCCGCCCTCTGCCGCAGTCAGTCGCTCTCTGAGGACTCTTGCTGGAAGGCTGGATCTTGATCAGCTGCATTTTTTAAAGAGGGACTCATCCTTAATCTGCTGGGATTAAAAAGGGATGTAGTTTTACTACTGCCCAGAATTTAGGTGGTGTAAACAAGTGTTTTGCAAACCCCAGGACCAACAACAATCTGTCGCTGTCAGCAGAAGCGTTTTACCCTGATTGGGGCCAGATTTGATTCTCAGCCCAAAGCCATGGTCCCACTAATGTTGGTGATCGTGGGTGCACCCAGCAGCTGGTACTGGCCCTGTGGGCTGCAGAGGACTTGCCTCCAGAGGGTTCTGCCTGCTTTCAGCAGAGTTACTGCATCCTTTCACTGATAGAAAAGCAAGAAACAGGACGGAAGGCAGAGAGGCTCAGACAACTGTTCATTGGAATAATTTAAAAGTACATTCTTCAATAGGTTCAGTCTGTTTCGCAGCTTTTGTTCTGCCTGCATGGCTTCCTCTTGCAGAGTGGCCACCAAGGCCCCATCTCCACTGGCAGGGAGTGCCAGGGAGCTGTGTCAGTCACTGTCGCTGCCGTATTGGTGGGACACTGCCGCGCGCCCGAGCTGCACCCTGAGGCAGGCAGGCAGCGCTGCCCTGCCGGTGGACGGCGAGACCTTGCTGACAGAGGACACGCTGCGGCCCAGGGGCTGCGTAGGGAACATGATTGTACCAGGAGGTGCCTCCAAAAGCTGCCAGATCTCCCCCGAGGTGGAACTGCCCAGGTATTCCCAAGGCCGGCGCCCGCTGCCGTCCCGCACCTGCACCTGGCACCCCAGCTGCAGCACTAGCACCTTGATGGCAAGGTGGTGGCCATGTATGGCAGCCAGGTGCAGCGGCGTGTATCCGCAGCCCGAGCGGACGTCCACGTCCAGGGCCAGCCCAGCCTGCCGCGCCGCCGCTGCCAACTCCTGCAGGCCCAGCCCGTCGCCGTGCTTGGCCAGCCAGTGAAGGACCGTGAAGCCTGATATGAAGTCCTTCTGCAGGGCCAGCTCGGGCTCTTCCAGAAAGAGCCCCCGTACCTGAGCCCAGCAGCCCGCTGACATTGCCACCAGCCAGGCGTGCTCCCGCTGTCCCAGCGGCACCAACGGCCCTCGGCTTGCGGCATTCCTAGGGGAGCTCTTGGAGAGGACGGAGCGGGGCTGCCTCCCACAGTCATGCACAGACGGGGGGATGCCCTGCATCTCCAACAAAGCAAGCTGGGACCTGATGCTTCGGAAAATGGGAGGCGGTGCTGGGGGATGGCTCTCCGGGGCTTGGGGCACTGCTGGGCCCTGTGCTGGCAGCAAGGACTGGGGTGGGGGTGACCTGGCAAGGGGTGGCTGCAGGGAGCGGGATGGGGATGGCAGAGTGAGAGACTGTGGCAGGGATTGGGATGGGGGTAGCCTGGTGGGAGGTAGGATCCCAGGACCTGACGACAGTGTCAGGCTTTGGCACGGGTACAGCCGCGGGACTTGAGGTTGAGTTGGTCCCTTGGCAGTCAGCCCCTTGGATCCCCTCGGCAAGTCTGGGGATGGCCTGGTGGGGAGCTGCTGCAGGGACCTGGACTGCGATGGGGGCAGCCTGGTGGAGGCGAGCACCTCGGGGTCTGATAAAAGCAGTGGGGATGAGGAGGGGCTGGCAGGGAGTGCCTGCAGGGACCGGGACAGGGGCAGCACCTCCGGGGCGGACAGCAACGGCAAGGATCGGGATGGGGGCAGATCGGTGCGGGATAACGACGGCAGGGACCGGGATGGCGGTAGGTCACGGGGGGACAGCGCCCTGGGGCCCGATGAGAGCAGAGGGGACTGGATGGGTCCGGCGGGGGGTCGCCTCCCCGGGCTTGCTGAGGGCGGTGGGGCCTTCAGCAAGGGCATCTCGGTCGCGGGCTGCGGCGGAGGTCGGGGCTGCGGTAACCTGTAAGGAGGCGGCATCACTAGGCCCAATGGCAGTGGTGGCGTCCGGTACCGGGACGGTCTGGCAGAGGACAGCCCGGCTGCAGGCAGCGGCGGTGATAGGGACTGGGGCGGCACAGCGAGGGACAGCGCCCCAGGACCCGACGGCAGCGCCGGGGGCTGGGGACGCGCTGTGCCGCCGGGGCGAAGCGCCCAGGAGCCCGAGGACAGCGGCTGGCTCCGGTACGGGGGCNGGTACCTGCGGCGGAGGACGATGTCCTTGGAGGCGCCGGGGACGGCGGCAGGGTGGACGGTGGCCAGGGAGTTGACGAGGCTCTTGAAGTACTCTCGGCGCTCCCGCCGCTGCTGCTCCGTCAGCGCCGGGTCGCGGAGGAACCGGTGGAAGTGGCGGAGAAGCGCCGTGTTGGGGGCTCGCCCCCCGGCCGCCCAGAGGAAGTCCAGCACAGCCTCCTGGCTCAGCTCCCGCGCCATGCTCCGGGCCAGCCGGCTTTCGGTGCTCGGTGCTGTGCCTCGGTGCTCGGCGCTGCACCCAGGTGCGGCGGGGAAACCCGCCTCCTGCCGCGCCGGGCCTCTCCGCCTCCTCCTCCTCCTCCTCCGCAGCCGGGCCGCCGCGCCACGATCGCCTTTGCTCGGGGTGGAGGCCCGTGCAGGTGCGAGCTGAGGTGACAGCGAAGGAGAGAAGCAGGCTAGGGGGGCGGGAGGAGCTGAGAAGTGCGAGGGTCCTTTGCTGGCTGGCAGTGAGACCAAAGGGCTGCTTATCAGTCATTGTATCAGTGAACGGACAGGAGATGATAGGCACAAATTGAACTGCAGGAAATTCCATTTGTATGCGAGGAAAAACTCTTTTACAGTGAGGATGGTCAGCTATGGGAACAGGTTGGCTGGAGAGGATAGGTCTCCCTCCTCAGGGACATTCAATGATCCATGAGATGCCTGAGCACCAGAGGTGCCTCCCAACCTGAACTGCCCTGTGGTTCAGTGACTTAGGAAAACTGGGAATAAAGATTTACAAATGTGCTGTGGTTTGAGGTAGCTGTTATTACAAGTGTGTGGGATGGTACCCCTGTACGACAACTACACACAAATACCAAGAGTGTCTGCAGCCAAATCGTATCTCATCTCATCTCATCTCTGTATTGGCTGTGTGGCTGAGAGAGGTTGGATGCACATCATACTGTTGTGGGAATCTCACTTTGTTCTATTCTGCTCATGCTGTTACCACAAGTGTGTGCAAAACAGCTGAGAGGGATGGGTAAGATCAGTGCCCCAGTGGACAGTGTGCCCTGAGCACACCAAACAAATGACAGCCCCTGCCCCAAGCAGTTTGGGGACTGAATAGTGGGTAGAAAGTGTGGGAGAGAGGGTGTGCTGGATTTTCTGTCTTGCAGTCAGAGAATGGAGGAACTGAGCTCAGTGTAGGCTCCCTGGCTTTAAAGAGGTCTGAATCAGGCCACACTTCAGAAGCCATCTCTGCTGTGGGCTCCCGGCTATCCGTAAATATTCTTAGCTGCCTGTCATGTAAGCAGCTGGAATATCCTCCAGCCTGCTGCAAATCCAGAAGTATGTGCAGCCCTCACAAACCACGGACAGAGATTGCAATAGATGCTGTGTACAAGCTACATCCCCTGAGCGGTGTTCATTTGGATAGGGTGCAGGTGCTGGGGAGAGGGTAAGGCTCATGTTAGTATTTTTTCATTTTGAAGATTCCTTTGGTGCTGTTGTCCAAGGCATGAATACATTTCTCTCTACTCTTCTGATGCGCCCTGGTTTGCTGTCACAATAGCATTTGTTAGCAACGTGCTATCAGTGGAAGTGGCTGAGAGGAAATTAATGGAGCATAATGGTTGTAACTGTGATCACAAATAAGAAAATAGGGTAGACTGTGAAGATGAAAAATCTAAATAAACAACAGTGGCAAAGGACAACACTACTGTGAAAGTGTTGCTTTGACTTAATTTGCTAAGGCTTAAGCAGGAGGCTTTCTGTGGTATGTGACCCATTTGGTTGGGACAGGCTGCTGATGCCCTTTGTAGGCACATGCCAAAGTCTGCGGAGAGGGTAGCTCCCTTTGATTCAGGGGCAGACTCCCCTTACAGCCCGAGATGAAAACCACATTTTGGTTTTTAAGGGGTGTGATGCTGCAGGCAGGCAAGAAAAAGTTTAGTCCTGCTACCTGGACTTGCTTCATCAGCCACTTCATGCTAAGAGGTTTAAAGTGACTCTTGTTTCCCCTTACTGTCCAGTGATTTACCCCATCTGCAAGTTGGTCACTTGGTTGTAGTAGGGGCTCTTCAGAATGGCTGAATTTACCCTGGTCTTGCCCTGCTTGGGGGTTTTGGACACAGCACGTCTTTTGATTCTTTGGGTGAAATTTGAGTGAGTGCCGAGTAGAACTAATCACAACATTGAGGCAGGACCAAGCACTACTTCTGCATTAAAGGAGAAAAAAACCCCACCACCACGTAGTCTTCTAGCTTTCTGTTGTTGTTCCAGAAGATTTTGTCTTTAAACGGAAAAAAGTTACCAAACTTCTTTGTCTGCTTGAGTATCTTCTCATCCCATTTAACTGAGAAATTGCCCTGCAATGACACAAAAGGACATTAAAGCCTCCTTTTTTGCTCTGTCTGCAAAAGGATGCCAAACAGCTTTGAAACATTTAAACAGTTCTTGTGGGGTGTCTAGGATGAGGAGCTGGCAATTCCCTTTGGCTGGATATTGATTTGTCAGCAACAGGTATGAAACTTCAAGGAGCGAGGGGACTGCTTCTTCCCATTGAACACTAGGGATGCAAAGAACTGCACTAGCTGAGGTCTGGGAAGATTGCAGAACATCTTCTTTGTGCTGATGTTTTTCTCCCCCTGCTCTTTCAGCATGAACAACCATACCCAGGAAGGTGTATGTGCATGAGTACCACGGAGGAAACTCAGCCACAGCTCTCCCAGCTCCAGGCCAAGGAAGGACACGGTGAGTCACATCAAGGTTTTGTGAGCAGAGGAGATTTTCATGTTGGTTAAATTATGCTGATGCAGGAGTATCATGCATGCCTCTAATCCAGACAAGGGGAAGCTCTATTTGCCTCACCCACAGATGCAACGAGGGCAACTCTTTAGATAGGATCATCAGGTTTCCACTAGAGGCTGCACTGGTCTGGGTGCCTTTCCCGGCACAGGCACGCTCAGCACCTCCTCACCTGGAGCTGTGTGTGCAGGAGGAATTTGCTGCAAGAGCAGTAATGAGTCTAATACTGAAGCCTCCCTCGGATATTAGCATTAACGCCTAACGTGTTAGAGTGATAAAAGCACTGCATCAGCTGTGCTTGCAAAATGTCCTGGTAGACACCCTTGGATGTCTGTTGGTGTAGAAGCTATGCTGGTAAGGGCTGCACCTGTGCCCAGCTGAGAGCACTGACCAGGTACAGATCCTCAGCCTCAGTGGGGGGCAGGGTCAGGCATTGGTTCGGGTTCAGACTGGGGGTGCAGCAGCTGATGTGGGTGACCACTCTCCAACATCAGCTCCCGAGTTCTTCAAAACACAATCACAAAAGCTGGAGGGGAGGAGATACCTGGACTCTGTTGCCCTCTTCAAACAGCCATGTGTTACTACGTAGCCGCACAGAAATGGCTTTTGGAGGGGAAAAGTACAAGCTTGACATCAAAGGGACTACAAATGGTAAGTGTACTGCAGACGTCTATTTGCCTACCACTACCCCACGTCATTTACTTGTGCTCTCAGCTTTTATTCTGCTGTTTTTTCTCTTTTGATTCTGTGGATGTTCACATGTGGGGATAGCTCTGGCGTGTCCATAATTCAATGTATCCTTCGTGTGCGCAGCAAATAGGGTCTCTTGTCTTCCGTAGCCCTTTGGGGTTTTATGTCTCACAAAGCAATGCAGGGCCCTTTCTTCATCTCTGCCTCGGTCAAAGATTTGCAAGCAGACATGTTGAGCTTAGCCCTAAGACTGCCCCCTTTACAGGTAAAGGGATATTGTGCTCAACACCAGGATGCTAAGTGTTGGTCAGCTGGAGTGGCAGCTGTGCTTCTCTTCATCCCTGGAAATCATTTAGTGGAGTGGGAGAGCAACTGGCCACCGTGGCTGCTGGTCGGTATACCAAGTTTGTTTAAAAACAGTGTGTGTGCGTTTGACAGAAGAGAAGACCTCGGAGAAACAAGAGGAATGAGGTGGCAGGTTTTGTCCTCTGTGCTGTTACACAAGGGTTCCTGCGTGCCTCCCTGTTAGAAATATCTCTTTGCCGAATCCCTGTACTCCTTCTTCACTTAACTGCTGGTAGGAGAACCTTACCGTTCACTCGCTTGGCCATGTCTTTGCAAAGGTCTCTGGAGCAGATGTGTCTGTGCGTTCAGCTGTGGGGCTGCCAGGGTGGGCGAGAAATGACCCTTCGGGGTTAAGGGGACGGGTACCCGCGGCCTGGCGTGGGGGGCGTGGGCAGGACAGGAATTAGTGCGGTTACCGCTGGGCACTGACAGCAGCCCCCCGGGCCTCCCGCTGACTTTCGGGGTTCCCCGAGCGGCGGGGCGGCGCCGGCCACCCGCCCGCGCTGCCCGGCGGCCCCGGGGGAGGGCCNCGGGGAGGCGGCGGGGGTGGCCCGGGCTGCGCTCGCCGCGGCTGAGGTGTTAGTGCCTTGCCGCGGGTGTTTCTGCCCCGCCGCTGCTCGTGGATGGGAGAAGCTGGGAGCGGGAAGGGCTGTGCCCCTTGCGGGGTGGGCAGCCGGCGGGCAGGACGTGCCCGCAGAGCCTGGGAGGCTGCGGCGGGCAAGGCACGGCAGTCCCGGGAGGGAAGTCTTCCGAGAGGCACGCGTGTCCTGCATTTTCCAGCGTGACCGTTTTTCTGGGGATGTGGTGGCCGGGAGGGTTTTTACGTTCGTGTTGAGAAAGACAAAAGATTTCCCCCTCACAGGGAGAAAGTTAAAGAAAACCCAAGCCCACAAAAACTAAAAGATGCCGAGGAAGAAAACCAAGTCTCTCTTGCATCTAGCTTGCAGAAACTGAATGAAACTCCACCGTGACCAGACTGAATGCACTTTTGTGCATCGTCGGCCGGGGGAGGGAGAGACTTGACCGACTTCCCGGTAAGTTTTTCAGTGCTTGGGAGTAACATAAATGTTGCCCACGAGTGGAGGACTTAAATGTGACTCCCTGTCAAAATAAGAAAATGATCTGCGTTCAAAATGCGACCAGGATGAGACAAGTTTCTTTCAGCGTTTGTTTTGTGCTTATGGATCTGCAGGGCTGTATGTTTCCTCTGATGTGGCAAAGCAAATGTATGGAGATGGGGTTAATGGTGTTACTGGAGGTGGGGAAGTTATCCTACTAAGCAAAATAAGAGCTGGTGTTTCTTTACAGAATACCTATAAATTATGCCAGCCATTTGTAAAGCTTCTTCTGAAATGTTTCCTTAATCTTAAGGTCTAAAGCATGCTTGGAAATTGAAATTTGTATTTCAGTGTAAGAATATGCATTGAAATCACAGCTTCATATGCTTTTTCAGGGCAAGCTGAAGGGTATTGCCAGGCAGAGCCTTTTGGCTTTGTGTGGAGCAGTAACTTTGCAGCATGAATAGGCTCAGGAACGTGGCTTATTACAAGACGTGATTGCTGTTCATTCTTGTGAATGTGTTTGGCACTTTTTTTTGTTGTTTTGTTATTATTACGTTACACTGGTGCTGCTACTGAGCCTCTTGGGTTATTTTGGTTAATCCAAGTCTGTGGGCCATCACAGAATGACATCCACAGAGGGTTTTGCACCAGTAAAACCAAATTCTTGTCTGTGGACTGCTGAGTCCAGTCCAGTGGGACTGACTGCAGGGTAAAGCATCCTTCAGCTTGAGAAGCATGTGCGTGGGGGAGAGGGAAGGAGGAGGGTACTGCTTCCTCGGGAGCAGCTGGTAGGCAGACCCTTCTTCCTCCAGAATCCGGGCTTTTTGGACAAAGGAGTTGTTTTATCTTGGGGTGATAAGAGAAGAAGGGACAGTGGGCTGGCAGTCAGGAGATGCTGGGGACGTTCTATCTTGTGTACCTACTTATCTAATCCTCTCTGCTCCCACTTTGCATGTTGCTGTTGTGTTGCTGGGAGGGTGGCAGGGAGTTGGAAGGAATAGTTAATTATATGTTAGAGCTAAGCAAGGCTGGTGAACGTTTGCCTTTCCAACTTTCTTACAAAATATGGTTGAGCTGTGAGTGGCATGCACCTTGTTAGAGGGGAGAATTAAAGGAAGGGGGAAAGAAAAAGGAAAGGAATGAAACCAAAAGCAAGTCAGTTGGAGTTAAAATGATGATAACATTCCTGAGTCACAACCCTTTACATCCTGGCAGGATATGACATTATGTTAATTGTAAAAGTATGCATAAAAAATAACTTCAGCAAACTGCTCTGAAGTGTCTGTGTTTAATTGTAGCCAAGCAGGGCGTGTTTTGGTAGGATGGGCGGCTTTCTTTTTAAGGCCCTGATCCTACAGATGTGGAGGCACATGTGTAATGTGCTGCCTGTAATTTCATTTGACTTAATGGAGACTGATCTCAGCATACAAATGTAAAGGCATGCATAAGCAAAGTTTCGGCAGGATTGGTGCTGGGAGCTGCCATGGGAGCTCTCAGCTGATGAAAGCCATGCCTGTGCTTAAATATGCACCAGGCTAGGAGGATGCTGTGGTCATCTGGGCTCGCTGTGAGATAAGCCACTTCCACTCTGGAAGCTGTTGAGATTTGCTGGACAGGGGACACTTTTCTTCCTGTTGGATTAATTCCCAGTATCTTGACCAGCGTTGGATGATTTCTTAGTAGATCAGAGCGTGGAAGAAGGCTCTGGCCTACCTACCCTTCTCTTTATGTGTTCATCCTAAATGTTTACAGAATCAGAACTTCGTTGTGTTTCAGGAGTGAGACTCATGTTCACTCAAGAATATACATTGGTGTACTTCCCTCTCTAAGTCTAACAAAAATTGAGTGAAAATGAAGCTGGAATGCAGATTTTGCATGGGAACCATAGGAAACATTAACTGAGAGATTAAAACAGCACAGTGTATTCTTATTTTTCAATCTGTTTTAAAAATACTTGATAATGAGAGACTGCTGGTTTCCATGGAGGGGAGGAAGGAGGGAAGGTAGAGCGGGGCTGAAGCCTCTGTGCTTTGTCTTTGAGCAGCAGATTTGCTGACACCCTCTGGAGTTGGCAAGAGCTGGGGGCAGCACTTTTGGAAAGCCACATCCATGTGTGCTGCTGGGTGCCTCAGGGCCACTGTGACCACTGGCTTGGGACAAGAGATGTGCACCAGAGGAAGAGGTTCCCCATGCTTCTGCATGGCAGGGCTGCAGGCTCCTCACAATGAACATAGTGACACTGTGGGTGTAGGTGGCACTGCTAGGGCTGTTGAGGTGGCCAGGGCACGGGGTTTGGCTTCTTTGCCTGCTGCTGCCGAATGGGACTTCTGGGCCTGGCCTGGCTCAGCTGTCTGCACCAAGGAAGCCGCCGTGGGTGGTGCACACAGGACTGTATTTTAGTTTGTGACCTCTCTGTTTCCTTTATTCACCTCGGTGCCTTGTTTGCAGTAGGAAATTCTTTCAGACAATTCTTGCTGCTCCCCTTGGTGTTAACAATGGTGGGAACCTGCCTCCTCCTTGCTTTCATTTCAGCACAGTCTCGGTTCTGAGGCAGGTTATGTGTCCAGCTCACCGTATGCTCAGGACCTCCAGCTTTTGCAGTGTGAATGAGCTGAGCTGGAGTCAGGATCTGATGGAGATACTTGTGTATGTGAGATGATGGGGAAGCAATTTTAGTGCCTGAGTAAGGCCCCTAAAAGAATGATGGGGATTGGTTAAGTAAGCAGCATGAATCTGAGAAATAAAATATTTACTCAGAGCTGAGGCATGTTTTATATGTCCCCTTCCCACCCCTGCAGCCCCTGAGAGGGAGAGCTTTCCTGGCTGGCTGTCCACTCTGAAGCCATCCGAGGGTTGTTGCTTCTCTTGTGGCCTTTCTATGGCTCTTTTTGAGGTGATTCTGGGAGCATGGGCGGAAGGCTGCTCATTACTTGCTTGGCAGGAGAGCTGCCAAGGGCACAGGGTCTTCTGCTGGCTTGGCAAACGCTGCAACCTTATCCAGCCTTGCCCTTGGCGTGGTTTGGCTCTGGACTTCAGTCCTGTGAGCTACAGGGGCTCTTTGAGTAAAAGATACTGAAGTGGCTTCAGCGTAGAACAGTTGGATGCAACCAGGTGATGTAAAAATAAACAAAAAAAGGCTCCCAATAGTACTCAAAGCTTTTTTTAGGTACACTGTGTAGCTGCCTTTGCTTCCAGCTCTGTGAGCAGCTCTCCAGCCTACTGGAGTAAGTGATGCATAATAATGGTTCAGACAAACACCACGGCGCGGGGAGAGCTCAGTGCTGATGCTGCTGGAGGAGGTTCTGGAGCAGAGACGTGGAACCAGCTTCGGGGTCTCACTCTCTTAGTTAACGGCAGTGTTAACAAACATTTACCCCAAATGTTGTTCTTGCTCCATGGGGAGTGTAAATTCTAGTTTGCATCCCCTATGCAGTGGGAATAAGAGATGCTCCTTCTTGGCTGCTTCATCCCATCTGGATGCCTTTTCCCCATCCTCTGCACCATGGTTGGTTTGGACACATGTGGGCCAGGACTTGCATTGCCAGAACTGTTCTCTTCCACAGCTTGGGCAGGTGTCATGAGCCTGGTTGTAGGCAAGGTCTCCTTAGCCATGCATCAGGTACTGAAGGAAGAGCCACAAGAAGGAAGAACAGCTCCCTATGGCTTTTCTTTAGCAATACCCAGCCCTTCTGGAAGCTTTCTCCTTCTCTGGAGTGCTCTGCTCATCCCATCCTAAGTGGTGCTCTGCTGGCACAAGCTGTAGTCCAAAGGCCATTACTGCCTTTCCCTGCTAGTACAGTTATTTTGCTGAGGTCTGGGATTTGTGAGTCTTGAGCTATCTTTGGGACTCTTTACTTAAGAATACAGGCGGTGCCTGTGTTTTTGGTGACATAGTCTTAGGATCTGAATTTGCAATTAGAGCTCTTGAAGTGTCTGAAAATAGGAAGAAGCTGCATCTTTTCTTACAGGCTTAAGATTTTTGTTTTCTCTAGTAGCATCCCACACAAGGTGCTGTCAAAGAGCAGACTGCTGCTGTTTTGGGGAGTTGGTACTTTCTTCCATCTGAGCTTACAGCTTCTTTAGATCTTTCTATTGTCTAATTGGATTTTCTGTTTCTAGGTTTATTTTCAGATGGGATCTAGCTGCTGGAAATATGCTATTGAAGTACTGTAATTGTGGGTTATTTCTTTACCAGATCTGCTCATGAATACTTGGCACAAGCTAATAGAACAAGACTTGGTTTAAAAACACTTTGGTTTTGCCACAGTTGTTGCCCCTGCTTTGCCAGCGGCTCCTGAGAACTGATTCCTGTGCACAGCAGTAGTTCTAATATAAATTGTTCCTGGAAATCTACATGCCTTTCATGTCTTTCATTCAGGAATTGCATTAACCTCTCTCACGTGATGGGTGTGGAAGCGAGGAACTGTTTTGACTCCTGAGCGGGATCTTTGTAAATGCCTTGCTGAGCTGTTCGGGCTGTCTGTGGATCTGAAGGTGTTCTGCCAAGCCTGGGTGTTTCCCTGGTGACTTCACTGGGTGCAGAGTGAGTTACAATGTCCGTCCTGTGTAAGCAAAAGACTCAACAGAACCTATTTGCCAGACGTGTTGAATGCACCAAGCGTGCAAAGTGCTTTGTGTAAGTGCATGAACTTGGCTTGAATTAAGTTTCTGGCAGTCTGGTGGTGGCAGCTCTGTTTTTGTCGGTAGAGAATGCAAAAGGATCAGGTTGGGTGGATGGCTTGCTTGGTGACCCTGTGAGCTTGTGGCTCCGCAGGGCAGCACGGAGAGGGGTTCACAGGGAATACAAGAGTGTGCACTGCAGTAGAGGTGGAATTGCAGGGCTGCTTTTAGCCTTCCAGATAGAGGTTCCCACCAGTAGCCACAGATACATCTTTGCATTTTGACACACACACATCATCTCCCTTCAGCCCCCGTGTAAGCCCTTCTCCTATCTGAGTCAGCCTGGAAGCTTTTGGCAGCTTTCAGATGAATGAACAATGCCAGGCTGATGGTCCTGCCTTAATATTTCTAGGACAAAATTTGACAGGCAACAGACTAGCTTGGAAATGAGAAACTTGCTACCTGGAAAGGTGAAGGTACCAGGTTATCACTGACACTCATTCCTGGTATCTCCCTGCAGGAACATGGATTTCCCCACATCTCCTGGATGCGTCTAGGACATATACAGAGTTGCCTTTAAAGAGGTTGTGCATAAATGTAGTTGGATTTTCCTTTTCTTGCTTCATCTGTGATTAAAGATTTTTCTTTTCTCTGTTGTCTCCTTCAGTTTTAATTGGTAGGATTACATTTCTTGGATATCTGCAGAATGAACATAGAAACAGCATGGCTACTGTTATTTCAATAGTCTTTGTTGTTGTTTTGTTCCTAGTTTGAGGTGCCAAGGCTGGTATTGTCAGAAACTGTCGAATTAGATAATTGAAAGCAGCGCTCATTTATTCTGAGCTTTTACAGTGGAAAGATTAGGTTGTCATGCTGCGAGCAGGTATTGCTCCCTGTAAATGCTGGGAGTGACTATAAGGCTTAATGCAGCCATCTGGGACTGAACATATGCACAGTCCTCAAATCTTCATGTCAGGACCCCAAGAGGAGCAGGGATTTTGCGGTATCATCTGGTGACAAATCACACCACTTCACCACCACATCCATTGGCTGCTGCTTTTTCCTCCTTCGAATCTGTCTTATGTCCAGGTTGGCCTATGGCAGACCTCATTTATGCCTTTGCTTTTTTGGGCAGTCAGAGGTCTAAGCGCTGAGATTTTTTTTGCCTGAGTGTAGGCACAAGGATATGGACACTGGGAGAAAAAAAGTAATTTTTCAAATCTTGTTTCAGCAGTTTATCTAAAGCTTCCCATAGTTCTGGCCAGGTAACTCCCCTCACTGCTACTGTGGTTCTTCTTAGCAGAAGAAGCAACCAATCAACCATTATGCCTTTGTTAGCTAATGAATGAGAAGATCAAGATTTTTAATTACATTAGAAAAGGGTTTTGTTGGTTTCCTGTATCTCGTATATAATTTCCAAGCCAAGAGAAATCCCTAGTGCTTTTAAATGAATGCTTTTCTGCCACAAGCTGTCTTTTATCACAGAAAATGGCAGCCTAGTCTCATTCTGTTTCATCTGCCTCATTAATATTAAATACTTGGCACTTTAATACGGCAGCCGGAGCAAAAGCAGGGAATTTCAGCTAATATCTGACAATGGCAAGCTGAGATTAAAAGATATCAGAGTGCTGTCACTATATATAAAGTAACTGGCATTTTTCAGGAGCATTTGACCTAATTAATGTCAGTTCTTTTCTTCCCCTTCTCCCTTAAATCTTTCCATCTCCAAGGGAGCCCTTGCGTGCTCCTGCCTTTCTCGCAGGCCTGGCTCAGCCTTGTGGGAAAGGGAAGGGTTTGGTCGTTGCCGCACAAGTCCCTTGAGTCCAGTGGAGGCAGAAAGTGGCACCAGATCTGGGAGCTGTTTGGTGCTGGGGAGAGCTTTGTGGAAGAAGTGTGCACTTAGGCTCTGGGGCAGCTCCTCAGCGAAGCTGTGGTAAACTCTCCTGACGCTGTGAATTGGAAAGAACCTGGCTGAAAGTAAAAGAATAAACAACTTTTCAGAGAAATGCCTCCCCTTCTGGGACTCACAGTTGATGGTCACTGAACAATTGGAACGATTCACGTTGGTTTCTGATACATGATTGAGTGGTACTGTCAGGGGACCTTGGGTTATATGTTTCCAGGTAGCCGAATATTCACCCGGCTGGAAAGCATTCCTGCTATTCAGCATTTGGACTTGAGCAATTATTAATTATTAGAGCAGTAATTACCAGAGCCACTTGGGATTAGGATTTGTGTGGCTGACACTCTGCAAGTGTTTTGGCCTCTGATTTGGTGTGTAGTCTTGGGCAAATGCCTTTGTCTTGGTGTGCCTTTGTTTTCTGCATGTGTAAAGCAGGAGATAATTCCCTCCCTTGTTTTGTGAGGTGCCAACCTGTGATCAGTGAATTAATAGCACACCACCTTTGCAAACCTCGCCCTGTTGCACCAAATCAGTGAACTCTTGTGGCAGAGGCATTACCAGATAAGTGCTTTTAATTAAAACTACCTTCAAGAAAATAACTATTCAAATAGGGTAATATGCAAGTTGTGTTTTCAAGGAGATGTAACAATAAGGAGGAAGGGTTTAAAGGTGAGAAGTGTGAATAACTCTGACCTTGTTTCTCTGAGTTTATGTGAATGCAATTGAGGGCAATTTGCACATAGAGCATTCCCCAGAGATACTTAATTTCTCTGGTGTAGGACCGAACTATTTAAACACAAAGCCAGAGGTGTTTTGTTGCTTAAACAAAACATTATTTGAAAGTGTGGGTTGTCATGTGACTCCTGTCTGTTACTGAACACAGCTACATTTCCTCTAGGTTTGACCTTGCCAGGAATGGAGCTCGAAAAAGTACTTTTTTTTCAGTGGGATGTGCTTTACAAGATTTTGATATAACCTGAGGAAAACAGGATTTTTTCATAACCTAACCAAGTAACCCGATGATTTCTTCCAGTGGGTTGAGCCAGAAAACCAGAAGTATAAATCCGGGTTAGCTGTGATACAGTTTACGTGCTGTCCTGGTTTCAGTTTGCAGGAACTATAAAATTCACACGGGCTAGAAAATGTTTCTGGCATGAAGTAGATGGTTGGTCCCTATGTAAAATACACGGTAAGGAGTCCCAGGAGAACCGCGTGTGGATGTTGTCGGTATCCACGCTGTGATAAAATGTATCTTTTTCTGAGCTGTGTGTGCTGAAACTTCTTGGCGATTGGAAGCTGCTCAGGGCTGGAGCCTCGTATTCCCGTTTTGGTGCTGTGCCTTGCAGAGGAGGATTGTGGCCCAGCGTCTAGAGTTCAGTGGTGCTGGGTGGAAGGAAGGAGGATGGAGATGGCTGGCTGTGTGCCATCCTCCTGGGTACTGTGTAAGTAGGAAGATTGTGCAAGCCCACTCTTGAGGTTTACGCTCCAGTTGGCACCCTCAGGGGCTACTGAGTGACCTGAGAAAATGTGAATTAAGACATCAAGCGCCTGAGCAAGGGCTGCTCCAGCCCACGCTGCCTCTCCTGGGGTTGACGTGTGCTGCTGGCCAGGTGCAGGCACAGGCTCTTGGGTTGTGCTGGTGTGTGATGCAGGAGCCCTCATGGTGCGTGTACAGACCCAGCTCCTTCTCCTGGGCAGCCGTGGGAGGAAGAGCTGGGCATTACCCTTCCTCTTGGAAGGCTTCCCAAGTTCCTCAGCAGGTATTATCTGTCAGACCCCAGCTGCCCCGAGACATGAGCAACCCAGGCAGGGCTGCTTGTGGCTTCATGCATCACCTCCTGCTTTGAGCAACATGGAGGTGGAGGCGGCGATCTTAATAAAGAATATGCAGCAGCAGCAGATCCCTCGCCTTAGTAGCTCATTAAATAACTCGAGCCAAGGGCAAAAACGTGCACTGCACATGGGAGTTGTGCCCCAGTTTTGGGATAGGCGGGTCTGCAGCACTTGGAGTTACAGAGCATGTTAGAGCAAGGAGCTCCTTCATGTGAACTAATCTTCCCTAGACCTCTGCAGGAAGCACTTGCTTGGAGCGGGCTTAATTTGCCTTGGGGTGTGTTTGTCTTCCTGAATCCTTAGGTTTGGCTCCATAAATTTGTGACAGGATTTACCTGCTCCGTCAGGTCTTTACAGCCCGACTGCTGCAGGAGCTGAGCCTGCTTATCTGTCACAGTCATTCTCACTCCGTGCAGGACTCATGCTTAGCTGCCACGTGCTGTGTGTGTGCTGGCACTGCGACTCGGCCAGGCTGGACAGCCAGAGGCTTGGCTAGTGGAGGGATACCTGACAAGCCCTGCTGCCTGTGCTGGTGCTTCCAGGGAAAGACAGGAGTTGAGGGGGAAAAGGAGATGAGAAATCCGAGTACTGCGAGCATAAAAAGCTGCAGCGTAAAGTAACTGTGGGAGATGCAATGTAATGGCAAATCCTTTATTCTTACTGTTGTTATTCAGAGAAACAGCCTTGCAAAATGTTCCATTCCAGAAGCTGTCCTTGAGCCATGGATTTCAACCAAGAGCAGTGCAATATGTATCATCTGCACTGATAAGGTTGCAAGACTTTGGATTGTTTTTAGCTTGACTGTTCTGGGGAAATCTGAGCAGCTGGACTGTCCAGGAGTGTAGTACTCCAGAGAATTCAGCCTGTTTGCTTTTGGGGTGTAAGGGAGAATGACACTGGAAGTGTGAGTTTCATTTAACATTGCTCTTTTACAAGCAGCAGCATGGGTTGCTACAGCACAAGTCTTGACAGGAGGGCAGAAATTAAAATTAAATCTGAATCCAACTGCTTCTGCTTTCCCTTCAGAATGCAAACATGACTGGGGTGGACAGTCGAAGCAGAATGTGGTGGCCAACATTATTTAATCTGTGGGGGTGGATACTGGCTCCAGTTTAACCTTCTAGCAGGACTCCTCCAACAGCTAATGGATGTTGCAGTAGCTTGCGTATGGAATAATTTATGAATTTGGAAGAACACCATTCCAGAGAATGTGATTGAATGCCAGTGGTTTGCAAACCTCTGCCAACGGTCTTGTGAGCGGCGGGCTGCTGTGGGAAAAATAACATTGGATTAGTGTAGGGTAATGTTTGCAAGTGTCTTGCTTAGTTCTCAAAGCTTGGCCCTTGTGCAGAGCTGCGCTGGGCTCTAGGCAGGACACTGTGAAGTAGCAGAAATGCATTCAATATGTGTCTGCTGCATGCACCAAACAAGACGTGGGGATCAACAAAGGGAGATGTTTTTAGCTACAGGCTTTTCCCAAACAGCCTTAGCAGCATCTTTGTGGTTTGGGAGGACAGTTTCCTTGTTCCAGGTAATTGGACATGCCAGATCACTTGACCTTACAGCTCCAGGGCAGCTTGGTACCACTAGAGACCTGTCCCCTGGCGGGGGAGCTGGTGTTGGGCGCCTTGTCTGCAGCCGAAGGAATGGATGCCTTTCCTTGGCACCAGGCTCCAGAGCCGGATGTGAACCCAGCAGCACTCCCAGCCTCTTTCCAGCTTTTCAGGCTCCTGCTTTTAATTAAACTGTCGCGACACTGGGACAGCCAGAGGATGACTGAGATACCAGAAGCCAAAGGTCCGGCTCACAAAGGTGTTTGGGAGCCTTGGAATGCGGATGGGAAGCCTTTGACAGCACAGAGGGCAGGATCGGTGCCTGCCTCCCACTAATTGAGGTTTATTTGCTCTCTGCTCATCCATCTGCTCTGTGTCAGGGCTGAAAACATCTCTGAGGTCTGGTTTTAATAACAAAGTGTATCCTCACCGCTGAGGGGAACCTTAGACGATAGCTACCCCTTTGCAAGCCTTCACTCTGCAGAAGCTGATGAGCACCACTTACCTGTGAGGATCTTTGTGGATTTGAGATAATTACAGAAGGCTCCAAGGAGATTTGCTGTACTTGATCTGTGTTACCTGGCATTTCTTTGCACTTTATGCCTCTAGGCTTGGTCACACGACAGGGCAGTGCTTGCCTCTGAACAGCTGCCTGCCTGCTGGATAACTTGTTCTTCTCATGGAGCTTATCCCTTTGCCAGCCATGAAAACATCTTCCCTCACATTTCCTGGCCAAGTGTTGCTTCTACTGTGTTGCTTCTACTGTGTTCTACATAGTCTACTGCTACGACTGCTTGCTGCCTCTCTTGTTACAAATGCCCATTGTTCTAGTGGACAGGTTGAAATGCAACATAATCCTCAAATGTTCTGGAGATTTGACACATCCCACGAGCTCACTGAACATGCAGCTCTGCCAGAGACTGTGTTGGGATGGAGAGCTTGGGAAGAAGTAGCAGCTAGGGGAAGTCTGGATCTGGAACTCATGTGGGGGGAACACACCAAACACAAAGTTGATAGCAGGTTTTGGATCAAGTCCTTGGAATTATTTGTAAGTCCGAAGAGAATTTTATTTTTACAGGATGCATTTAATTAGTATCTGAAATGTAACCACTAACGTAGGTTTGTGTACAGAGAGACTCTTAGTACTTTCCTTTAGGAGTTGTTGTTTTCTACATGTAGATGTTCAAATAATAGTTAGTGTTAATAAAACTTAGCAACAGCCAAAGGAAAATATTTTTCTCTTGCTTATTTCCTTGTGCTATACATTTAGACACTATTCGCATTGTTGGATTTTTTTGTTTGTTGGAGTTTTTTTCAGTTTGGGCTATGTATGTCCTTTTTTTCTAGAGGAGAAAGCAAAATTGTTCACCAGCAATAGCTGAACTTGTGGAAACATACCAGTTGGCTGAACGTTCAGGGCCTGGAAGCATCTGGACCTACTGACATGAGGGGAAGTGTGGGAGTGGGACCTGGGGATGTCAGTGGAGCCTCCAAAGTCCTGGCAGTGAGGAAGGAGGGAAAGACTGACCATACAGGCTTGTGCTTTAGTAACAGCCATCGATGAAGAGGGATGTGGGGAGGTTTTTCCATATGCAGTGACTTGTGTGGGTTTTGCATCTGACTTTATTTGCATTGTTAGGATTACACTAATAAATCTGCTCTAAACCTGCTTGAAATCCCTGATGCTGTGACATTGGCATTTGCCAGCGCTGTGCACGCTACCTCTTGGTGGGATCCAGCCCTGGGGTGGAAGCTGTGCTCACACAGCTCACTGCTGCATCCGCCCAGCTGTGGCCTCGTTGCCTCTACAGTAAAATCTCACTTGCAGCAATGACATTTTTTATTTTCTTCCCTAGTAATTCCTGCCTCAATTGTAGAGGTGTTTGCAAAAGAGGTCCCTGCAAAAGAACCTTGTCAGACAAGCCTGATGTTGGGTGTCATTGCCTGTAGTTGAGGGGAAGATCCTTCCCCGCTGTGCAGAGTTCCCAGGCTCATCTCCTGTAGAAAAGCCGTTTTCTTGTGGGCTAATGGTGCTGCCTGAGCTGCCTTTGGAGGCCACCATGGGCTTTGGATTAGTTTGCTGGTGTCTTTGCAGGGGAGGCTGCAGATGTGTTGTTGAAAGGACAGAGATGGTCAGCTGCTGGAGGGAGTTCGGCTGTGCTGCGTCAGAGACCCTGCTGGCCTGTGCTATGGTGGGGACTTGTTCTGTTTTTACTTTACACTGTGTTACTTTGTCGCCAGCAGCCGGAATGCAAGGAAAGCTTTATCCCTTTTCGGGGGTGGGGAGGAACAAGATAAACTCCAGAACACAGGCGTGGGACTCTCAGTGTTTCTGGGAGTTGGTCTAAATCTCTGGAATGAATGGTTTATCTCTGCTGCAACTCAAAACCTGGAGCTGTAAAGCTAATCCTTGGATTCCTTGTGAGTGGAGCGTTAATCCTTTCTTCTGGTGCTATAAATGTTTATTTAGGCATGCATTTATGGAGGAGAGACAGTTTGGAGTGTATGTTGGGCAACTGCTGGTGTCCTGTCCAGGGACTCTTGATGACTTGGAGCATCACCAGGATTGTAGTGGCCATCACACGTCTTTGTGGTCCTGCCCTTAGCAAGTGATGGATATGGAGAGGACTGTGGGAACATTCCTGTCTGTAGGCTGCATGTGAGAAATATGTTTTGTCTTGCACTGTCTATCAACTCCAGAAATGTGACGTTTCTGTAGCAGTTATCAGTGCAGCAAAACACAAGGGGGATAAAAAATCTAATGTGGTGTGGCCTTCTAGTCCCATCTCCTCCTAACAATCCCAGTGTTACAGCTGTGCTGCAGACCAAGCTCAGATGTCCTTTCCTCTAGAGGAACTCTGGCCAGTGAAGCTTTTTGGAAAGACAAAACATAGTCTTTCAAGGTAACCACAAAAATTTGGAATTAGTGAGGTGGAGGGAAGGAAGTAATTCAGTTGAAATATAGAATTGCTCCTATTCATAAAAATTTTAGTATTGGCTTTCCCTGTTTAAGGCAGGAAAACCAGGACTTACTGAAGGCAAGTAGGGAACTTTATTGCTGTGAGTCAGTTGAGAGCTCAAAGTCCATGGACTAATATTTCCAAAACTGTCAGCCAAATAATTGAGTAAACCTTTGCCTTTTCCTCTGCATGCAGATTGAGTCCACCTTAATTCCACTTTAATTCTTGCTGAAGATGAAAAACTGTGCGCTAAGGCAAACAATATTTATGATTTTCGATATTTATTGATTGCTGACCTTTTCTTATTCACGTTGAAGGGCTTCTGTGGTGCCCTGGAAGAGCCCTCTGTGCCATAAGGGACTCTGTGTGTTCTGTTCCCCTTTTCAAAGCAGATGTGAGGGCTGTGACTCAACACTCAGCACATTAGACCATGCCACGAACTCATTCAAAGCTGGTTCTCTTGCTTTGTCTGGTTACTTGGTCAGAACCGCACTTGAGTGTTCCATTTGCTGGTGAGAGTGATAGCACTGGACTTGGCTAAACCCAACATGTTTTCTCTGGCCTTTTATTTAACAGCCTTAATGCTATATATGCACGTGCACGTTGCATATGAATTTAAGAAGAGCTGGTCTGATCCAGCTCTTTTCAATCCACTTGATATTGTATTGACATTTCCTTGGTAATACTGGACCAGTACAGTTTCCCTGGGGAATCCCTGTGTGTATCTAGCACTTGTTTGGACTCTAAAAGCCCTGGTAGGGATTTTTCAAGGAGCTTGGTGATGATTAGTTTGAAGTCAGGACCTGTTTATACTCACTGCTGTTGTACCTGGGCATGGGATAAGCCATGTGTACATCTGTGTTACCTCAGGATTTAGGTGTGAAGACAGCTATTGTGATAGATCTGAACTCTTTAGTCCAGATTCAGGAGAAGTGGTAAATAAATGATCTGAAGCTGTGTGCTTTGATAGGCACAGCTCTGGTGCCCTGCTTGGGAACTGGGTCTGTGCAGACACCGGCAGCATGTCCGTGTGCCAGGCAGCCACAGTGTCCCCCACCTGCCTCTGGGCAAGCCAGCGGGGCACAATATTAACCCTGCTTGTGAGTCCCAGGGATAATTAATTATCCAGAGCACGATCTGAGGCACCTTGCAGTCCTGGAGCTTGTTGAATAGGAGCTGACAAAACGTGCCCTTGATGTGTGGCTGCAGCTTTTCAATAAGGAACACATGGGGTTAAGGAAGTGTGAGGCAGCCCAGCTGGGCTGTGCCTTCGCCACCTCAAGGAAAGCTGCTGCTTTTTGTGTCCCAGCAGCTCTTAATTTGAGTCAGGTATTGGAACAGTGCTGCCTTGTTACAGCTTTGTAAGCAAGCCCTATGGGCTGCTTTCCTTTCTCAAAATCCCTCTTCTGCTTTGGTTGTGTTCACAATCCTAACTGGACTGCAGTTGGTGGAAGACAGGGGAAGGTCGGAGGAAAACCTGGCAATGGGGTCAGATGCTCTGTTGCCAGGTTTGTCTTAATTCTACCTTTTTGTGCCTGAGGCAGTGTCCCAAAGAGCTCCCTGCAAATGGTCTTTCTGTGGGTGTAACTGGAATCTTGCCAAGTTCATGTATCACCCTTTCCTCTGTGTAGGGTCCCATGTCGGGCTGTGCCTCCAGCTTTTAGCAGAGTATAGTTCCAGTGACTGAGCGGTCCATGGTGCAGCTGTTTCAAGCCTATTTTAAGTGCATGACAGTGAAGTACAGAAGGAAATGGCTGTTGGATTTTTCCTCTCTGCTCCCTTGCTGGACCATATCTGTATCTGCAGTGGTGTGGGACTGTGCAGCCAGAAGGTCTGGATAAGGGCAAAGAACTGAAAGAGAGAAAAGGATTTTTGATGGCCATATAGCAACGTGTCTTCCTGCTGTCTCCCAGCTGGCTTCTGTCCTTCTGATCTGAGTTGTTTTTATCTCTTAAGATGATGCGTTCTCAGGTCTAACAAAGACTGGACCTTCTCCAGTCCTAGCTGGTGTCAGCTGGCCAGGAGTCCCAGCCTGACTTCGGTGTCATGTTGCTGTGCAGCGTTTCAGTCAGGGCTCACATGAAGGAACCTCCAGCTCTCTCCTCTGTGCCTGGCTGAGGGGATAGCTGGGAATGCTGGAAGGGGTCGGTTTGCCCTTCCCTGCGTATGGCATTGCAGAAGGCTGAGGGCAGGGGAATTGCAGTAACCCACGTGCTGCCTTCTGAAGCAGGAGGAGTGGAGCAGTCGGCGTGGGGAGCTGGCACGGAGCAGCAGCTCCCATTTTATCCCTTCAGCCTCACACAGGCGGTCAGAGAGGCAGTCGCACATCGTCCTCCTGTCAGGAGAGAGATTGCCCAGAGAAGCAGGGAGCATCTGGTTCTCATTGGGCTCTGCCTTTGGATGGTCTTCATTCTTGTTTGTCACATTATGTCTTTTTTTTTCCCCCTTCCTTCCTCTCTCCTTTTTTCTTTTTTTTTTCCCCTTCAGTGAGTTTACAAGCCTTGCTGGAATGCACATATGGTCCTTATCATCCCTGAAGTCCAGCTTTTTTTTTCTTTTGCTGGTTAACAGTTTGTGACATCAGGAGCTGTTAGAAGCATTAGTCACTTTTACTCCAAATAGAAAGGTCCGTGGTTTTTAGAAACCTATAGAGGAAAACGTCTTTTATGTCAGTTCTTGGCATACATGGAACTGTGAGTGCTCTGAGCTTTTGCTGACCTTTAGCCAAACATTTTGCCTGAAGACAAATGCTCGTTCCCACTCTCTTGCAGCCACTCCTGAATTGTCAGATTTTGCTGACTTCCCTCTTTCCAGAAGAATGCAACTGTATCCTTTTCCCTCCATGCTCCTGCCGAGTTCCTGCAGCTTGCCAATGTAAGCAGTTCCCCTCGCTTCCCCCCGCCGGCGAGCCCCGAAGGCGCGGGAACAGCAGCGCCTTGATGGACTGCAGGAAGCGTGTCCTTGCCGTGTGGCAGGGACTAACACTCACAGCTGCAAGGACTGGAAACCAGGATATTTGGTGCTGCATGTCCCGGAGGTGGGCCTTGCGCTTCCCATCCCCTGTGGCATCCGTGCTTGGGGAGCCGGGATTGGGGCATGTGGCTTTTCCTCTGGCAGGCTGCACCTGAGTGGGGGCCACCTTGTGATGCCTGCTTGCTGTTCCCTCTGTCATCCTGCCCTTCATTTAGGGAGCCAGCCCTGGAGAGAGCATCACGCCTGTGTGTAATTGCCTGTGCCAGTGGAAGTGTGTCCAGCATCACCCATCTGGGGGCATCTGCTCGGGGGAACCCCTTGCTTGGTCTCACTGGCAGCTTCTCTTGGCTGGTGATTACCCAGATCCATGAGATTTTATCTGTAGAGCAGTATTTTCTACAAGAGGAGGCAGCACAAGTCCCACACCTACCCTTCCCCTTCTGCTGCTGCCCAGTGTTTTGTTGGTCAACTTGCTTTCAGCCTTCCTCCCACAAAATAACCTTTTCTTCTGTCCTGATTCTTGGGGATTTAAAGGAAAATCCAGTATATTCAGGAAGAGCCTTTTTGTATTCCCTGTGACCTCTGTGTTTAATGAGCAAGGGAGCCAACTGTGGCATGACTCTGCTGACGGTGTTCCCTGTTACTGGGAGTAGAGACCTGGCTCCTTGCTATTGTTGTAGATGTTGCTGGAGGGCTGGGGCAGGGGACTGGTGAGGAGCTGTGTGTCCCTAAGCAGCTGCAGCTGGTGCCAGCTTTTATCCAGGAAGATCAAGATGGTTTCCTGCGGTCCATCCCTCAGGGACAATAGCTGCAGCAGTGAGTCACTCTGGGTTGGTGGCAGGGAGGGAGGCACAAGTCTTCGTGGCTTGATTGACACATTAATGTACAGAATGAGAGCATGCCTTCCACAGGGGTGCTCTCCCTGTTGAGAGAAAAGGGGATAAAAGAAAGCAAGGGAGAAGAGAAACAGACCTCCCAGACTTGAGTAGCTTGTGCAGTCATCTGCCTGAGCCTGCAGCCAGCCAGCAGCAGCATGGAGCCAGGAAGTCCCCCTCCTCTGCTGGTGACACTGATGGTTATCTTACCCTGAAACAACAGCCAAGAAGTCCTTCCTCTCTTTATGAACTGATTAACTGATTGATTGCTATCAGACTTTTTCTTCTGGCATCCCTGCATGCCAAGGAGAGGAAGGGAGTTGTTCTCGCTTTCCATGTTCTCCCTCTACTATTCACAAATTCATTTGTCCAACATTTCAGGGTTTGACCATCCCTTAACCGTATATAAGGAAGGGGAGCAGAATTATGGGTGCTATTTTGAGGAACAGGGAGCTTGGCTCTGCCACAGACACTGGGAATACTTGGTGCCCTGCTGTCAGGGGCACCAGCTCTCAAGTTTAACTCTGGGAGAGGGATAGATCTGTCTCTTGCTGACTACTCTTTGCTTCTGTGTTCACTGCTCTTGCCTGAGCTGCTTTTTATCTGAGCAGACTAAACTATCCCTGAGGTCCCTGGCTTTGGAGGCAGCATCTAAGATGATTTGACATAGTAGTAATGCATCAAAAATGTTGCTGGTCTGAGCTGCTGACAACAATAAAAGCTTTTAGAATATCTTAAAGGTGCCTCCTAAGTCGTGTGGCCTCAAATAACTAAACACTTGCTTCATATTTGGGGTTGAGCTCAGTATTTTGCATACCAGCCTTTTTCCCCTCTTGAATTTGAGGCTCATTTTTGTTTTCTTTAACTCTTGGGAGGCCGTGTGAAACTGACCCCCAGCCACCAGCAGCAGTGGGCCGGGAGGGGCCCAAGGGGAATGTTTTGCCAGCAGCCTTAAAGCAAAAGGGGCTCAGCCAGGAGCTTGCTTGGATTGGGGAATAGCCACTATCATGGTTAAGTCCTGAGCGAGAAGAGCAGACTGGAGACTGGGACAGTAAATGGAGGTCCTTGTGGAACTCTCTCCTTGGCCTTTTGAGAATGGGCCTATTTTCCTGCCCAGGAGAGGAGCAACTTTGCTTTATCTCCAATCAGCTGCCAGATACTTTGGGAAGCATGAGGACACAGCTCTGCTTTGTGCTGCCTCTGGAGGAGTGACACAGGACCCACCTTTATCTCCAGCTCGCCATCCACACACAGACGTACTGTCCTGACTCCAACGAGGAGAAAAACTTTCCTTTTATTCCTGCTGGCTCTGCCAAGCTGTTGTGGCTTGGGAGGAATGAGCTGACTCTCCTTGCACGTGCCTCATCAGCTGAATTGTTTTATTTATCTTCACTGATTCCCATCCAGGCAAACCCACTGCTTGCCACAGAGCATCCATGACAGCATTTCTTGACCTGTGAAACCATTGCCACCAGGAGTGTGAAGAAAAACAGATCTAAAAAAGCCTTGACAGGGTTTGGAGACTGCAAACCCTTTCTTGTCTTTAGCAAGGCATTTTTTCTGCCCTTAAAGTGAAGAGCAGTGGGACGTGGGTTCCTGACAATCAATCTCTTTATAGTGATGGTAGGTAGTAGATGCTATGCCTCTGGGGGCCTGTCTCTGCTTAACTTACCCCTTCCCTTCCCCTGCTGCAGTTAAAACCAGCAGCTGTGATAACAGCAGCTTGAAATTTGTTGTTGATCCAAGAAATACCAACTGCGGGATGCCGTGTAGGGCTCTCTGCAAAGAAAAGTCAAGTGATCAGCATCTTTCCCAAGAAACAAGGATTTATTTGTTCATGTTACTCCGTAGTTTTTGTAGGGGTTAGCACATAGCTCTAGACATTCAGAATCACTTCCTGCTCATGGATGGTATGGGAAGAGAGAGGGAAGCGATGCCCTGCAATGCAGGGTTCAGGAAAGGAGACATGACTGTCTTAAGGAAGAGTTTAAAAATACAGACTGCTTTTGGGATGTCTTAAGCTCTGTGACATGTGAGAACATCCAGACACCCAAGTCTAGCAGCACATCTGGTGCAAACTGGCTGATCTCTCCACGAGTCTGTGGAGCTGCAGTTTTACACATGCTGATCCTGTCCATGGATGCTGAAGCTGGGAGCAAGGAGAGGTGCTTGGCAGGCAGTTACTCCTTTAGTGTGCTTGTAAGAGGTCAGTACTTTAGACGCTGCCACTTGTCTGTGGTTACCCCAGGGCATCTCCTAGGACTGTGTTCCTGTGAGTGACTCCTGAGAAGTTGTTTTAGTCCAGCAGGATATTTAGGTGCAGTACTGGGAAAAGGGAGGAGTTGTGCTGAGCTGTGTTCACCTTCGGAGGGGAAATGAGGGATGCACTTGGGAAGAAGGCAGTGAGACAGGGTGATGAGATGCCTTTCCACTTGGGCTGAAGCACCTGAGCAGCACTGCTGACTTCCTCTGGAAAAGGAGCCACGTGGCAGGAGGAATAAATCAATGCTAACAGCATTGCTGTGGCTTGTTGGTGCACACAGGGGCTCTGGGGTGGAGCGGCAGCCATATCAGCAGCCTTTGACTGCTCTTCGGCTGGAGCTGCCCAGTTCTTGGTGGGATGACTCAGTTGGGATCAAACCCAGCCCACTGTCTGCTTCAGAGCTTGTCATGGCAGTTCACAGCTGGAGAGGCAGGGCCATCTGACTTAGCATCCCCTTGTTGTTACTACACTTCTGTTCTGCCAGAATGAAAGCATGAATCACTTACCTGCTCTGCTGCTGATACCCTGAGCAATCAGGCTTGTTGCTCTGCAGCAGAGGCTTCCTTTCCTCATGGATAAAGCCATCCCTGTGAAGAGGTGAAATTGAGAGCAGAGGCCTGGCTGCAGTGCTAAGTGGTTATGCAGCGTGTGCACCTCCTTCCTCTGCAGCTCCCCCAAAAATGTGTCAGCTGTCCAAGGCTGTCTGCATGCTGCAGAACTGGCTTTCTTTGTGTGTGGAGGAGAGATTTAGAAATCTAGTTCCTTTGGCTCTCCTGCTTCCTCCAAAATGTGTATCTGTGATCCTCGTGCAGAACTGCAGCTATTTTCTGCGTCTGCTCTACTCGGGGAGATGCGCTGCATCCTGGGAACACTGAGGGAGGTGGATGCTTGGGTTTGTGTTTTCATCTCTGTCTGTGCCTCAGGCCTCTGATCTTTTCATGAGCGTTTTGATGTTTTGAGCAGATATCAGGCTACTCTTGTCTCCTGTTGTGCAGCACAGCCTGTGAAAAATGCTTGGCATTGCAAAGTACAGAGATAGTTTTTGTTTATTTCAATGTTGATGTTTGCCACTTGCAGGGGAAAAAAAAAAAAAAAACAAAGGGAGGGAAATAACCCAGAGAAGGTCTGCAGCAAAAATAACTGACATAGATGCAAGAGATGAGTCTAACTCCTGTTCCTGCTGAGCAACTGATGATGAGGCAGTACTTGCTTTCCCAGAATATATCAGGGAAAGAGATACTGGTGCTGTGCTGAGAGATGTTTGACACCCACCACTTCGTGTGAAGCCTGTGAGTCATGGGCACTTACTGCTTTCCGGGATCTGCTCCGAGCTCCCTTCACTTGGTCATAAACCCAAGCCCACCCTTTTTAAAAATACATGAATGTTACAAATATTTAATTTAACCCATTCACATCATACATCAATCCCAGGGCCTTTTCCAGGGAAATCCCTGTTGCTGGGTGCATGAGGTCTTTCTGTGTGGTTTTTCTTTATCCAGCCTGAGTGAAGGAGGTGGCCTCTCTTAATCACCTTAAGCTTCTGTGGTGTGGTGTGGTGCTGGTGAGCAGCTCCCAGGTCACAGAGGGATGGAGATGAACAGGCTGGTAAATAGGCGTTTACCTACGGACAAGCCTGGTTTAGATGCTAAGAGAAGGCTCAGGTATCTCACACAGGTGCCAGGCTCTGTGCATCTGCATGGCAGAAAGGAGCCCTTTGCCCAGACTCCTGGCACAGACTGAGACATTTCACTTGGTAATGTTGCTTTTCTCAGGGAATTTTTGTATTTCTTTAGGTCTGAGTTCATTTTCGTCAACACTCAGCCCAGATGTAACTCTTTTCTCCCTGCAGTTGGTGGCTGGTCCATTATGTTTTGAGGAGGGAAGCAGATCTGCTCAGCAGTTGTGCAGAGAGTGGCAAGTCCTCCTCTGCTTCTGAATCTTAACAACCAAAGAGTTGTCCATGTCTGGTCCAAAGCCCATGGATTTTGTGGAAAAGAAGCTGGTGCTTCCAGCGTCTTTAAGCCAGGCTGAGGCTGCCCACGACTGTAATTTATTGTGGCCTTTGTGGAGTCACTCCACTGGAAATGTTTGGGTTTGGAGAAAGGTTAGTATCTTCCAAGTTAAGGACAACAAACTTTAGGAGAAAAATGTTGTGAAATAACAGCAGAGCTGCCCTAGGTCTACCAAGTTTGTGTTTTTTTTTTGTTTTTTTTTTGGTTTTTTTTTGTTTGCTTGTTTTACTGTGCTTGGGACCTTGACATAACTGTGCCTTGCCAGGGAAGAGGTGACTGGGCCAGCTTGTTTTTCTGAGCTTCTCTGTGGATTGCCATACAGCTGCTGTGGGAAGGTCCCAAATACAAGCTGAGGGTTGTTTCAAGCCTTCCTTCTGCAAGGTCTATGCTGCCCCCTTGCCCTCCACAGAACAGTTTTGGGGGGTTGGATGTTGTCAGCTCAAGCCCCCGAGCACACAGGAGGACAGCGGGTCACGGCGAGTGACTGGCACCTCTGGGCGGGCTGGCCTGGCTTCTTTTCCTGCTGAGGATATGCAGAGGCAGCAGCAGGGGCTTTGTTGGTCACACAGTAAACACTGGGAACGGTGCCCTGCTTCCTCACCTCGTGTCAGATGAGGTTATTTGTAAACCAAGGCACAGCAGAGCAAGATGCTCGCTTTATTCCCTTCCTGTCAAAGCCTGGAAAAGCTGGAAAGAGTTTTAGCTGGGTCTAGAGGCACTGTTGCTATCTGAGCTGTGCCCTGCTGTGGCCATGCTGAAGGATTGCAGGAAAAGGGCAAGATGTTGGCATTTCCCTCGTAGTCCTGAGAGCTGCTCCTTCCCTTTGGCATGCTGAGCCAAGGAGAGCACCACCCTGGCTCTCTGCTCACCTTCATAGGTGTCTGTCAGGAATAGCTTTTGGAGTTGCAAGCAAAGTCATATCACAACCTGTGTCACTCTTCAGTGTGCTTCTTGAGAGAGCCAGCCTCACTGGGAAGTTTGGGGAATTTCCCATGCTGCTGGGGAAGTTCTGAAGTGGAAGGTTGGCTGGTTTCTGCTGTGTAGCTGTGCAGTGGACACAGAGGAGGCAGCCTCAGCTGCTTCATCAACTAAACAGGAACTAGTTAGCTCACAGCTCTGACCATGTTCTGCTCTCTTTTCCAGGTGTCTGTCTAAATAGTCTTAGGATAATCCTAGGGATATGCGATGCTGTGGCCTCAGAAACAACATTTGGCTGTTGCAAATTGGAAAGAATCATGGTTTATTGGTGTCAGGCATGGAGAACCCAGGGTGATGGTGTTTGTCTGCCTTGGAGTTGGAGACATTTTAGCTCCTGAGCCCACAGCAGAGATAGATGGATAGAAGGAAAAGGAGAATGTGTTTGGGAGAGAAAGCTAAGACACAGATCCTGTGTCCCAAAAGCCTTTGCGTCCTTAAGTGGTTCTGACAGGACTTCTTCCCTGACAGGGCTGTTGCAACCCTGCTAAATACTTTTCTTCTGGGTCTTACAGAACGATGACCTCAGGAACCTGTCCCTGTCCGGCCACGTGGGCTTCGACAGCCTCCCGGACCAGCTGGTCAACAAGTCAACGTCGCAGGGCTTCTGCTTCAACATCCTCTGCGTGGGTAGGTCACCCTGCTGGGCCCTCAGGGGGCACAGCCCCACATTCACACCTCCTCCCTCTGCCCAGGGCAGTGCTGAACCACTGGGGGCCATATTGGCAGGGAAGTGACAGTTGTCTTCCCAGAGCTGCTCAACGGTGAAATCTAGTATTCCTCTTTCCCCTTTCTCTACCCTGTCGCCCGAGTCAAAGCATGGAAATTTCTAGCTATTAAAATCTATCCCTTTGATCATCCAGTGGTTCTGCTTTCCCCAAAGGCTGCCCATAAGGAAACTGAGTGAACTTGGGAACTAAATGTATTTTTAAAAGGATGTTAACTCTGCTTTTCTCTGAGTTGAGTGTGGAGGCTGTTTCTCACCAAATTGCATTCCTTCCCTTCCAGGGTTTGTCTGCCTCCTTACATTCTTAGTTTCTCCACTTGGAAACGATGCCATTTTTAGTCTCCAAATGATGTACTGGAGAACAAAGCCTGTCACTTGTCCTCTGCTGTATTTAATCTGCAAGTTGGTTTTATAGCCTGAGTTACTTTTCCCAAATCGTTCAGAAGGTGAAGTACGAGGAAGCAACATCTTCTCTTGGCTGTAGGGGGGTAGCTGCTGTCTTAGTACTCTATGGATACTCCTAGTTGGAAATCCATTGCTCAGCTCCAGGGAGCTGTGAGCCAAGCCAGCTTTGGCTTGTCGGTGAACCCAGAATCCGGTTCTGTAAATGGACAAAACTGCTGGATTTTTCTCTTAGCTTGGCAGTGCAGGCTGCAAACATCATCTTTCCATTCATTGTTCATTTAAGCCTCCAAGAGGGGAGTATTGTCCCTTCTAATTAGTTACATTAATTAACTGGAAAAACACCACAACTCTCTGACTGTGAGTTTTCTACAGCAAATTGAGAATTTCTGTTAGCTGCCTGAAAAGAAATCTGGCAAACTCGACTCCTCTCTGTAGCTTTGCGTGTGAAAGGAGGAGATAAGAGAACAGTTGCACTTCTGCACACTCGAGCTCCCAAGCCTCACGTGACTCTCGTAGCAGCATGAAACCATTTCAATCCAGCAGGGAACAGCCCGATTAGCAGACAGCTCTTTGATCAAAATGGCATAAATTAATTGCCTTTCTCTCTTGCAGTAAATATGCCTTTCTTAGTGTGACTTAATATGTCTCCATTAGCAATCTGATCCACCTCTTTTTTTCTTGTGAAATGTGCCCATCCACCAATTTTCACCCCATATTAAAGTTTCACACAAACTGCTGCAGTTGTCCAAGGAACAGAAATCTCACCCTTGAAAAAAGTTATTGTTTAAAATTGTGATTAGATAGAGGACACAATTAACTCTGATGTTGTAATGTGAGACTTCTAATTGGGATGTGAAATGCTGCAGAGCCTATCTGGCATAGAATGCAGCAGTTCATATCAGGAGCTCCCTAAAATTCGCAGCTTCAGCCATGGGCAGTGTGTGCCATCAGTTTAGGACTTGGCTTTCCATGTGAGTTGCCTCAGCCCACCCCTGCTCACAGCATGGGTAGCAATAGCTGTTTGAGAGTGTAATTGCTAAACACTTCTGACTGAAAAATAGGATTTAGGCTAATGCTTTCATCCATGTTACTAATTGCACCAAGGATTAGTGAAACTTCAGTAGTTTAAAAAGTTGGTATTTAAGCTGTATGCCTTTTGGGGTTTTTTTGTTTATTTGTTTGTTTGTTTTAAGAGCTCTGTATATATTTCTCTGTCTCAGATTTTTACTGTCATAAGTTGCACTACGGGTTTTGGATGATCTTCTTGAGACAACAAAATTGCCTTAAAAAGGCTGAAACAAAATCAGGGAATCAGACATGGAATCAGACAAGAGAATTTATAACTTGCTACCATAAAGAAAGTTCCTGGGTCAGTCCTGGGGCAGTGGTAAAGATGGGGACTGTCTCTGAAGACAGCTGTTCCCGCAGGGATTATCTTCTTTAGCAATGTGCTTGCAGCCTAATTCCACTGCTACCCAAGTGGAATAACTCCTTAACCTGGTGAATGTGCCAGAGAAAGAGGCAAGGGAGAGCAGTGGCACCATCCTGATGCTTCCTCTCTCTGCTCAGGTGAAACTGGCATCGGCAAGTCAACGCTGATGGACACTCTGTTCAACACTAAGTTCGAGAGCGAGCCCGCCACGCACAACGAGCCCGGCGTGAGGTTGAAAGCCCGGAGTTACGAGCTCCAGGAGAGCAACGTCCGTCTGAAGCTGACCATTGTCGACACGGTGGGGTTTGGCGATCAGATCAACAAGGATGACAGGTAAACCGAGCTCTGCGGGAGAGGAGTCCTGGCACTGATGTGCTCTGAGGTCACCAGGGCGCTCACTCTGTGCAGTAGGTCCCTCGCTGTTCCTGGGGTGCTTCCTGATCCCAGAAACGATGCTGCTCCTGCCTAACCCTGTGGAGAGAAGGACAGGCCCAGAGCAGCAGGGCTTAGGGAGAGCTTTCGTTCTCCTGGTGTGTCCCAGCACATATGACTGGTGGGTGTGATTTGCTCTGTGCTTCTGGTTTGAGGCTTCTCAGTCCTCCTTTGGTCCACTTTTTTTACAGGGCTTTCTCTAGTATTTCTCACAGTGTGAGGCCTTACTGCTTTCTTTGCACATCTCTGAGATTTTTGGGGTCTCATGGTCAGAGACAGAATTTCCATAAGCCAAACCAGAACAGCAGTCGTTTTACAGACCCTCCTAGTCCTAGTGATACTCACGAGGCTGCCCTTGGTGTAGGGTGTAGAGCATTGGAGCAGTTTTCTTTCCAGAAGCACGAGCAGTTCATTTGAGTAAGGACATGTTACACTGCATGAGCTGCTTTTTCTCCAACAAAATGGTCCTGTCAAAGTCCATGAATGTTGCAGTTGTCTTCTGAGCTTTGCTCACAGGCTTCAGTTCCTGAAAAGTCTCTCGTATCTTGTGACTCTCCCTTCCTTCTTTTAAGATGATAAGATTTTGGACAAGCTAGCGGGTTGATCATGATTTCATGTTTAAATTCTTCTATGTTGGATGATTTTCAGTGAGATTGGCAGAGCAGCAGCTCAGACTTTAATTGGAGAGACTGCCAAAGGCATTGTTTTTCAGGGTAGCAGTCTTGCGTGGTTTCCACGCACCTGAAATCCAGGGTTGTCATGTCTGTTACACTTTGCCTGTGCACCAAGTGGAAATGCACCCTTGTGAAGGAGGGACTGCAGGTTGGTGGGACAGGTCCTGTCCCATACAGAGCCCCCCTGAAGCTTCCTGAGTGTCCAGCAGTGCCCCATGTGGTCCCAGCAGCCAATTCCCTGTTTTTCTCTGTGCCTTGTCTCTCCAGCTACAAGCCTATAGTAGAATACATCGACGCACAGTTCGAAGCCTACCTGCAGGAAGAGCTGAAGATCAAGCGATCCCTGTTCAACTACCACGACACGCGGATCCACGCCTGCCTGTATTTCATCGCTCCCACCGGACACTCGCTCAAGTCCCTCGACTTGGTCACCATGAAGAAGCTCGACAGTAAGGTACGTGCTGCCTGTGTCACTGCAGCCCTGTGGTGCTTTCATTATCTTGCCATCTGCTCAGGAAAATAATGTCTGGGTTTAGTAGAGAATTGCAGACAAAAAGGGTGAGAAGTGTACCTTGAGCAAGCTGCTACAACGGGTCATTATTCTGCTTCACATGCTGCAGAAATTTATGGAGAGTTTGGACTCCTACTCTTTCCCAGCTCTGCCTTGGGTAGGGAACGTGGCCACGTGCTCCCCACCTAATAAAGTCAATAAAGACAGTTCAGGTTGTCTTTCTGATCAGGGAAAAACAAATGGAAGCGCTGTATCTACTCGTTCTGACCACATCCAGCTAGACAAAAACAGTGATTTGATCTGCTATGGCAAATGTAGTGGTGTTCGAGCTGTAATGTCATGGACAAGAATCTGAATAAATATGTTTTCCAGGCATCTAGTTTTCCAGGCAGACTCGTGGGCTTGGTTTAAACCATGGTTCAAAGGAGATTTCAGCTCTTCTAGGAGAAGTAACTGAGGTACAAATGTAGAGCCTGAGTGGCTAAACCGAGCCTTCTCTGTGCTCCTTTACATCATGATTAAGCAATTTAAATCAGTCCACTGTGCACCTTTGGCTCATTGGATCCTAATTCTGCAGGACATCAGTGATGACAGTGGTTCTTTGTTTCTAGAGAGGCCAGTCAATTGGGTTTTAGGTTGTGATGGAGAAGGTTCCCTGCCCTGTTCAACTGAAAATAAGGTTATGGTAATTTATCTCAAGTGAGCTAACTGACATTCCTGTTTTATCTTCTGGCCAAAGGAGATTTAATAACTCCAAACAGAATTAAGTGATGTAATAGAAAAGGATTTTCAAGCACTGTAGTTAAAATCCCTCCATATAGGTTGATATCACTGTTATCCTCAGTATGATTTCTGTCTTCTGTCGCAGGGAAAAGCCAACCTGCAAGATCAAAAGCAGAAACTGTCCCTCTGGAGAGTGGAGAAACAGAAAGAAGGCAGGATCTTTATCCTTGCCAACAGCCTGTCTAGGGAAGAGAGTCAGTAATGCACCCTTCATCTTAGAGCTGTGCAGGGAGGAGCGAAGCCTGGTCCTGCAGTGCAGCGGTGTCTGGGGACACATGAGGGCACACAAGTGGTGGAAGCATGACTGTGTTACTGCCAGCCCCTGTCCTGTGTGTCCTAGGGCTGGATAGGGACCAACTTCTTCCACCCTGCCGTGGAGTGACAGCAGCTCTGCTGCCCCTCCGGTGTTCTGGTGACACTCCCCAAGCCAGGGCCCATGACAGGCTGTTGTCTGAGTGTGGCTCCCCCAGTGATCCAGCTGCAACTCCAGGGGATATGCAGAGATGGTTGTTTCCTTTTTTATTTTTTGAAGCAGCTCGTAAAAATCTATGACAGCATTTCCTGTCCAGCCAATGGGAGTAGGACAGGACAGGAAATAGCGTGTTGCCAAATTGCATTTGACTTCTTTCTAAGGCCATCATCACTGCTATCTGGAAATCCTGTCTGAGGTGGTGCTGCTGGCAGCAGCAGCCCCAGGGAACTTCATCTGCTGGAGGTGCTGGCTGGTGGTGCTTTAGGGCTGTCGCTGCATGTCCTGCTTTGTCCTCTCCTGGTGAAACAACCTGTGCATTCCTATATGTGGAGGTGCTGTCCTGTCTTGCAGGTGAACATCATCCCTATCATTGCCAAGGCTGACACCATTGCAAAAAACGAGTTGCACAAGTTCAAGAGTAAAATTATGAGCGAGCTGGTCAGCAACGGTGTCCAGATCTACCAGTTCCCGACCGACGAGGAGACAGTGGCCGAGATCAACGCCACCATGAGTGTATGTTGTCTGGGGGGCTTGCTGCCCTTGCTTTGCCTGGGCCTGTCCTTGATGGCCGTGCTGTGTCTTACTTGGCTTTAAAACTGCAATCTAAGAACGGACATCAGCCTGGCCAGAAGGATTCTAGGGGCTGGAGATACCTGGTCTGAAATGTTTTGTGTGACAAACACTCCTTCCCTATTGCAGTTCCCATATCCTTCCTCCGTTGCAGTATTCCCATCTCGGGAAAGGAAGAGGATGGGAGGCAGGGCCCGATGCGGTCAGGGCAGAGCGCTGAGGTTTGGCTTTCCTGTCCCAAACGACCACTGGTTGGTTAGTGGGGGTGATTCACTGCTGCCTTTGTTTCGGTTTCCGGTGGGAGCTGGGCAGTGGCCATCAGCGCCTCTGGCTTTCACCTCCTCCCCTGCCTCTAGCAACGGGGTGGGAGTTGAGGGCACTCAGGGCTAGACCAGATCAAACATTTTAGTGGGGGTTACCAAGGGAAGCAGCATGGGCCTGACTCAGGGTGGAAAGGGAAGAATCTGAGGTCAGAGTTGCTGACAGTGAGGTGTTGATTGGCCCCAAGAGGATGTGCCAGTCCTAAAGCAAGTGCACACAGATTAAGCTATTTCCTTGCTACTTGAAGGCTGTTGTGAGTTTTCCTGCACAACTGCTTGTAGACAGGCAATTATCCAGCTGGATGTTAGATCCTCTCCAAAGCTCCCTATTGCCTGTCTGTGTTGTTCTGAGCAGGGAAAAGCTGGCACAGAGACGGGATGTGGCTCTACCAGGGTGCAATGCGTGCATTGTTCTGCCTCCCTCAGGTGTAGCCTGGCTGCTGGGAGACACCTTTGCCAGATGATCCCATCTCCTCTGCCCTGACATCTTCCCCTCCAGCCCAGCCTGTGACCACAGCTTGGCTGACACGGCTCCCATTCCTGGAGCTTGCACCCATGCTGTTAAGGCAGGGAGGGTTCCACAGGGCTGGGCTGGCAGCTAAGGCGAGCTCCCTCCTGGCAGCAGCTACACTTCTGGGAATAGATCTCAGATTGTTGCCACCACACCCACGGAGAGACCTGGTCAGAGCAGAGCTCTGACTCATATGTGTCAGCCCAGGGCTGGGTCAGCTCCGCTCTTCCCCTTGCTCACAGCTTTGCCCTTTTTAAGAGGAAGCATTAGCAGTTCTTTGTAGCAGCAAAATCCCCCTGATTTTTTAGCCTACCTTCCTTGAGAGGATGTACTTTATTTTCTTTTTTATTGTTTCACAGTTCTTTTTTCTCAGTGTTCAAATTCAGTTCCAGTTTGTAAGACTTGTTCTGTGCTTAAGACAGTAATGCTTTGTAATTAAATGGAAAGCATATACCTATCTTGTGTTTTTAGGACTTCAGAATTTTGGGCTTTAAGCCTGATCAGGTTTCTCATCCAGATTGTCCTGTTGCTCTTCCTAAAACACCAGACGAATTGCAAAGGCTTTTAAACAACTTAAATCTAGCAGACCTGCCACAGTATACAGCTTTCTTGAGAAACAATCCCTGGCAGGGCAGCAAAGGAAATCCCCAACCTCATTGTCCCTTTCCTTTTGTAGGTCCACCTTCCTTTTGCTGTGGTTGGCAGCACCGAAGAAGTGAAGATCGGCAATAAGATGGCGAAAGCCAGGCAGTACCCCTGGGGTGTCGTGCAGGGTGCGTTACCACAGGCACAAACAAGGCCTTCTCATCCTGTCCCCTTCTGTTCCAAGATGCTTTGATCTCTGCATGGCCCTTACCAAAATGGGGCTTGAGAAAGCACAGCTTAGATCTGATTGTGGACATCTGGACATGGAGCCAAAAGCTCCTTCCTTCAGGAGGGCAGAGTTTGGCCAGGGTGCTGTTTGTAGCCCAGGCTTTACTGAAGCTGCCAAAAATAGAGGGGTGATCCTTGCTTTCCAGCCAACACTGGAATCACCAGTACAGGATTGAGATGGTGATGGTCTCCTGGTGGCTTTGGTTGTGTATCCCACTGGAGAATGGCCCAGGAAACTGCAGGGGAGCATTCACAGTGCAATTCTGCAAAACTCTCTGGCTTCTCAGTAATACCAGCTGACCCTGAAGCAGCTTCAGAGACTTCAGCTGTATGCACCAGAGGATTATACTGGGAAAAATAGTTAGGAAAGAAGTTGATGTGTTTGAGAAGTCTTGGACTCGACCTGTACTCTGCTGGGTTCTTGCTGTTCCCAGAAAAGTAGGACCAGATAGTTTGAGATTCAGTTTAGACTTTGACTGTGTGAGCCCCTGTGAGTGCTAGGATTTCAAGTGGGTTTGAGTGGGAAGTGAAATCCTGTGTGTAAATGGATAATCACCTTGCTGGTGCAAAAATGGATGGGGAGACGGGAGCTCTGTGACAGATGGGCAACACAGATCTTGCAAATCCAGTGCAGGCCTTGAACTCAGGCCCATGCTGGCGTGGGATGGCTTCAGCCTCAGTTCAGCAAGGCGTTTTGGTGCGGGCTGACTTGGAGTTGTGCTTGTGTGCCTAAAGAACTCTCAGCCTTGCTACACTGGGGCTCAGATCCAGGGAAGAGAGGGGCCCAGCTCCCCGGTTACATGTTCTCTCTGTGGATATTCTGTTGTTTTTGCAGTTGAAAACGAAAACCATTGTGACTTTGTGAAGCTGCGGGAGATGCTGATCCGCGTGAACATGGAGGACTTGAGGGAGCAGACGCACACCCGGCACTACGAGCTGTACAGGCGCTGCAAGCTGGAAGAGATGGGATTCAAGGACACGGATCCGGACAGCAAGCCTTTCAGGTAGGGACGTGCAGCTCGCGCACTGCTGTGCTCTGCAGCCAGCTTGCTCTGCTGCTGCTCAGGGCTGCCTGCAATTCTGCCTGCAGGAAAAGTGCAGCCATGTCTGTGTGAGAGGAAGGTGGCTTGTGTGCCGAGGTACCAAAGGGGTAAATGATCTTTTCACCCTCCTAGAGCTCTTCCCAGCTGGTCCAAGGTGAGCTGTGAAGAGGGTGCCACGGTCTCATGCCTGAGGTTTGGCTGATTACTGAGCACATAGTTCATTCTGTCAGACAGCTTTATTGGTCTGAAGCCCAAGGCATTAGCCAGGGACAACAGCTGTGTGGGAATTTGGGAGGGAGTGTTTGTTTTCTCCTTTCATTTCCTGTTTCCCATTCGCCCCCAACTTTTCCCCAATAATTGCACCCCCTGCCTTCCAGCATCCCACACTCCTCTCTGCCCCCAGGGAAGCCAGTCAGAATTCCAGTACACCCGTGGGGGCTTGCCCCTGTAACACACAGGGATTGGCATTGGTTTGGGCTCTTATTTCTGACTTGCCGAGTTGATGCAGCTGCACTTTTTCTGCAGCACAGAAACTCTGCTGGAATCAGTCAAGCCCAGTTATGTTACTAAGCCCAAGTGTGAAGCTTTATTGGATTTCCTTTCTGGAGAGCAAGGGCTTAAGATGAGCTCAGCCCTTCCTTTGGAGGAATCTGAGGAATTTCCATTGCTTCCTGTACACGAGGCCTCTTTTGACCAAGCTATAAGTAGAAAGGAAATGAAAATGTACAGAATTTCTCCATCTGGTACGTGCTAGTTCAGAGCAGTTCACTCTGGGTGCCTTTTCCCTCCAATAAACAAACAAAACCTATGATCCCGAGGTGTTTAGCCGAGGCTGATGTATATCTGACATGAGGGAGACAATCTTTCTGAGCTCAGGGATCAAAAGGATGCTTTTCCTTGCATCCTGGCCCTGGGAGCCACAGGAACTGCTGCTCATCAGCCAGGGACAGGGAGCCTTTGGCACATCTCAGGGAGAGCATGGTAGGAGGTCCCAGCAAACTGCTGGTATTGTGTAGGGGCTTGTGTAAGGTGTGAAAAAAGGGGACTGGTGATGTCTGAGACCCCCACATTGCTTGGCCAAGCTTCAGGGGGTCAGGAGGGAGCACCAGGATCCCAGCAGGCATCAGCTCCATGAAATGGGCTCCTCTGCAGAGACCCTTCTGCTGTCCTGTGTCTGTTTTGGGCTGGATTCTCTGCTGCTCTGGTTAAGCTTTTCAAAATACTCCTTTTTCAAATAGTATTATTTGCCATGGCATCCTTCACTGTGTGGGGGTGTGCTGGGAAATCAAGTTACTCTTGTAATTTAGATTCATATGTTTGTGTACTTAAAAGCCAATTCCCTTGTCATCTTTGCCTGTGAAAAGCTGCAGGGATCCCGGGTGGTTTGGACTGTTATTCCTTAGGGCTGTAATTGTTTTTTTCACATGCAGCCTGGGAGTTGCCAGGCCAGTTTCTCTGAGAACTTGGCTCCTCTGGAAGTCAGAGTCACTGTGGCAGAGAATTAAACTTTGAACCTGGGACAATTTAACAGGAAGCCCCTGCCCATCTCACTCCTGCTAGGCTTTTCCTGCTTGCCCATCACTGGCATTGTGCTTTTGGAACTGAGCTTTGGAAGAAGTGGTTTGCAATCCAGGACCCCATAAACTGCATGCAGAGCTTTCCATCTTGCTCCATGAGGCTCTGCTGCTTCCTAGGACAGCGTATCACTAATTGCAGATTCAGTGTGCTCACTGAGCAGCAAAGGCTCACCTGCCCTTGGGCTGTGCCAGATCCTTCAGAAGGGCTTACAAATTTAGGACTTAGGAATTTAGGAATTTATGTTTCAGTGACCGCAGTCAGAGGATTAAAATCCAAGACTGAATTTTAGGGAGATTTTGTTTTGAGTCTCCTGAAGTCTGTCTGCTGTGAGAGGTCTGGTTCTGCATTTAGCTAAGAATCCAAAGATGGCTCTTGCCCTGCTCTCCCACAAAAGGATTTTTGTCATTTTTAGAATCAGTATTTTTGCTTCCATGTGTAGGAAGCTGGTGTGGTCATGTGGAATGGTGTGATTTCTCCAGGGCCGCCAGTGCTGTGCCAGAACAGCTCTGGGCATCCTGTCTGGAGAGTATTTTAGGAAGTAACTGAAGTGGCCATTAATTAGCAGAGTTAAATACAGGACTTGGGATAATCTGACAAGTTGTGTTCCCCAGCTCAATACTGCTTCCCCTAAAAAAAAACCCAACCAACAAAAAAGCAATCAAAACCCCCAACAATGCCAGGATAAGCAAAAGCTTGACTTTATTGGAATTAGGATGTTCCACTGGCCCAATGGTTAATGTGTTCCTTAGGCACATGGATGCAGCCTGTCTGTGTGACTTCAGTGGAGTTTTCATTTAAGAAATGCATTTTCAGAAAAGCCTCTTGGGGGAAGTAGTTATCATTATGGCTGGGCTATCCAAATCCATTTAAGGAATAAAACAAAAGAGGAATTTGATGTCCAGAGTTCCGAAAGGGCTTTAAAAATCTCAAAGGTACGTGGACAACATATTTTATGTCCCAAATCTTCACTATCTTTCTATGCACTATCCCCTATCTCAGTGCTGGGGAAATAAAGGAATGCCAGGGAGTAGAGGGGGAATGAAGGAATCCAGTGATGTGGTTTTTTGGAGGAGGAAGGCTGCTGATCATTTGGAAAGGAGAAAGGATTATCTAAATCAGGCCCTTGATCTCAATCTATTAGCAATGAGTACTGAAAATAAGTTCTGCTCTCTGTCAGTGTCGTGCTTAATGAACTATACGGAGGCAGATTTCACCCTGGGTCTGCTGCTCAAATGTTGCACTTGGAATGAAGAGATTCGGGACAAACAGAGGGAGAAGGGAGGAGGTGTGACTCTGAGGGCTCACAAGCCCTGTGGGCATCGGTGATTGCTGCGGGCGCTTAGGTAGTGGCTGCTTCTTTTAGAGTTCAATCATCCTTCCTGCCAGGCGATGCAGGATCCTGAGCAGGGAGCACGGCTTTTCCTTTCCATTCGCCTCCCACTGCTGCCACCTAGCAAAGCTGGGACGGGTTTCACGGATCGTGCCTCTGCTGTAGTCAGGGACCTCAGAGCATGTTTTGTGACAAGACAGCCTGAGTGCTAAGGTCTCCAAAGGCTGAAAGCTCATGACTGTGTTTGAAACACTGCTCTGATTGGGTTTTGTGTGTTTTTAACAGTCTCCAAGAGACTTATGAAGCAAAGAGGAATGAATTCCTGGGCGAACTCCAGAAGAAGGAGGACGAAATGAGGCAGATGTTTGTCATGCGAGTGAAGGAGAAGGAGGCAGAGTTGAAGGAAGCAGAGAAGGATGTGAGTATATCGTAACTCAGAGGGCTCTCTGTGAGTATTTTGGACAGGGCTGTTACAGAAAATGTCCTGTTAGGCCAGGAGGCTGTTCTTTGGGCCTCCTGGAGGAGCATGTGCCACTGCAGAGGTGCAGAGAAGAGTACAGCCCTCAGAGCCCATCTTCCCTTGCTTTGCACGAGCCTGATAGAGTCCACTAGGTACAAAGCACAGAGGGGTGGAATATGGGGCTGTGGAAGTGTCCCTAGGCCTGCTGGATTCCCACAGCATCAGGAATTCCCACTGTTTGTGTGCACCAGTGAGTGCCAGCTGCAGGGCTTTTCTCACCGAGTCAGGCTGGCTGGGGGCAGGCTGATGGGTGCAGTCAGTGCAGGGAGGCCTCAGTGCCAGCAGGAACACCTGGGGCATCGTTACAGTAAATCAGGGTGAAACATTCTTCTCCCCCAGCCAATTCTCACTGTCTCTGTCCCGGCAGCTTCATGAAAAGTTTGACCATCTAAAGAGGACTCACCAAGAAGAGAAGAAAAAGGTGGAAGACAAAAAGAAGGAACTTGAAGAAGAGCTGAACAACTTTCAAAAGAAGAAGGCAGCAGCTCAGCTATTACAGTCACAGGCTCAGCAGGCAGGTTCTCAACAAACCAAGAAAGACAAGGACAAGAAAAAGTAAGCGGATGTTACCCACATCCTTTGTAGGGTTTGTTACACATTTTGGGAGGTTGGTTTTTTCTTTCTTGTTGCATGTCTGTATTTGCTTTTCCCCATTACCAGACTGGAAACAGGCCTTTTCTCAGCCTGATCAAATAAAATATTTTTTTTTCTAAAGGGTGGGCCAGGGACATGATCTTAATTTTTCTGTAGAAGAGTACCTTCAAATTTTGTGTTCAAGTCTGACTGGTGTGGGAGAGCAGTTGGATGGTGGAGGTTTCATTTGTGATCTGTCCAGCATCTTCTGGAACTATGAAATGTTCTGGACTCAGATTTATCTGCCTGAGCCAGAATTATTAAGGGAGTTGCTACCCATCCTTTCTTTCACTGGTAGCCTCCAGTTTCCATTCCTTAAGGTTATAGTTGTAAGTAGAAGTAAATTAGAAACCAAAACCACCATGTTATTTTTACATGGGGAATGCTAGTGCCAAAAGTGATTACTTGGAAGCTTGCTTTAAAGAAGCTTTGGTTTTGTATTTTTTTAGAGAAACAAACTACTATGGTACCGTAATTGCAGTTAAATGGCATTTGTGATTGTATCAAGTTGACATAATAAGCTAAGAAACCCCTCCTTACCTTTTATTCAAGATCACGGCACTGTTTTTTACTATTTTATATTCGTATCCTAGGAGTGTAATCCTTTACCCTCCATTGGCTTTTTCCGTTCCTAGTAAGAGGGTGCTCATGCAAGTCCTTGGTGGGTCACCTGTGCTACAGGTGCTTAGTTGGTACCTGCCATTGGGAAAGCTGGGGATGCAGGAAATCTCACTGGAAAACACTTGGTTAACCCACACACAAAAATGACAGTTCCACCCTGCTTTCGCTGCCCGAGAGAGAAGGGAGGTGCTCCTTAGAGTAACCCGGGTGGTTAAGGCCCAGCTGTCACCTCTGGAAGAGCCAAATGCCAGCAGGGATGTGGCTCAGACACTCGTGTCCCCTGTGCTAGCCTGGGAGCCTCCGGCCTGGCGCGGGCTGTGTGGCAGCAGCTGTACTGCAGTCACACTGGGGTTGTGCCGCTTTTACACTCGCTGCACGGCCCAGTCTCTGCCGCTGGTTCAGTGCCTGACATCGCTCGCTTCTGCACCACCGGGGGAGGTGGGGAGGGGCCTCGGGCCGGCTCCTCAGCTCGTGTAAATTGATGTAGCTCCTATGGAGCCGTGCTGCTCGATGCTGGCTGAGGACGTGGCCGCGAGCCCCGCCAGAATCTGTGGAGCGCCGTGTGCCGCGTGCTCTGCTCGGGGACAAATCCTTACAGGCCAGACCCGCGGGCGTCGGGCTGAGCACTGGAACCAGCGAGTGTCAGCAGCTAAGGCCCAGGCAAGCTGAAACACCCTTCTGCAGGCAGGCTGCAACACTTGTCTTCTCTCAGCTGAGAACTCAGACATGGTCATTGGTAGCCTAATATTTTTAAGAGCTGTGCAGTCAGATTCTTTCATCTCTTAGCCGGAGGACCCGTGCAATACAGAATGGTCTGGGGAGTTTTGTCCCTTTGGGTAGTCAGTGTGAGCTCCCATTTGGTTCCAGCATCGTGGGTGAGACAGATGTTCCCAGCGACCGTGACAAATGCGGGTTCTGCTTTGCTGCTGCATTCACAGAAATCCCACCTCGAGGAACATGTCCATGTTTTAGTGTGTCCTTCGTGTTGCTCCACGCCAGGTTCTGTACCTGCTGCAGGTGTGCTCTAGTGTTAGAGTTACTAACAGAGGCTTTAAAGGGAAATGATGATGCTCCTGCCTTGTAGCACACCTTGGTTTTCTAAAGGCTTTAAGTTTCTCCTTACACTCTAATGTGAAGCTGTAGTTTGCGTAGTTAAGGCTTCCAACCTCTCTGCCATGGCCCGTGATGCTTCTTGTGCAGTTGCCAGAGGAAATCCTTGCTGTGCCCAACCTTTGCAGCCTCCCTACACAGCAATTCATGGGAATGCTTTCTTTTCTCAAGGTGGGATCAAATTTCCCCAATTTGGACAACAGAGACTTTCCACCATGCTGTGCATGCCGGAGGGAAGGTTCAGTGTGAAATCTGCTGCTGGCCTGACTCCATGAGAGAGAGCTTGGCCTTCCTGATTTCCAGGCTATTCCTAGAGGAATTCTCTCGCTTATACTCTTCTTTTATCTAAAATGTTTGGGGCTCTGGCCTGCTGGCAGCAGTGTTTGGGGCCAGCATACCTGTGTCCCTCAGGCACTGAAGGGGTGGCTGCAGAGCAGACTCATGCGCTTGTCTGAACGCAGGGCTGAGCACGCTGGTGGAGCCTCTGCTGTAGTATTGCAATGGGACTGTGCTTCCAACCTGACCAGTCTGGAGAGAGTTCCTGGCAGCAGATCCAGTGGGAGCGGCAGGCAGCCTTCTGGTGCTTGCCTGCTGCTGGGTAGATGGCCACATGCCTCAACATGTGCTGTTGTGTTGCTGCTCATCCACAGCCCCCCAGGAGCCGGGACCATCTGTTTGGGTTCTGTCTTGTTTTATTTAAAGCTTCTTCTGAAAGCCAAGTGTAAAACTTTTTTTTTTTTTTCCAGTTTCCTTTCCATGTAAGTTTCCAGTCCAGTGTGCCTGGTCTGGCCATCAGGGGCCGTGCTCGTCCCAAAGCAGTCCCTGAGCTGCAACACCTGTATCAGGGCCTGGCCCAACACCCTATAAAAAGAGGGGTTTGTTGAAGGATCTGACCTGGTTCTGAAAGCTGAAGTGCTTGGAGACGTTCTGGTGTCCAGGTGTGAGATACTGGAATTACCTTCTGCAAGGGTGCCCGTGGGAAGTAACCCAAGCTGGATACCTGCACCCATGTCCCAGCCGGGAACAAATGAGCCCTAAAAGCCGCCAAGCGCTGTGGTGACAGACTGTAACCTGGACCAGCTTACAGCGCTGGTTGGTCAGTGCTTCTGTCCCCCCAGTTTTTCTTTTTACTTTTGCTTGTCATAGGCTGGAGCAGAGCCCAGTCTTGAGGTTGAATTTCTTTGTAATTCCATAATCCATCTGCATGCCCACCCACCGGAGCGGGTTGCTGGTATCGGCTCTCCTGGCTTTCTTGAATTTTTTTTGCATTTTGAGTTCAATTAGTGCTAACTTTTTTGTTTTTTGTTCTTTTTTTTTAACTTGCAGTGCAAGCTTCACATAAAGCCTGTCGAGCCAAGGATGTTCCTGCATTCACCTGCTTTTGCAGTAATGTGTCTTTGCCATCTGTTTTCTTTTTATATTTTTTTTCCATTTTTTAACATGAATAACTATTAACTCATCTAATAACATAGTGGGAACAAGAAGGAAGAGGGATTGGGTGCAGGACTGTATGCGAGTGGAAGTTCAGGGGTGGGTGGAGGGACGAGGTAATGATGATACCATGTATTTTTCTCATCAGAACCATCAGCAGTAAATTATTTTTGGCCCCCAGTCTGAACCAAGAGTCAGAGCTGGATGTCAGCAGCTCAGGTATTGACTGGCTCAGGAGTCCTCAGTGCTGCTGGCTGCAGGAGCCCTGTGCTGTGGGAGCCCCTGGATTCACTAGCCCCAGGGAAGGAGTATTGTAGCAATGTCCCAGCCAGCCCAGCCCATGGCATGGCTAAAGCTGGAGTTTAGCCTGACCCGCATTCCTTCAGGAATGTGTTGCAGCAGCCCCAGTCCCTGCCGGGGAGAGGGAGGGGGGTGTGTGTGTGTAGATAACCAAGTGTAACTGACCTTGCATGCCGTGACATTTGCATGATAATTTGTATTAGTTCCTGGTCTGTGCTGTCTGCCCTGACCGGGGCTGGGTTTGCTGGCCTGTGCTGGCCTCGTTTTCCAGCCTCCCTTCCAGCTCAGCGCAGCAGCTGCAGCTGCCTCGGGGGAAGGACCATTCCCAACAGTTCTCTCCCTGCACTACTTGCCTCAAACCTTTGGAATATCCCTTAAAATCCTACCTGGTTTCCAATGGGTGGGATCTTAGCAAGGCTTAGCAGCCCTTATGGAATCAAATGCCTGGGCAGGGGGGAGATAGGATCTTCCAGGAGCGTTCCTGCACAAACTTCAATACAGACTTGCAGGGATGTGGGCTCCAGAATTCCAGGTCGAAGGAGAGAACGTGCCTGGCCACACAGTCACTGCACTGCCCCCAGCCCTCCTGCAGCAGGAGTAATGTCCCGTTCAGGTGTCCCTAGGACACGCTGAGGAGATGTAAGATAGGCCAGGCCCCGCTCGCTGGCCAGCACACAGTGGGAGTGGGTCTGTGTAATGTGTGTTTTCCATGCCGTCGCTTTTGGATGGAGACTTTCCCTTCCTTCCCAAGGAGTGGCGAGCTCTGCTTACCCTATGACTCCTGGATTTCTTCCACTGCCAATGCATGGCCAGCACTTCCTCTGCTCCTAGCTAGGCAGTCTCTTGTTGCCTTCTGTAAAGCCCTCTTACACAAAACTCTTCCTGCCTGAGTCTCCCACTACAGCTGTTTGCTTGCTTCCAGATGGAATCTCTCCGGGGGAAAAAGAAAAGGCAGAATTATCACCTTTTTTATCACTTTCTCCTCAAGTGTTAGATTGGGAAATGCTTGGGTGGTTAGCTTATGGGTTGTCTTGCTTTTTGACCCTCACTGCTTAAACACGGCTTTGGGAAGAGGAGATATCTAAGTACCATGTGTTGGACAGACAGCAGAAAATGGATAAATAAGCTGGAAATAAAATAGTTGACCTTTTTATCCTTTTTTCGATTTTTTAAAAAAAAATTCTCATGATTTTGTTGGTTGTTGTTTGGGTTTGGTTTTTCCCCTCCTGGTCTTGCCAACTATGCACTTTTCATCAGGTTAAATAGGTTTGCTGCAGGATTGTTTGGAAAAATGAAATTCTGGTTCTTGTGGCTTCTGGCAAACCTGGCTTTAAAATCTTGAGTTATGAAGGAAGAAGTTTGAGTTGTTTGCATGAGTTTTTTACAGTCACATCACATGCCCATCACCGAGTGCTCGTGGCAATATGCTTTGCTTCAGCTGTCTCTGTGCATGTCCTCTTTTTAATTACCAGTGTTTTGTGCCAAGTAGAAAACTTAATTTTAACATTTATTTCTGCTGCTTCATTTAACAGCCCTTCAAGGGATGTTTAGCAGGGGAAAATCAGCTGAGTTGAGTTTTTCCTTTTTGACAGAAAGTTGTGGCCAAGTGCATTAGTGTCTTTTTGGTTGAGTTTTTCTCCAGCAGAAAACAAGCTGTGTTGGAGAAACTGGGAATAAACCACAAACCTGAAGATGTCAAAGGTACTGTTTTGGTTTTTTGCCAAAGGAGATGGTAATGACTTTTTTTCCCATCTTGAACCCCTGGGCCATGTTTAGTTTGTTCCTGCTGCACTTGTTGCTTTTCTTTCCCCATGCCTTTTTTCACAGTAGCCCCCGATGTGCATGGAGTGAATGCTACACTCAGGTCTGGCTGGATGTGCTTTCACCTCTGCATGTAAGTACAGCAGTGAGAGACTGACCCTTCCTGCCTCACTCCTGACAGGAGACCAGCTGTGCTTTTCTGGGAGATTCTCTGAGTCCACTTACTTGCAAGTGGGGTGGTTACAACTCCTCTAAAACTGCATGTTCCTGACAAGGTGGATTTCAGTCCTTAGGCTAATACAAAGGAGCAAGAAAGCACACTGAAACGTGCTTGTTCTGGGGTGATGTTCCCAGGCCATGAAGCAAACCCCCAGACTGGAAAAGCAAAGACAGTCTAGGTCTCTGCAAGGGGCTGCAGCTGCTTTGTGGAGAGGGGCACACATGGATCTGGCAGACAGTGGGAAAGGAGGATAGATATGGATAATGTTTGTTCCCCCAGAACCTCCAGGAGGTCACAGTTCCTTTCTGGGAGGGAAGTGAGTAGGAAGGTGCCCTTGGAGCTCGTGGTCATGAGATGCATCATCTTGAAATGCATCTCCTGTGGCACTCCAGGTGCAGGGAAAGCAGGCACTGGCACCCACCCCCTGGACTCCTCTCCAGCTGGAGAGCTGCCATTCCTGTCACCCCCTCTGTGTGCTTCTGACAGCTTGAAATGCCATCAGGGAGATTCGTGTCTCCCTGGAAATATGTCCATGTTAAACGGGACCGATGTTTCTGCAGGCAGCTCTCGTTCTGCTTCTCCCAAACCATCTGAGTGCAGATGGAAATGTCTTTTTGTGTGTGACCACATCAGATCTGTCCATTTGACTCCAGTCCCCTTCTGTGTCCCTTCTCCGAGGGCCCAGGCTGCATTTGCAGGGTGTGATACCTGTGGCGCTCTCACCAGCGTGGGCCAGCACGGAGCTCTACAAATATGAAGGGTTTTTTAATTAACGGAAAACAAAGCTGTGAACAGCGGTAGAAATCTTGTATTTGTATACATTTTTAATATCCTGATTGCCTTAAACATAGATGTAGGACTTTATTACCTTGCTATTGGAAAATAACCCATGTTTGTAACTGAACAATTGTGTAACCTACATACAGTGTTAATGCAAATGATATGTATGCATCTGTTAGATATTGTCACTTTATTTGATGTTAAAATATTTCAGTTTTTGAATTACAGATGGAATAATAACCTTATAGCATAATCTCAGTTATTTCTTGTATATGCTTCAGGTTACAGATACAAATAGTGCCAACACTTGAAGTGGGGAGAGGAAATATATTTTTACCCAAAGCCTTGGTCTTTGCGTGGCCTTTGTGACATTTGCTGTTGCCGTTCTGTAGCGGGGTGACAGGAGAGCCACCTGTCAGCCTCTGCCTTCCCAGCAGGTTGTTCTGTGCCTTTGAGGTCCCTCTGTAGCTTTGTGCTGGTGTTTGTCAGTCACTTCTTGTGGTGGTCACAAGCTTGTTCCCTGCCTCAGCTGGTGTCCTGAGGAGCTCAGGCCGGAGTTGGTGTGTGTGACACCTGCCCTGTGCATTCCTTCCCCCATGACTTATTTTAAAATGTTGTTCCTCCTTTGTTCTCGCCCCCACCCTCACTTTTTCATTTCAATTCTGAACTTCTGTTTCTTTTCTCTTCTGTTTTTCTCTTTTTCTGTAGCTTCTTCTTTATGTAACCGTCACCTTGCCAAAGCCCCCACACCCCCTCTCCCAGTGGACCGTAGGGCACTGGAAGAGCTGCGGATCCGGGCGCCCCCGCCAGGAGAAGAGCCATCTCATTCCTCCATCACGTCTGCCCTCCTCTCCTTCCCCCTTTGTTCCCACCCGTGCGTCTGAGGGTGTGCTGTGCTGTGTGTCTGTGCGGGATCTGCCCGCTCCCAGCGCGGCTCCGACAGCGTCCAGGCTTCCAGCACTGCCAGAGGGAACGGCTACCGGAGGGAGCTCGGCCACAGTTGCTCTGGGTCAGTTGGATTTTTTTGCCTCCCTCCCCATTTTCTTTTGCCATAACATGCACACACTGCTGGTGACACGTAGAAGGACAGACTGGGGGTGTAGCTGGAGGATTTAATTTCTATCTCAAGCCTGGCTGCTTTGGACACCACAGCTTCATCTCAAGGGCATCCTGTGCTCCTCTGGCATGGCTGGAAATCTCTCCATAGACCTGGTGATGTTCTCGGTGTGTCGCTGTGTGAAGGTGGATGTCGCATCCTGTGGCACTGACGGAGCCTGTCCTGGACAGTCAAGGCCTTATTTTCTGGCTGATGTGCCTCGCCATGGGCAGAGCAGGATTCTGGTTTTGTACAGCTGAGCTGCAATGGCTCGTAGTTAGATCGAGGGCTTCGTTTTGTTTTCATGAAGCCTAATTAGTGATTATTTTTTTAACAGTCCTTCATGTGGGCAAGTTGTTAAAATTTCTACCTTGTTTACTTTGGAAGTGAACTCAATTGAAAAGCTTCAGAAGTGCCAAAGGATTGCTCAAAGGTAAAACCAAAACCTGTAAATGTAGTGACCTGCAGCTGGTTTGGGATGGATGGAAGGAGGCAGCCTGAGCCTCTTGGGATGTTGTTTTGTGCAGAGTGATGCGCTTTTATTTTTAACCGAATACTAGTGATTTATTCTTTGCATCTGTGAACCTTAATCAAGTTCGAATTCCCTTCCTTTAACCTGCCATGGAAAAGCTTCCCTGAGGTGGTCTAGGTTTGGCCTCTGGCAGTCTGCGTGTGACGTGCCAGCTGCTGAGATCTGCTGGGGGTTTTTCAGAAGCACAATAATTTGCAGCATTCTTCAGTGACAAGGATCCAGCCAGGTGGAAGGTAAACCACTTGTCCTGGAAACTTTTTCAACCAAAGAAGTGACTTCATAGATACACTCAGAAAGGTTACTGAGTGTTGGCCTCGCGTGTGCTGTACCCATTTGCCTGGGATGTAGCTGGACTTGCTGACTGTTGCCCAGCCCGAAGGGCTTTGAATATTTGCACAAGTGTAGCTTAGGGCAGCATCTGCAGTAATACCAAAACCAGAGCCTGCCCTGCTCTTGAGGCTGCAGGGGCCTCAGGTGGTACCCAGAGCCTCCCACCAGGTGGCCAGGTCTAAAACCTGTTCAATTCAGCCTTCCAAGCACAAAGTAGGGTTGAGGCCATTGCTGGATTAAACCTTGGCTATGTCCATCCCTCTCTTGCTCTGAAGAACTCTGTGGGTGTTTGTCTTAACTGGGAACTACCCCTTGCAGGATGGGGTCCCTGCATGCCCCAGGCCACCTATCCCTACCAAAAAGCCACGGCTTGAGCTGCATGTTTTCAGAAAAAGTAGTGATTAACCATGCAGCCAGGGCTGCTGGTGCTCAGGGCATGCTGGTGCTCAAGCCACCCCTATGCCTCATGCAGGCATGTCCCCCTGGCCCAGGGTTCTCTGCACACGAAGGTCACTGTTGACTGAGAACATGCCTTGCCCATTAAATGCTGGTTTAGTCTGTCTTTTCTTCCAGTAGTGGCACCTGTCTGCAGTGTCAGTGACTACTGCTGGGGGCCTGAGAGCCTTGCTGTGGGCTGTGCAGCCATTGTAGCCTGCAGCTTGCCCAGGTACCCTGCTGGCTACTTGCCCAGCAGCCACTCCAGCCACTGGATGGCTCCTGCAAACTTCTGCGAGACCCTGTTTCAGGGAGGAAATCCTCTTCTTATGCTTCCCTCAGTCCTTGCACCTTTTTGTTGTTGTTACTTCTGAACTCCAAATAGTATTTTTTTTAAAAGCTTAATATAAAGAGAAGCAGATGGGCACAACCCAAATGCTGATGCTCACATGGACTGCCTTTATTTTGTAGCTCTGTAGAGTTTTGCTGTGCTGGTGCCCTGAATCCTGCTTGCAGCTCTGGACTTCGTGTCTCCAGAAGGACATAGAGTTAGAGAAGGGCACTAATGCTAAATGGGATGGAGCAGCAGCGTGCCAGGTGAGGCGTCTCCGTTTGGAGAAGTAAAGGCAGAGGTGAGGGAGAAACCAGCCCTGCTGTGAGCAGGAGGTGGCAGCACATGTCCTCTAGAGGTCCCCTGGAGCCCAGATTTATTTGTGACTGTTAGAGAGCTCGATGGCAGTGCATGCCGAGCTGCCAGTCACCAAATCATCACAACTGGACTCAGCGGGCACTTAGCTCGAAGGAAATGGGCTCAAAACATGGAGTGGCTTTCTTACAGAGCAGGTACTAAACTTCGGGGGTTTGTTGCTCCAGGTTGTTGAGATAGACGATGTCAGCAGAAGGGGTTGGTTTAGGGTTTTTTAAAGGTAAATTCAGGGAGAGCCGGTCCATAAGGAAAACAGTCACAATCAGCTGGTGGTGGATATGGGGCAGAGGGAAGGGAGCAGAAGGCATGGACACTGCCAGCGGTGTCTGTGGAACAAGTGGCATGCCAGAGGCTGGTGGGGGCTTCACCACACCCCAGGGCTGGGAGAAGGGATGGCAGCGTGACCTTCAGCTGCTTCCTGCATAGCTGTAGCTCTTGGGGAAGAGGTGTCAGCGTGGGGAGGGGGAGGCTCAGGGAGGTTATTTGTCACCAGCAGGGCTGGGAAAGCCCCTTCATCCACTCCCAGTTGAAAAGTTGTGCTTTGGGCTTAACCCTTGTGTGGCTGCTGCAGAGGATCCGTGCTCTCATGTCTGGAGAGCAAATCCTTCAGGAGCTGAGGGAAGCGGGCGCTGCAGGGAGCAGCGTGGTGTGTGAGGGTGAGCTGGGATTGCAGCTGAAGGCTTAGAAACAAGCAGCAGTGCTCTGCTGGGATGTGGCTGCTGTGCTCTGGGGAGCTCCCTGGGCTTGGGGCACTGAGCAAACGCTTGGCTTTGTGAATGCAGTGGTTTTATTCCAGCGCTCCTGAGGGAGATGCTGGACTCCTGGCCTGCACTGCTCTGGGCCCCACTAGAGCACAGATCCTGTGTTGGCATCTTGGGCAGGTCTGTGACGTGAAGCACTGGGATGCTGTGAAGTTTGTGGGAAGGTCACATGAATGTGAGGAGTCAAGGGCACCAGGGAATGTTTTCCTGTGGGAAACAAGGAGCCCTGGCAGTGCTCCAGTATGGCCCTGTGTTCCAACAGTGGGAGCAGCTTAGAAGTTAGCCTGCTGCTGAAGGTGATGGGGGCCACGCAGGGTGGGGCCACAAGGGCAGCTGCTGCACTTGCTCCAGGGAAGAGCAAAAACAACAGGATGCTGTTGAGTGCCACAACCAGAGAGGTGCCCACAAGTGTCCAGGGCCTATGCCAGGACAGTGAGACAACAGGACACTGTAGAGGTGTCTCACCTGGACCAGGGACAGGCTTTGCATCTGAGCCTTGTTGTATTGGTGTAGCCTGGCACAAGGGAATTGAGGTGGCTTTGTGCACAACATGAAGGAAATAAAACGTGTCTGTCTCCTGCAGCCCACCGGGGCTGGGGCACGCCTGTGTTTGGGACTGGGGAGCAGCAAAGCTGCCTTGGCAGCAAAGGAGACTGAGTCCTGCCACTACAGGTATTTGTTTTCCAGGGCTCGCCAAGTTGGCACTGTGGCTTGACTGGCTCCAGGCAGCACAAGGAGGCCAGGAAGGGTTCTGGGCAGTTCTGGGAGAGCCACAGTGGTGCTGTTAATTGGGTGCATTTTGGAAGGCAGAGCTCTCCTGCAAAGGCTGGCATGAGCCAGAGCTGTGCCCAGTGTGGGGCAGTGCAGGACCTGCTCCTGTCCCGTGGCTTTGGGGAGCAGGAAACAGCGACAAGGACACAGTTACCTTCCCAGAGTGATGCACAGCCATGGCTGCAGCACACCTGGGACAGCAAACTGCCCCAGCAGCACCCATCTCTCTCCTGAGGCCCAGCTCCCCTCCCTGCCATTCCAGCCAGACCCCTACCAGCTGGCACAGGCTCCCTGTTCCCATCCTCATGCCAACTCCTCTCCTTGTGAGTGTGTGATGGAAATGGGCCGTGATCCTTGCAGTACCTGTGTGCTGGTGCTGAGAGTGAGTAAGGGGGAATGTGCCCTTAAACGTGGGGGGACGAGCATGGGGAGGAAGAGAAGCCAGTGTAATTCTAACTGGAAAAGATGGGTAATATGCCATGGGCTGGAAACAGTGAGCCCCAAAACTGGGGATAGCAACAGGGTGCTTTGCTTGAGGATGTGCTAGTGACACCTCGAGTCTGCTCAGCAGCCTGGCTTTGGAAAACTGAGCTGTGGGATGAGAAGGTCAGGGACTGAAAAGTAAGGATGACAGGAAGGAAGACACACACCCTGCTGAGAAATGTAGTCTTGGGGGGGGGGGTCTGAGCAATGGCAGGAAGAAGCCAGAACCAGGAGAAGGCTATCATGGTGGGCTGCTGCAACAAGAAGATGGCACCTTGGAAGGCAGGGAGCAGGAGGGGACTCCAGGACAGGGGAGATGGAGCAGTGTCCCAGCCAGGCACTCAGCCTGGAAGGGCAACGGCCCAGAGGGAGGAGCACCAGAGCCGGGGCTAAAGCTGGAACTGCTGGAGAGGCCCTGAGTTCATGTTGGGTGACTCCCCTGGCTGCCCAGCACCTCCCATGTCACCTTTCCAGGGGTCTGGCAGAGCAGCTCCCTGGCAGCCTCCGGATAAAACTGATCCAGGTCTCAGGTGAAAAGCACAACACCAGACAGGGAATCCAGGACAACTTTCTTTATTGCTACCAGAAGGCTTTCATCAGTACAATGGCTCTGGAAACGATACCTTCCTCAGGGCTGTGGAGAGAGCTTACAGTTGGGGACAGGGTGTTCTGAGAACAGGGTGTCACATGGAGGAGACGCGTTAAAGGTCTGACTCTTGGTTAGAAGTTACATGAACACAAAACTCAAGGGTCGGGGTGTTTTGTTTTGGTTCTGTGGCTGATGATGACACGTTCCAAACCTCAGACATCCACAGCTGCCCAGGCACCTCACCCAGCAGTGCTGGGAAATGTGCAGGGAGAACCAGGCTCTGCACAGTTAAAGGGTTACACTTGATGGAGAGAACCAAGCCTTGGTGAGAATCCACACTGAGTGCAACATAGCAAGAAAAACACAGTTTGAGTTCTAGTGATACAAAGCCCAGTAACTGCTTTCTGTGTTGGGAAAGGCAAACTGGTGTAACTGGGAGAAGTCCCTGTGCAAGGCACAGAGCACCTTCACGCTCCTGTGGGAATTACTGAAGTGTGGAGCAGCTTGCAAGCATTGGTTTGGGGTTTTTTTCCCTGCCTAATCTTTTGTTTAAATCCAGTTTTTTGATATCACATTTAAATACCCACGTTATTAACAAAAGAGGTTGTCTGCTTAGAAGGGCAAAAGAAAGCTGTGGTGGAGGTGGGGCAGGACAGAACGTCATGCATGAGACTGGCTGAGAACTAAAAGAGGAGCAAGCAGAAAGGGAGCAAGGAGCAGGTGGGAATGGGATCAGAGAGGCATTAGTTGGCCGGGAAACCTGGAACAGCTCTGCAGGGCTGATGTGAGCTCTCGGATATGGAGAATGGGTTACAACACACAGGAGCAGAAAAACAGTGGAACCAACAACACTAGAAAGGAACAGGTTTTTGCTACTTTTTTTGTTTGGTTTTTGGGTCTTTTTTTAGATTTTTATACTTTTTTGTGTTTTTAAGTGCTTAAATAGTGGAACTATAATTAGCCGCACAAGAAATAAAATTCCAAAAAGGGTTGGGATTTTTTTTTCCTGGTTTTCTTTTGGCTCCCTTCAGTTCAGCCTGACAAGGTACAGCCCCTTCTCGCCCCGCTGAGGACACGGGCTGCCAGATCCCGTGGTGGCACTCGCAGCTACATGACAGACACCGGCTGCAGAGGAGGGCAAGGGGACACACTGCCCTCCTGCCGCGAGACGTCGGCACTGCAAACAGAGCCCATGTTCTCCAGGGCCACTGCCTCCGGAGCCAGGTCTTCGTTGTAGAGGCGCTTGATGCCATCGTAGAAGTCGTCCACTTCCATCTCCTCCACCTTGCGCTTGGCGGAGCCTGGCTTGCAGCCGCTGGCGGGGGCGGGCAGGCGCGGGTAGAGCGCGGCTGTAGCTGTGACGGGCGCTTCTGGCCGGCCGTTGTCCTTGGAGAAACCCGGCCCTGGGACAGAGGAGGGCTGGCGGTGGAACGCTCCTCTGTTACAGGTCACCAGGGTCTGCTGGAGGGGACTGTAGACATATACAGAGTTGGGCAGCAGAGAAGGCTGCAGAGTGGAAAGGTGATGTGCCACCAGCTCCCGGCAGTGGATCAGCTGCGAGCTGTCCATCTGGAGTGGGAAGACAAGCAAAGGTACCGCTGTTATGGGATCACTGGCAGGGTGAGGAGAGGGCACAGGCTCCCAACACCCCGGCCACCTTGATGCCTCACTTGCCAATATCATGCTGGATGGAGAACTCCTACCTACCACAGTGACTTCCTAAGATCCACCCCCTGTTCTCTACCGCACCTTATGGGAATCGTGGGGGGAAGGGGGCAGAACTTTGAGATTTTAAAGGATTTCACTGCATGCTTTTAGCAGCCGGAGTGTGTTCCCAGTACCTCTGAGGTTCCCTGTATGCTGTGAATGAATGCCAGAGCAGCTGACACGTTGAATTTTTCCTCCCTGTGTAGCAAGGGCCTGTGTACATCAGGGCACACGGCTCCCCCCCTGTCACCCAGTGGATGTAGTCAGGACTGAGACCTGGCAGCACTGTCCCCTAGAGCTGTCCCTCTGGGCTGAGGCCCAGCCATCCCCACACAAGCAGAACAGCAGGCAGCTATTGGCAGCGCGGGACACCAGAGCCCCGGCTGTCAGGAGCACCGAGCGGAATGCGGCCCTGGTCCCTCCCCACCAGGTGTGCATGGCTCTCCTCACCTGTGCCTTCTGGAGCAGCTCGATGATGAGAGCCAGCCAGTCGGGGAGCAGCTTCTCCAGCTCCAGGCTGACGATGGCCAGCGCCAGCATGGAGCCCTTGAACTGCAGCAGCTGGAAACAGGCCATGCAGTGCAGCAGCTGCTTGGTGAGTGCCGCCACGTGCTGCGAGGGGCTCGGCGTGGGCAGCAGGGCCAGGAGCTGCGGCCTGCTGGACACCGCCACGGCGTGGAACTGCGGGACACAAGCACAGGAGGCAGCTGGCAGCACTGGCCAGGCCGCAGCACACCTTGGCAACAGCTTGGACACACAGGGATCCTCCAGCCTAACACTGGAGGTAATTTTTGCCCCTTGGGGAAAAATCTGACATGCTGAACCCACCAAAGCTTGGTGCAGCTTTTCTGGTGGGACCTGCTTGTGATGCAGGTATCACTTGGGCACTTGGCTCTGCAAAAGGCCTTCCCATTCACCTTTCTCTCTCCAGCGCACATGTGGCATTCAGGGGTCCTAGACAAACTCCTCAGGCAAGGAGTGAAGATAAAATTCCACAGAGAACCTCATGACACCTCCCTTGGTCTCCTTCCATGCACAGTTCTCACTCTTGGCCATGCAGGTCTGCAGCAGGCATGGATCCACCCTTGGGCCTTTCTCCATGGCTGCACTCGTTTCCCTGCTGCCTGGCATTTAGCTTTGAGGAAAACCACCAGCAGTGAAGAATTAGGGGTACCATTTTCAGGAGCTGTGAGTCTGTGGCTTAACACACCCCAGACCAGGCCAAAGGGTCAGATGGCAGGCCCATGTTTTGGATATTGCACTTCAAGAGTGACAGGTCTCCTCTGAAATTCTCTGGCAAGGCATTTTCTTTCAGAAACTTAGAGGTACAGAGGAATTAAAAATATATTCCAAGGTCTTTGCTCCCCTACAGGTAGAATTTTTGTCTAGGTGCTTCTTGACACATTATTTGCACTGACAGACACCAGAAAGAATATCAATAGCCCCTTACTTACAATATGAAGGAAATCCAGTGGCGTTGCCATGTGAAGATCCCAGTTCAGTTTATCCAGGATGATCTTCTCCATTCTGCGAATTTCAGCTGGAGAACAACCACAAAAGCTATCCCGAGCCAACACTTTCAGTACTGGAATCCTCTGCAAAAGCCAAGGCAAAAACAAAGCAAGAGAACCAATCATTAGAGAAATCACACCAAATGCTTCGTTGCTGTCCTGGCAAGTGGCAGCCACCACGAGCAAGCAAACGTAGGGCTGGGAGGGCAGATATTCTGACAATGCCACAGTAGGAAGGACAGAGTTACCTCATCTTCCTCAATGGTCTTTGCAGCGAGGAAGAAGCAGCTGATTGCAATACAGTTCAGGTACTTCGGACCGGCCTGCGGGACAGGAGAGCAGAGACGGCTCTGTGTCAGTGGGATACAGCAAGGATGGCCCTGATCCTTCTGTTGGGGCATCCTGAGCCCCAGGGTCTCCTTCTGGAGTGCAGGCTGACCTCTGACTAAGCCCTGGCAGCGGCAAGCTGTGCCAAGCACAAATCCCTGCTCCATGACATCAGGCAGGGCAGGGATCTGCCAGCCCCTTGATCGGAGTGGGCAGCGCTGGACTGGAAAGAGCTCCAGTTTAGGCACTGCAGCAGAACTGGCAAAGAGAAAATCCTAAGGGGAGCTCGTCCCCTCACAGAAAGACCACTTCACCTGCTGCAGCAGAGTTCTGCTCTGAGGGCTGCTGCAGGTCAGACACGGAATGAGAAGGGAAATGGGAATTGGAAACAACTGTCTTTGCTTAAGGAAGTGTAACTCAGAAAAACTTTTTAAAAAACCCTTGTGAAATTACCACTTGTAATTTCACACTACAGTTCCCAAAACTGTGGCTCGGGGATTAGTGAGGGAGAGCTGGTCCCTTCCCCAGGGAAATGGTTTTTAGGCAAGGTAAGTGGAATTTGGAGGGGAAGGGGGGATTTTTTTGTGAGGTTTGTACATGGGATCACCTTGACAATTAGCTTCACTCCCACTGGCAGTGTAACAACCCCTGGCCATGGCCACCTCCTCCAGAGTGGCTGGGGGTGGGAAAGGCAGAGGCTGTTCCTAAACCCTGGCACAGCTGGAGAGCCGTGAGCAGCTCCTGGCACCTGGGCTCTCCTGCCTGTGGTTGGAGATGCTTGAAGGCAAAGGGAAGTGAAAATCCTGCGCCAAACCTTAATTCCGCTCACAACCTGCACGTGTGCATTCAGGTGTCCAAGGGAATGAATTCCCTTAGGGCAGAACTGGGATTGGGCCCTGCTGAGGGCTAACCAGTGCTGTGCAGTGACATACACCAACACTGCTGGCTCTGGGTAACAGCCATCCCCAGCAATCTCAGACTCAGATACTGGGGAAGGGACTGATGGTGTTTGGAATAAAATCCCACAGAGAAGCCCCTGGTGAAAAAGCAGGAGTTCAGCTGCATCAAAGGAATGAGGAGAGGAAAACTGGGAGGAAGCACAAAGCTCCTTTCCTCTTCCCACTCACGGCCCAAAGCATGCAGTGGTTTCTGGACTCATATTCCCATGCTTACGGTACAGACTCCTTGGCTGCTCCAGCTTGTTGAAGGAAAACCTGCACTTGAGGGCATTGGCTGCTGAGGGATTTAAACCTTTGCCATCTCAGCATTTTAGTAAATCAACTGCTTCGGGTTCTTACAAATAATAACTTCCATGGCTTGCATGAAAACATGATCAATATTTATTAATATTTAAGTTAATGAATCACGTCACTTATGTTCTACCAAAGTCTCTCACACGTGAAAGCAAGGGCACAGGCTGGGAATGCATCCTACAGCTCCCATCTCCTCAGGGATACTGCTTACCCAACACCGTGGTGGTGTGGGGTGAGACACGTGCAGATGAAACCACGGTTGCTGAGCACTAAATGTAACTGAGCAAACGTGGTAAGAGATAAACTTCCTGATTTCACAGCTCCAGGCCAGGGATTCCACGTTGGAGCTCAGTGTGTTTGGTCACTTGGCAGGTGCAAAGCACGGCTCAGCTAATGGGGCCAGAGGAACAGCAGGTCCCACTTGCAGGGAGCCCTAATGTTTTTCCCCCCTTTTTAAAGCAGTTTCTATGGAGGAACAGCCTTAAACCCAAAGGGGCTCATCTATTCCAGTTGGGTTCAACACAGCAGGAGGGCACAGCTGTCACATGGACAGCCTGTACCTTTGTCTGCTTCCCTCTCTCCTTCTCACCTCTTGGACATCGGTCCAAGATGGAGTCCATCAGGCTGTAGAGCAGCTTGGTAGGGAACTATTCCCCCAAAAGCCATTGCCTGTGTCTCAACCTTCTTCACCTGTTTTTTTTCCCATTTCCCAGCACCAGCCCCCTTTACCAGGCCCAAACTTCTCCTCAGTTTTTTTTTTCCAGCTCGTTTCGTGCTAGCAGGTGCCCTAGTAATTTGGGGTGGTACAAATGGGAGGAATGGAGCCCTGGAGGTGAGCAGGGCCCTTCCCTGGTGCTGCTGTTCGAGGGCTGGGCTGGGGCTCGTGAGTACTGACTTTGCCTTCTTGAGTCAGCCCAGGCTCAGGCAGGGACTGGTCTCTGGGTGTCCAAACCCCCACCAGCTCTGGCTCCGGAGCAGGTGCTGCCTCCACAAGTGTGAGCAGGGCAGGGGCGGGGCTGGGGGAAAGAAGCGCTTCCCTCCTGCCACACTGCTCAGACTGTGCACATGGACCATGTGCCAGGGGCAGGAATCTGTTCCCTTCTGCGGAGCTGCAAATATTTACCTTCACTGCCGCTAAAAACCTGTCCAAGAGGCTGATGGCCAGGGCGAGCGTTTCTGGGTAAAGGTGGAACTGGTACTTGAGCTTGGCCAGCCACTGGATGACCTCATCCCTCTGCCTTGGAGAAATGGCTACATCCTGGGGGAGAGAAAAACAGACGGTTCTTACACATGGGCTGAGAAGTCCCAAAGGACCAAAGGTTGTACCTCTGCAGGAGTCAGCATGGAAAGAAACAAAGCCTCCTGTGGAAAGGGGGAGCCTGGAGCCAGCCCAGATCACCACTTTGTCCCTGCAGTTACTCATCCCACCCCAAAAACCTGCCCTGGAAAAGAAAACTTTCCTTACAGCAATCCCAAACCTCACTCCAGTGTCACTTTACAGTGGAGAAAAGAGGATGGGTGACTTGTAGTTTGTCACGCACTGGCAAGCTCAGCTCCAGAGAAGCTCCCAGAAATTTACTATTTCGTTAGTTTTTGTTTTTTTTTAACCTCCTCAGAACCATGTGGATGCACAGGAATTCCCAGCTGGAACAAACCCTCCCCTTGCCAACAACAGAGTGGAGGGACTCTGTTGGGGTTTTGTGAGGAAAGGTTTATTTTTTTCTTCAAATTATGGGGACTTTTTTAGCTCAGTACCTGTTAAAATAAAGAAAATTGCAAACAGTTGACACAAGGCTCTCAGTGGCTCAGTTAACTGGGAACAGGGGTGCAGCAGCTGCAGCTTTGCCTGCGGTTTGGGTTTGGTGTTTGGTTTAGGTTTTTGGCCTATGTCTCCCCCATCGATCTGTTTGGACAACAGCTAAATTTCAACCACACGCACAGCTCAGTCATTGAAACAAAATCCTTCCCTATGACCCAGTTCAGAAATATCTCCAGCTTTTCCAGAGCCTTTCACATCAACCAAGAACTGTGTGGTCTTGCTCCAGTGGGGATTACTGGGGATACCGGCACGGATGTGTCCAGAAGCATGAAAAGCTGGCCTGTAACTGCCCCCAGTAAGGCCATGAGGGCAAAGCAGCAGGAGTTTAGAATTAAACCACCCCAATACTGATAGAAAATAAATACTTCAGGCTGTGTCTACCACTGAAACACCCAAGAACACCTTCCACGGACAGTAATGGTGCCTGTGTTCTGCCAAGCCCCAGCAGTGCCCCGGAGTCACCAGCACTGTCTGTGGCTCCAGATGGGCCTCTGCTCTCAGCTGCTGCTCAGCTACAGCCTAGCTGTTGAATACAAAGTACCTGCTATTTTCTCCACTCCAAGAAACACTGGTTCTGTCTAAAATCATCGATGCGGTTCCAGGGTGAAATGTGAGCCCCCCTGGGGGCAGGACGGCCCAGGAGCACAATGAACACACCACCCAGCAGGAGAGGTTATTGCTCTGCTCAAGGTGTTCTGGACAGTGGGAAGGGACCTAGGCTGTACCTGGTGGGAAGAAAGGGGAATGCTTGAGGAGGGGGTGGAAATGGCACGTGTGGTGTTCCTGCTGGGGAGGGCTCTGCCTCAGCAGCATGGGGGGATTTCAACACGTCCCCCAGCCCTTCCATCCCAGACAAATCCTGTTCCTGCTCAATCCCACAAGGAAGGCAGCAGCTTCCACAGGTCCCGGCTGGTGTCTGTTCTGGCTGGCTGCTGTTTCCCTGTGCCTGCCAAGGCAAAAGGGGAGGTCTCCTACAAACAGCATGACTGGAAGGGGTAAGACTCTGTGCTGCCTTCTCCTCCCCAGTCCTCCAGAGACCTGTCCTTGGATCTTCCCACCCTTTGTGGGTAGCCAAAAGGCACCATTCCAGACTCGGGGTGAGCGTTCCAGCAGGGCTGAACTCAGGGAGCAGCAGCTGCACGAGCAGTGCCTGCAGGGCCTTGTCCTTGCTGTATGAAGGGAAAGGGTGTTTGACCCAAACCCACAGCGTAGCTGAGATGTGAAATTAAACCAACCCCAGCGCCACAGCGCCTGTGGGAGGAAGGAGCAAATGCAAAGCACCCTCAGCTCGCTGCATGTGCAGCACAAGGAAGGCTCCAAAATAAAACTTAAGAACTGTCTGGGGAAGCAAAGGAAAGGAGGGGAGTTGGCAGCTCTTCTACAAAAAGGGTGTCTACTCCAGACCCTATCTGCAAATAAAGGAGCAGGAGGATGGGGGCAGAATCCCCTCACACACACAGGTGAGTTTAAACACCAGGAAAGGTTGTTGCGGCCTGGTTTAGGAGACAGACAGCAGGAGAGAGAACTGGTCCCCCCGCCGCCACAAACCCTGCTGCTGCTCCATGCAGGGCAAGGAGCTTCCCACACAAATATCAGGCTTTTATCCCTCTCCCTCAGAGGTGTCCCTGTGTCACCCTCAGAACACAAGTAACAAAATGCCGCCCAGTAAAATTAATTAAGCAGTGAGGTCACTGATCCTTCTTTAATTGAAATTAAAAGCAAAACTGAGACACTCTGAGGGCTGAAAGTGAGAAAGTCCCTTTGGGTGGAAAGCAAAGGTTCCTCCTTGACACACTCCTTCTGTGCGTCACCCCTGCTCTGGGCAGGAGAACCAGGGGCCAAGAATTGGGCACTCCAGAGGGCAAGCATAGAGCAAATCATCTCTAGGGATGCTGATCTCTCTCACACCTGGAGACTTTTGGAATATATAGGCTAAAATAAATATTATCTGTGAACTCAAACAGGACTCTGTTTCATTGCTGCCTAATCTAGAGAAAACACCTCAGCTGACAATCTTTCCCTTTATGTCTGCTGTCCCAGGCAGGGGTTCTGCTCTTTCCCCCACCTGTTGCTGCCTGGTTCCTGTGGGCTCCTGGACAGTGAGCAGGAGATGTTTATTAGGACTGGAAATAAACTGAGCTCTCCTGATTCCTCAAGAGGTATAGAGAACAAGTGGGGAGACAGAGTGAGCCAGAACAGGAAAGAAAGGAGATGTGATACAAGTGACACTCTCTTTCTATAAACATAAATCCAAAACTCTTCACTCACACCCCTCTCAGCCACAAAGTTACTCGGTGACACACAAAAATCAACCTTTGACCAGTCTTTATGGCTCCATTTCTCAAGCCTTAATCCCATGAAAACTCCTGAATGTCACCTGCATCTCATATAACCCACTGGGGGAGGGGTGGGGGGAAGGAAAGAAGGGACTCAGAAGGGAAAAAAAATCCAAAAAAGTGCATTCAGAAGAAGGAGGAGGTTCCAGACTCAGCCCACTGTTTTTTCAGGCTGAAAAGCCTTTGTGAGATCTGGCTTTGGTATGTTGCACATACCCAGACCACTGGCCTGCACTTAAAGGAGTTTTTAGACAGGAACTACAAACAAAATAGAAGAATCATGTACATTAAATCACCAGGAACGAAGTCCCCAACAGATTCTGCACCCCGTCCTAAAAATGGAAAGTCTTCCTGCTTCTGTAACTATGGGTGTCTTTCTTCCTGTCCAAGACCTCAGCTGACATATTTAGAAACCAAGTTTGTTCCGGTTTTAAACACCAGAACCAAAAATGTCTCTTAAAAGAGTCAAAACAGAAATGTTACTCCCCAAAAATACCTCCCCTAGCGTCTCCATTCAGATCACTGGATTTCTGCAGAGGCACTCGTTTTGTCACTGGCAAAGCAGGTGAGTTCATTAAACTCCCTGTGGAGCAGGGAATGGAAAGTTCCACATGCTTCAGGGTGCCAGATCTGATCCACAGAAGGATGCAGATTTCCCGATTGCCACGGGAAATAAACAACAGCGTCGTGCAAGGGAGGTTTTAGGCTGCTGCAGCTGTTTTCAAAAGAAGGCAGTGGGTGCTGGGGAACCTGACCTTCTCCCAGATATTACAGAAAATAGGGTAATTCACACTGCACGCCTGTGCCTGCACCATCACCAAAGTGAACGCTGGGGGAACATGGGACAGTTGAACAAGTTGGGTGTCATGAACAGAAGGAAACGTGGTTACAGCAAGAAGTGTTCTCGGCTGCTCCGTGGCCTCCCAAGTCCGGATTTCCCCCGAGCAGGCAGCTGTGTTTATGCTCTCCTCTCCACCTGACCTTCTTACATCTCACGCTCACACGCACACAGCTTCCACTCCCAGTTAGTGATTCCTCACTGCTAGAAAACATTTAGTAGCACAGCACTGACGACACCAGTGTCTGAGCTGACATGTAGGAAAACAGAAAGAAAAAGGTTACACCAAGACAAGAGTTCTAGAGGTGGAAATTCCAGGAGAAAGGACAAGCACAGAGGAGGGATTTCTGGGAAGTCTGCCTGAGGCAGGTGGTGGTTTCTGAGCCGCCACAACCAACTTCACCAAGGCAGAAAGGCAAGTGCCTCATCCCTGTGAAATCTTCACCCATGAATCTGGTTTGGTTACACTCGAGTCCCTACCTATCTTGTTATCCTGTAATCTTATCTCCCTACATTATAATCACTCCAGGAATACTGCCAGCAGGGGATGACAGGCTGGTTTACCATAAGCCAGAGTCTTAAGCTGTACGTGCCTCAAGACAGCCACAGCTACAACACAGATCACTCCTTTGGAAAACAAAATGTGGATTAACAAAACTAATAGTGAGGCCCTTAAAAATATATTTCCTCCTGCCCAACAGCAGCAGCTTCATGTCTGCCAGACAGAGAAAACAAACCTGACAGGGATTAGCTCTGACAACAGCTGACTTACCTGTGTGAACGTTTCATGTGCAACACCAGCAAGCCTGAATCCAAGCCCTCAGAGTGGTTATTTCAGACTGACCCGGGAACAAAGGGCCAGAAATTGTGACAACATCCTCATGTTTCACATTTTGTTTCAGAAAGAACTTTGTGGAGTGCACAGGTGTCTCTGAGTGCTCAGGTGAGACAGAGCCTCCTCCCAAGGAGCACAAACCCACTTCAGGCTGGGGAAGCCATGAGCGGCCTGGTCCAGCCTCCCTGCAGCACAAGCCAAGAGGGAACTTGGACTACGGAGCCCCCGTGGGCTCCTCCACCCTGAATTTTCCTCCAGTCCTGTGAGCACATTCCTCACTGGAACAGGTCAGTGCCTGGCTCTGCTTCCCTTGACATGAGCTTGCACCCTGCTCCATAAACAGTCCTGCTGGAGTCAGTGGAGTCAGTCCTCCTGGAGCAGGCATCAGGTCAATGCTGTCATTAGTGAATTACTCCAAGAAAATGCAGCTGCTTTTAAGAACTGTTGCAGAGTTGGTGCCCAGCAGAAACAGGCGCTAGTAATCCACAGGATTTGTAAAATTAATTTAATCAGGACAATGTATGTATGTGCTTTCAAAAGCCCAGCAGAGATCTAACCCTGTGTGCTGTGCATTGTGTTCTGGACCCCTGGGAGCAGGTGTGTCCATCAAATAAAAAGGGAATTGCTCCCTTCAGAGGCCGATTCCCCAGGTCTCAGAAAAAGTAACTGCTCCTGAGCACCTCCAGTTGCTCCCATACCAACCCCCCAGGACAGTCTCCTGCCTCTGCTAGGATGGATGATGTGAAGGACAGACGTTACCTGATTGGGCTGAATTTTCGGCACATGTGCTTTCCACATTTGAGCTTCCCTAGAGATTGCCATCTCCAGAAGGAGAGACAACCTCTGGCTCTCCAGGGGTCCTGAAAACTTCATGGTAACCCTTGGATCCACCTGCCACCCAGCTGGATACAGCTACCTGCAAAACCAAAGATAGCTTGGTGAAACACTGAGCTGTGCCTGTCCAGGCAAAAGGCAGCACAGAGGGGACTACAGCTGCAGGAAATGGAACTGTTCCCCTGGCTCTGGCGCAGCTCACTCGGCAGTAACAACTCGTCACAAATCTTATCCATTACAAATAGAAAAGAAAGCAGAGGCAAGGTTTTTATTTTTTATTTCTTTAAGACAACGGATTCCACCACCTGTTCTCAAATCGAGAAGATGAGATGGAAAAGGTTATTTAGGTAGTTTTGAGACTGTCTACCATGACTCTGGCTGCACATTTTTTACAGCATTAAATTACTTAAGCAAAACAGTGAAATGGTAAATGAAGGGTAAATCCATGGGAAAGTTACTGAAACTTCCGATTCTTTGCATGAGATCTTGTGCAATCCCCCCAAGGTGGATATTGGCCAAACACTAACCAGGCATTTTCATGTGAATACAACAGTCCAGGCTGTATTTACAGGAAATAAGCAAGGTGCTGACTCCGAGAAAATAAACAGAATTCACAGGGAAAACAATCCATTATTATAAATTAACAACAAAAGCAGCTCTGGGCAAATGAAGATTCAAGGTGCTTTCCCAGAGCTAAAGGAAACCTTAAAGATCAAGACTGATACAGAACAAGTATTATTCTTTATTCACACAACCTGCACCAGATATAAAATCACACTCCAGTCCCACTTAGAGCCCAGAAGAAGGTTTTAAGTGGCAAATAAACATCAGGGCCCTCTATCCTGAACACAAACTCCTTCTGTATTAGATTTTTATAAAACAAATGCTGCTCCATGAACAAAGGAAAGCCTGTACTAGCTTGGCATATCCCTACACAAGATTTCCAGATGTCACTGGTTACATAGAACATCTTAGAACCAGGAGTCCTGAATAGGACTCCTGAAGCTCTGTGGCGTCTCTTCCCACCAGCCCCCAAATGGCCACTGTGGGCTGAAAAATCTCTATTAGAAGTCCTTCACTTGCCCAGAGGGAGACTCTGCCTGGGGAAATGAAACTCCAGAAGCTCCAACCACAGCTTATTTACATGCATTTACTTGATTTTGCATTTCCTTTTTAGAGCTGGGGCTGATCCTGAGGACACTCACTGTAAATGGGGCTGAAGGGGAAACAGGACTGCACAGTCACAGCCACCCCTCCAGCTCCTTCCCAAGGGGGCTTCATTAGCATTTCATGATCCTCCCATCGGAGCCACAATTTTCCCTGTGGCCAGACTGGCTCCCAAAGGCTGGATCCCTCACCAACTGACGGCAAAGGTGTGCCCAAGCACTGCGCCAGGTGGAATGTGGCAAGGGTAGGACCAGACCCACAGCAGAGGCCAAAAGTGAGACCACTGCTGAGAGCTGGGAGATTGGGAGCAGCTTGCTCCACACGTGTTAGAAAAAAGCAGGAGCTATATTTAGCCTGACCATATGAAATATTGATGGTCCTTCCTCAGTTTTGCAGGAAAGAGAGAGTAATTAGCCAACTCCCAAATCCTTGGAAACAACACAGGGAAAAATTTCAGGCCATCCTCTTCTGTTGTGACTGATAAATATTCCCACCACGTTCACAACACAAATGGGTTTCACAGGCCTCTGGAACCAGAAAAGAGCCTTTAGTTACCCTGATCCCCTCTGAGGTTGTCCCTGTGCTGCCTGGGCTGGTCAGTGGCCCCAGCAGAGAGCTCACGGTGTCCCTGGAGCCCCCTGACGTACTCAGGCTCCTGCAAGGGGCATTTTTAGTGAGCGCTGCTGCCAACTCCTCTCCAGTTGCCAAGGGCAAAAGAGAGGGGAAAATAACCTTTCCTTTGTGAACCAGAGATGTAATTCAATTGAGGGCTGAGGCACAATAACCTTTATAAGGGAAAAAAAGAAAAGGAATGACGCGCTTGAAAGTTTCCCTTGGAGCAGGAGTGGCACGAAGTTTTCCAGCACAGAGAGCACAGCCAGGCGACTGGCCAAGCACCCCGGGGCTGAATCCAGTTTGCATCTCCATTTACACAGCTCCCCATCAGATATATGTGTGCCACTGGAAAAAAAAATGCCAGCAGGATCGTGTGCAGGCTTCCCAAAACATAAGGGAGCAGAGGCAGAGCGGCTCCGAGAGGATGAGGAACAGGAAGGCTGGCACGGCTTCCCAAAATCCAGCACAGGGAGGTCCGTGGACTCTTCTGTCTGCCCAGCTCAGGATGGTAACACCTGAGCAGCCCAGGAAAGTGACACCAGCACTGCAGACCCTGCCGGTGTGGCGGCACCCCCAGACAAGAGCAGGGCCAGCAGGAGGGCTGAGCCTGCCCCCACACTAAACATTTGCTCCAGCCAAAACTTCCCCGTGTTTTTCTGCAACCGAGCCACAGCTGGAGGAACTGCCCAAGGCAAGATAGTCATCATGAACTAACTCACTCCAGCTTTCTGCTTCTTTCCTTGATTTAAAATTAAACTTTAGCTCCAGGGTAATGGCTTTTTGGGTTTGGTTTGTTTTTTTTTTCCCTCTGGTTACCTTGGGAGTTTTTCAACCACTGTTCAAACAGTTCCTGAAGTTCCTAATCTTCATTGGAAGGTCAACTGGCTATGCTGAAACCTCAAGAACAGTTGGGGAGTTAATAAAGAAGAAGTGAGCCCAGTCAAGGCACTGGCTTTGACATCTCCCGTGAGGAGCTGCAGGTCCGATCTTGCTCTGAAATTAGGGAGTCAAAACCTTGGTGTGAGGTTTTCACTTGCAAGAGGCATTAAAATTCACCTGCTTATCCATAATCCCCCCCCCCCCCCCAGTTAGTCCATAAAATAAAGATCTCTCATCTCATAAAGATCTCTCTTTGGTCCAAGTTTATAGCTACCTTGACTCAAGAAATACTTTTCAGTTTCCCTGGAGAGACTTCAGGCTGCGAAGGGCTGCAGGCTACAGTTTCCAAAAGCAGTTTCTGCAGGAATTGGGGCAGATGAGTCCCTGGCCAAATAACACTTCATGGTTTGGGGGCTGCGTTCATGTGGGATGCAAAATAGAGGAGTTTATTTTACTTTTAGGCTTTGTCATCACTTGCAGTGACTCCTGCACACAAAAGATGCTGTTCCAGGAACTACTATCCACTAGCAGGACGAGCTCCTAAACACAGCTCCTGATTTTCTTCACCCCAGCTGCAATTTAACTGTACTGATGCAACTGCACTACAAACAGGATGGCTGAAATAAGTCAGGGCAGTAACAAAAACCTCTTTGGTTTTGACTGTGACTAGTTTTCTGTTTGTTTGCTATGGGGGGGATTGTTTGTTTGTTTGCTATTTTAACACAGCTCATTTTATAAACAATTAACAAGATTTCTAGGACTAGAGACAAATCCCACTATCTTTGTTTTGCACATCAATCCAGGTGAGTATTCTGAACAAGGGAGGGTAATTCCAGTAGATCTGAACCACCACACCAATTCCTGCAGACCTCGTAAGTATTTTCAGGGACCAGCAGCCAAATCTGCTTCAGCTTTAGCAAGCAATAATAAAATCTTACAGATGACCTGCAAACAGATTTTTCTGGGCAGTGGGGGAAAGCCAAAGCAGAAGGAAGAGAGGAGGAGACTGAATTCCTCGGAGCTCTAGCCAGCCATCTGTGATTTCAAAGGATCCAAGCCTACTGCTAGCAGAAATGTCTAACTGCAAGTTGTGATTAGAAATTTCAAAGCTGTGAGCAGGGGCTGGGATGGATGTTAATTTTAGTACCTGGGGCTTTCTCTCAGCTTAACTCTTTCTTCAACCCCCCCGGCAGTGAAGCAGTCTGGAACTCTCTGCTGAGCAGAGGGAAATGCCAAAGCACAGCCTGATGTGATAGCAATAAATGAGCAATGACCAGTGTGGGTTCAAATGAACTGGTCTGGGTTGCACAGAATAAATGCCCAATGGAAACAGCTTGACAGTGTTGTGAGACAATAAAAAAATTTCAAGCTAAATGGCTGGGAAAACTACGTTTGGGAATATAATTTCAAATGTTAACACCTAAGTAAGCAAGTCTGTTTGAAGCAACAAACAGACTTCTGGTCAAATACAAAGTACAGTAAGAATTCTCCCCATGAGCAGTGCGTTAGTACCAGACCTAAGGGTCTGCACGTGATCGCACATCTTTGACCAGCAGCACATCTGAGTGGTGGCCAAGCCCAAATTCAGGAAGAAGCAGCTTTCTAGAGGCTGGGAGAGGAAGAGGGCCCTTACCACTTGTCTGTGTGACTCACCCCAAGCTGCCTCCCACAACCTGCTACAAAGGCAAGTCTGTGAGGTATTTTGGCAGCATCATTCAGGCGGGCTCATGTACATCACACGCTCGCCACTTCTTTTCCTCCAACCAGATTTTTCCTGGGAGTGCAAATAAAGCTGACCTCATTTTAGTGCTGGTTTTCCAAACAGATGAATTTTTCCAAGCATTTTAAAGGAACTTGCCAGCTAAAACCACGGGTTGAAAAGGGACTGCGGAGCAGTGTTCTCATGGGAGGGAGGGAGGGCAGGAGTTTCTACCTCTTATTTTGAAACAGAAATCCCAGGGTCCATTTAGCACTATGAAGGAGGANACCCCAAGCTGCCTCCCACAACCTGCTACAAAGGCAAGTCTGTGAGGTATTTTGGCAGCATCATTCAGGCGGGCTCATGTACATCACACGCTCGCCACTTCTTTTCCTCCAACCAGATTTTTCCTGGGAGTGCAAATAAAGCTGACCTCATTTTAGTGCTGGTTTTCCAAACAGATGAATTTTTCCAAGCATTTTAAAGGAACTTGCCAGCTAAAACCACGGGTTGAAAAGGGACTGCGGAGCAGTGTTCTCATGGGAGGGAGGGAGGGAGGGCAGGAGTTTCTACCTCTTATTTTGAAACAGAAATCCCAGGGTCCATTTAGCAACTATGAAGGAGGAGCCCTGTGGAAAACGGCTGCTCCATCAACTGGACCAGTTCTAAGAGACCGCTGCTACCCTTCATTTCCCCAGGCTTGTGACTGACATCAGGGGGTTGCTGTTTACAGGAAACTCAAATTATATTTTCCAAAGTAGGGACTTTTAAAAAACAAGGTAAAAGATGAACTCCTGATTCAGTTTTCAGACAATGTCACCATTCTTCCCTCCTAGCGAGATGGGCATGTTTCCAGACCCATGCTCACCCCACTCCCTGTTCTAGTGGCTCTGGTAGGAGGTGCCAGATGAGGTAGAGGTTTGCATTTCCTTTTTGTCTGGCAACTGCCAAGTCCATTCAAGCAGCCTTTGCCCAGAAAGGCCTTTGGTCAGAAACGGCTTAAATATTCCATACCACAGCTTCCGAGTGGTGCAAACAGGCTGCTTTAATCACAGCTCCTTTCCCTGCTGGGGCAGCAACAAAGCAAGCAAACTGTGGATAAAAGGGAAACTCAGGATTCAGCCCTAGGAGAACAGCTCCAGCTGCAGAACGTATGTGTTGATACAAAGAGGAGATGAAACGCAATGTATTTTCATGAGTTCTGTGATCTTGGTTTATTTGAACCTAAAAATCAATGGAGTATGTAAATTCCTCGCAATGTTTATAAAAATCAGCCACGGGACGGATTTCAGTAGGAATGGGCCTTGCTATTGTTTGGCAGCAGATGCCAAGGCTCAGGAACAGGTCAGGAATGTGAGCCTTTATTGTGTGCACTGGGGTGTCACGTCAAGGACAGTCAGCCCTCCCCTCGCCTGGGACAATCACAGTGGTCACGTGTCAAAAAGACAGTGCCATGTTCTTGTTCAGAACTGAAGCACCAGACAGAATAAAGCAACGAGAAATGAGCGCTTGCTGAAACAACCCCCAGTATTTTTATGCTTTTATGCTTATTATGCTTTGTCCAATGTAAATGACATATAAATCCAAGACAGCAATGACTAAGCCTTGTACAAATTCCCTGTACACCACTGGTAAAGGAATGAGCAGCTCCCAGAGGCAGCTGACCAAGGTTTGCACGGCAGCCTCTGGGTTCTGTTGGGGGCTCTCGGGATCTTTTGGGGACAAGGTTCAGGACTACTGGGGAACACCTGTGAACCTCTGAGGAACTTGAGGGTGCTGCTGTTGCTAAGCCACTAAAGGAGGGGGCTGAGGGAAGCCCAGCAGCTTCCAACGAGCATTACCAGCTGTCCCTAATTCAGCAGCATCTGGGCCACGTCTATACAAGAGGCAGCTCAAGGTGGCAGCCCTTTTGCCAGAGCTGATGAGGAACTGAGTTGCTGGGAAAGGGAACTCTGGCAGTCCTGCTCCAGTATAACCAGTCTCAGGCATGGTGGTGGCACACCACAGGGCAGCTTCCCCTGCAGGAAGCACCCAGGGCCTTGGTCCTGCAGGTTTGGTTGTCTTGGAGGAGCTGTGGTGCAGAGTGAAGGAGTTTTAGGAGGAAGTGAGCAGGCTGCACAACATCAGAGTTTTATGGGAGATGGACAGAATTTTGTCATCAGCTTGGAGAGCCCCAGCTCTGTCTGCAACAGAGAAGCAGGCAGTGCCCACCTCCACCACCAAGGTAAGTGAAGTGTCTGGAGAGAAGGGGAATGGTAGATGTAGGTACTAAAAGGAAAGCTTCTGCCCCACCACAAGGTTTATAACTACAAAAAAGATTCAAAGCATGTGGGTGAGACGACAGGAAGGCATCAAAAAAGAAACAAATGCCTAAATGGGGTCACTTTCAGCATTTGCATGTAATCATGGACACATCTATGAGGTTCTATTATGGAGAAGTCCCCCACACCCTTTCTGGTACGTAAGCACATTGGGGTGCTTCCCTCAGGTGTGTGCATGCTTATGAACAGTGTGCAGAGGTGTGCACAGGTGACAGAACACAGAGGTGTGGTGGGATGGCTGGCATGACCTGGGAGTGCTGCAGTGGAGGGATACAGGCTCTGCTGGAAAGAGGAGATGCTGGTGCCTTGGTCCCCCATGGGGCATTCCCAACAACTGATGTGTGCTGGCAGAACAACGTGGCAGAGCACAAGAAATCCAGGACGATCCTGGATAGAGAGGTTCCACTGGACCCCACATCCTCCTGCAAGGAGGGGCTTGTTGGATCATGTGAGGAGCAGAGGCTGCCTTGGCTGCAGTGACCTTGGGATAGAGGAGGCAGCTGAGGATGAAGTTAGACAAAAGGCAAAGCCCAGCTGGAACGGCGCCTGGCAAGGTGTGAGAGAGCCTAAAGAGGCTTGAGTACCTAGGTAGCAAGAGGAAGGCCAAGGAAAATCTGGGCAGGTTCCTGGATAGAAGTTGGGTCTGGATAAGCAGACAATGAAGTGGATTGAAGAGTGGCTGAATGACTGTGTCCAGAGGGTGATAATCAGCGACACTGCTTTACTGTGAAGGTGACAGAGCTTTGGCTGGGTTGCTCAGAGAGACTGTGGAGGTTCTGTCCTTGGACACATTGAAAAGGTGTTTGGACATGGGACAGAGCAACTGGTTTTAGGTGGCCCTGCTTGAGCAGGGGCCTCAGGCAAGTTGACCTTCAGAGGTACTTTCCAGCCTCAAGCACTCTGGGATCTCAAGGGCTGAAGGCTCAAAGCAGTCCAGACCTAAGAGCCCAGAGCAGCTTGTCTGTTCTTCAGGCAGCAGGAAGGCTTTAAAATTAAAAAAAAAAGAAGGGGCAAACCAAACCTGGCATTATGTAATGTCTCACTGGTAGTCTCCTCAAAGCAACACATGCAGAGCATAACTCACTTCTCCCACCACCAATGTAACTTGGTATAAATCAACAGTCACTTGAAGGAAGTCACTCCAAGGAAAACTAAGCTCACAAAGTATGAGGGAGAGCAGTAATTTCAAAAAACGGGGCCAGAGGCTTTCAAGCTCATAAAAACTAAGTCTCTACAGGCAAGGGCCAACAGGCATTCAGAATTTAAAGCATCATGCATCACCTTTTGAGTAATATAATCCCCTGAAACCAAATAAATACAATGCCTCTGTGGGCAAAAACACAGAGACAGGATTCAGCAGTACCTCTTTTTGTCTTTTGGCAGTAGTCAGTCATTAACATCAATGAACAGTGATAAAACCAAACAAGTTTATACCCAGTTCAACACCCACATCCAAAAAATGTCTGACTATGATGGCTTGATTCCTCCTGACAACAACAAAAGAGAATTTTGTCTGAAAGCCTAAGTGCTCACCAAGGCCAATATTTTGCTTTGTAGATTCTCATTGGCTTCAGGATAAATTAGTGATTACAGCTAATATCAGGATACAGTGTGAGGCAGTAAAAAGAGATAATTATGAGGAAATGAGGAATTATCTGCTGTTGAAACAATAGATCAATTATGAGGTACAGCACAGTAGCTGCAGAGCAGCATTCTTGTGCTCTGAGGGTACTGCTTCCTCTTTCTCATCAACCAAAGAGAACCCACAGTTATAAAGCTTAATTATCCTCCAGGAGCTCGAGCTTGCTGACTAATTAGCCTCTTGTTGAGACAATACAGAAAAGGATATAATTCCAATTGTCTGCAAAAATAGCATGGCACAGGCACAGTCCTGGCTCTTCCCTGCATGTTCATCTCTCCTGTCCTAGGAGAGCCTTGACAGACCCACAGCTCTGGACAACCTAAAACCAGTCCTGACCATAAAATAAAATAAACCCAGACATGGGAGCTCTGAGTGGGGAGGTACAGATAAAGGGGAAGGAAGCAGAGTGTCTGAGGCAGCCTGTAACAGCAGCTGGAGTGCTCCTGCTGCTGCTTCCACAGCTGAGTCGTGTGAATCCCGCTTTGCTCCTGTCACTGCATGCATGGACACATTGGCAGGGCTCTCACAAATGGAGATTAAGCTGAGCTTGGTGGTTCAGCTGCGTGGCTGCAGTTAGAAGCATGTCAACCAAGATTTACATTTAAAATTATGAAAAAGTGTAAAGGTTGAAGTTTTTAGGAGCCAAGTTTTTGTCTAACAGAGCGCTGTAGTCAAGTCACCCCAGCCAAAAAACAGGATCTCACTGTGTGCAGCGAAAAACCAAAAAGGTCCAAAAGCCTCTGGCAGATGGGTTAACCCAGCAGCTCTCATCATCCTGAATATTTGGTGTCTGGGCTGATGAGCAATATGGAGTATCTGCAGTAACATGTTATTCATGAGTGAGATTTTAGAGGAGTTTATGGCACAGCAAGTGCAAATACCCACTGTGGTTAATAAATGAGTGCTGATAATATTCACAGTCAGCAAACAAACAGGAAGGGAAAATGTCAGACCACATCTGCTTTGTATAGAGACTGGAGACACCTGAGATTTCCTTCCATCTCAATTACTTCACTGTGTTTTGGCTTTTGAAAATAGCTAATATTGTGCTGTATTCTTAAAGAAACTATTCTCAAGGAAGCAGAATCCCCCTTAAAGTCCACCTCCTTGATGACCAGCCTGGCTTTCCCGCTGCTTCACTGGAGTGTGCTGATGACCAGTTCCTTCATCAGGATCTCCTCAGGTCCCACAATGTCACGGGTGCAAAGGAAAAAAGGCATATACAGGCAATATATATTCCTGGGCAATATATACTCCTGGGCAAGTTAGTTCTGGGCACACATTCTACATATTGTGGGGGAGGAATTCAGATGCTACAGCCGTGTTTCACTCCATCTGGAGATGCAGGTCTTCTTCACTCACAGTTTGGTCCATGCTCAGGCAATCGAATCCTAAGGGTTACCATTTGGCAGTCAAAATATGATGTCTAGTCTTCCTGAGGCTGCTGGTCCTGCCTGACCTTTTCAAAATCTCTCAGTGTGACATAAACTGCAGATGTTTTATCTATCTCTTCCATCACCCAGTTCAAATCGATCATTTACATCAGCGTGATGCTGAACCTGACTACCTAAATGTTAAAAGTGCCTCATAAAAACACAAAGATTACACTTGTGAATATAAATGTTCCCAAAAAGACAGTTCAGCATAAGGTCAAGACTAATTACTGCTTTAACCATTGGATGGCTTCTTCCAGTAGTCCCTGAGGGAAAGCATCTTCCACTACAGGGGCGCTGCTGGAGGTCTCATTGCAGTCTGTGCATGAGTAACGCCAAGAGGTGAGTGAGCACAGAAAGGCTGAGAACGGAAAATGAAAGAGACTGTGATTACAGGGAGATGCTCAAAGCTTTAAAAAGCTGTAAACACTGGGTCCACCAAAAAGCTGCTCCCAGGGCAGTGACACGAGCAAAGACAGTGGCATTGAACAGACTCATGCTTGGACTGACCCCTGATTCAACTGATAAATGTATGTACATATTACTGGAACCAGCTGAAAATAGGAAAACAGCTTGGCCATAAATGTTTGACTGCATCAAAGGGTTACTATAAGATGGAAGACAGACAGGTCTGGAAACACGGAAACACAGCTCCCAAGACCCAACCAGAGAAATGCCATGCAGTTCCTGCTCACCGTGGGCTCTCAGCAGCACGAGTTGCAGCCCTGTGACACCCCAAACATGCAACAGTAGGAAAGCCTGGCCTCAGCCAGCAGCCAGCAAGGAAGATCTTTTGTGGATGGGATCTCAACAGAACAAGACTCTGACCAGAGGCAATATCAGTATTTTTAAGTAGGGTCCCAGACCCTACTTAAAAATAAAGTGCAGGACTTAGAAATATGGAACAGACATAGTAAAAGCAGCAGCTTAGTTCTGCCACATCAAACTGTGCATAAGTTCTACACAGGGATGAAGGATAATTAAAACTCTGTGTGTAGATATATATACACCCCCTCCCATGTGAAAGTTCAGCTCCTGCTGGAGAGGAGCCAAAAAAATCAGCTTCCCACAACCCACGCCAAGGTCTGTGTAGGCACTGATGAGCCCTCCCCCTGCCCTAAGCCAGCCAAACTACTTGAAAACCAAATCTGGATCATTTGCAGGGATCCAAAACCCAACCCTCGAGACAAGGAAAAGATGCCATGATTTGCTTTTTGAGAAACACCTTCACCTTGCATGACCTGGGCTCCAGGTGCACCTGCAGTAGGTGCAGAGGTGGGGGGCACAGCTGCCACCCTTGCAGGTAAAGGCGAATGTTCCCCTTTCCCAAGCATGTCATGCACCACTTGCATCTTGCTCAGTTTAAACATTTAAGCAAAAGAAATCTCACTTTTCTGTCTTAAAAAAGGGGCTGTGCCATGTACATGCTGCTGCAACACAACACAGAAATGTATGGGAGCAGACAAAGGCTGACACTGAAATAATTTTTAAATTCAGGCTTGAAACAGTCTGCCGTCTGACACCCTTACTTTTAAGAGTGGTAAAATTGTTCCCTTTTCCCTCCTTCACAAGGGTCAAAGAGGGAGAATAGGAGAGCAGGTTTTTCTGTGTTCAATGGACAAGTTTTTAAGAGGACTTTTTCTGTAGCTCTGCTTTCTACCATAGGCACAAAACCCCATGGCAATCTCATTCCTTTCAGTTCACTCCTCTGGAGGAGATGGATTTAGAGAACACAATGCTGCTTCTCCTACAAGGAAGCTTCTTCCATCGCAGACAAGAGGGCTGAGAGGGAAGCAGGGAGAGAGCGTAGCCCATCTCTGCAAATGAAGTACATGAAGACAAGAGAACAAAACCCAAACCCAGGAGGCCTACAGGGAAGCTGGAGAGAGACTCTTCTTTAGGTACTGTAGGGGACAAGGAGTAATGTGTACAAATTTGAAGAGAGGAAATTCAGGTTAGATATTTGGAAGAAATTCTTTACTATGAGAGTGGGGAGACACTAGAACAGGTTGCCCAAAGGAGGCTGTGGATACCCCAACCCTGTAAGTGTTCCAAGCCAGGCTGGATGGGGCTTGGAAGAACCTGGTCACCTGGAGGTGTCCTGCCCATGGTATCGGGGTTGCGACTACGTGATCTTTAAGGTGAATTCTAACCCTTAACATTTTATGACTGTAAATCCCGTGCGTCGCGCTGTGACCCGAGTCACACCTGGGGCACAGATGCGCTGTTGACCCCTTGCATGGGGTGGGGCGGGTGGGGGTGTCACGGCGGAGGGGCCAGGATAGGGAC
>VZRX01017392.1:149221-167297 GCA_013398075.1 Notiomystis cincta
AAGAACTGTCATTCCTATTCCCCTGTCTTTGCCTGAGAGTCCCTTAATTTCAAAATACTAGTAATTAGGAGGGAAGGGGTTTACACTTTCCATCCCAAAGGAGGCTCCTGCCTTTCTTGGCAGATACCTGTCTCTCAAACCATGACAGTACTCCATCTCTGTGATGGCAAGATACACTTGGAAATGTGGGGGAGAAAAGAAGGGAGCGACCAGTAAGGGGATTTGAATACCAGAGACTGGAGCTAAGAGACTCACCCCATAAACATTACCTGAATGATGTCACTGCATGGAACTGGTTTGAAGTCGGTTCCATTAACAGCAATTGTTCAAACTGGAGCAGATCCACAGCTCCCGCCTCAGAGCCTAAGACAGCTTTTATCCTCCCCAGAAATCAGTCAACGTGCCAATTCGTTCACCGTGTGATGGGAGGGATGCTGAGGTATATCTGATGGTGCCCACAGGAACTCTGGCCTGCATCAGGAATACCCTGAGGAAAAGTCATGAGTGTTTACGGGAATCTCGGAGTCCTTGGCATCAAAATAAACTTGAGGAAAGTGTTGGCCGTCATCACTGGCATTGCAGACAGTGCCTCGAAATAGAGCTTGGCAGAGCTCAGCACTGATGATGGCTCTGTGGAGAAGGCGGGTTTGCTTTTCCAGCCTGTGACATTTCATAAACATTTTGTGTTTGTTGGAGCTGCAGAACCTCACCAGATCAAACCCAGCACTAATCTGCTGGAGTCACCTCTCCAGACTTTTGTCTCCAGTGTGTACACACTGATCGCTGCAGTTTGGGTTTGTCTCGGGACAGTTATCCCTTTGTGTTTGACCATGAGCACGTTGGAACAGCCCCACAAATCCTCCAGACGATGATTTATTTTGCATTATCTGGTCCTGAGGACTCCATTAAGCTGAAAAGCCCTTTGATGCAGCCTTTGACTTAGGGGGTTGATCCACCACCTCCTTCCTGACACACTGGGCCTTGGATTCATTCCACAGGAAGGGAAGCTTGGAAGTGTACATCCCAAAACTACTGCAACACCAGGTTGTACAGAAATATCTCGGTCTGAAGCAGGACACGGAGGGGTTTTAAATCCAGACGGGTGTTTGGAACCCTCGAGGAACAGCATGAGGAAGGTCCCGCAGAAATACAGAGTTTGACCCGCGGGGGCTGAACATCCTCAGGCTGCTCCAGTCTGGTCAGCGTTCATCTTTATACTGTATTGGGACACGGGAGCGCTGTGGGACAGGGTTCTGGGACGCGGGTACGGTGTGGAACGAGGGTATCGGGACACGGATGGGCTGTGAGACGTGAGGGTGTCAGGATACGGGATACGGGACCGCCGTGCGACTGAGGGTCTCCGTCTCCGCCCCCGCCATCGCCTCAGGGCGCGCGCGCGCGGGCTCGTCACAGTTGCCAGGGCCCGGAGCAGTGGGCGGGGCGGAGGCAGAACTCGTCTGGCCAATCAGGACAGACCCGGCCTCGGTCTGCGGCCAATCGCCGCCGGTAAACAACACGCCCTCCGCGAGGCGGGGAAGGGGGCGGGGCGAGAGTAGTGGCTGACCAATCAGCTGCTTGAAAGCGTCGGCCAATCGGAGCTCGGAAGGATTTGGGCGGTCTTTTCAAAACTGATGAGGCGCCGCTGGCGTCCCTTTAAAGGCGTGATGCGTCCCTCGCCGTGTTCCTCCGCGCTACCTCGCCGTCCTGCCGCAGCAGCGCTGTGCCGCCCCGCTCCCCGCTGAGTTGGAGCTCCGCGGACTGTCCGCGCCCTGCCCAGATCTCGGGGACCACTCGGGGCGCCGTCGGGTCGCACGGGTGGGGATGGACTATTTGACCTCCCCGGGCCGCCTCACCGACGGGGATCGCTCCGCGCGGGAGAACAAAAGCCGTGGGCGGGGACGCAGTGCTGCCATCTTAGAGCTGGGCTGGGTGGAGGAGCAGTGCCTGGCGATGGTGCTGTGACGGTGCCGTGAGTCCCCCCCCCCGGGGGTCCAGGCCGCCCTGCCTGGATGCGGGGTCAGCGGCCGAGCCCACCCCCGTCCGCGCGGTGACGGGAGCCGGGCTCGCCTCCCCCTCCCCGAGCGCTGAGGGCTGCGGGGGGGGCCCGGTGTCCCCTCGCCCCCGGCCTGCGGGGCCCCTTTGTTTCCCTGCTGCGGAGGGGGAGGAGGCGAAGGAAAAGGAAGATGAGCAGCGAGGCGCTGTGGCTCTTCAAGCAGCTGAACCTCCATCTGGAGCTGGAGGGGCGGTTCCAGCCCCGCGAGAAGGGGCTCAGCCTCATCGAGGGCGCCGCCGAGGTGGGTGGGGGCGTCGGAGAGGCTCCTCAGGGCAGAAAGAAAATTCCGGCTGAAGGGAGAGCGTGCCGTGACTGCGAAAAGTTATTTGTTTTCTCTGTATGCACCGCTTGCCTTTTGTCTTAATTCTGTCGTCGTGTGTAGGTACTAACGTTACATTATTCAAGCGCTGCGACCTGTGGGGCAAGCAAAATATTTAGGCGTGTAGTATTTATTGTTTAAATTTAGAGTGAGCACAGAAGCAGGAGTTCTGTATTGTTTCCGCAGGGGAACTTCCTGCCACTGCAGAGGAGGTGGGATGTCAAGCGGGCACATAACAAACGGGAACCCACCGGCTTTTCATTGGCGAGGTCTGGGGAAATGAACCCAGAACCGTTCAGTGCTGAGCAGCAAAACAAAAATTGATCATGAACATCTCCGCGTTAACAGCCAAAGTTTCCTTACTGAGTTCAGGGCAGGCTTATTTTGTTCCTTCGTGTGCTGCTGAGTTCTTTAGGAAGAGCCTTAATGTTTAACGAAAAAAAAAAAAAAAAAGAAATCCGTGAGATGAGTCTGCTTGTTGTGAAAACAGAACTGTTGTTGCTTAAATATTGACATGCAGGGTAGAGAGCTGTGTGTTCATTTCTAAGGTCAGAGTCACTGTGTATGCCTGCACTTGGTAACTTAAATAAATCTTAAATGTGTTTTAAAATAAGCAAGTAGAGAGTTGGAAATGTGGTCGTGCTGACTGTAATCTCTGAAACTTGGGTGTGATTTGAGTCCTAAGTGTCTAAACTTATTTTCTTTTTATGTTAAGTGAAATTAAGTATTTAAAGAAAAAAGTTTCTTCTGTTTGATCTAAATAAAAGACGATGTACGGAGTGAGGTGCGGTGGTTGCTGCTGCCACAGAGTAATTCTGACTTTGCCTCTCTCGCCATAGAATGAAAACACTCTGTGTCCAAGACAAAGGAATGCTAAGGTGGAAGATCTTTGGAGTCTGACCAACTTCTTTGGATTTGCAACTGAAACGTTTGTTTTGGCTGTCAACATTCTGGACAGGTTCTTGGCTCTTATGAAGGTATAAGTGTGGCAATTGATTCATTCTGTGCATTCAGCAGCAGCTCTGAGGTCTCCTTTGTGAACCTGGAGTTGAGTGCAGTTCCTTTTACCTCTAAAAACGAGTAGCAGCTTGATTTCTGTGCTATAATAAATCTGTAACCATCACCATGTAGATGTCTGAGAAAGCAGGAATTAAGGAATACAAACCAATTAGTGTTGCAGACTGTCTCTGGGTGCTGTGCTAAAGCTTAGCTTTGCCTTGGGACCGACAGCAAGTGATCATTTCCTGGTTGTTTTTGTCATGTTTGTGCTGCTTTAAGACAGGAAGCTTGGACCTAAACCAGTTCCTCGTGATTAGATCAGCAGAAAAAACGAAGTTGCGCCAGTTCTCTGGTCTGGCTGTCCTTGAAGTGGCACAAAATGTTAATGTGGTAGAGGGGAGAGAAGGGCAGGGGCAGGAACAAGCTGTGGAGGGATGGGGCTGCCTGGAACAGGCTCAGACTGGATTTATGTGGGCTGTAAGCGAGGGTGGGCAAGCACTGCCACTTGGGAGGAGCAGGGAATTGCAGTTCCCACCACGATTTATTTGCGTAGTGATGGGGAACAACCTGAGGAGAGGCTGCTCAGCTGTCGAGCTTCACTTCCTCACCCCCAGCCCATCGGTGCTGCTTTGTGGGCTCTGCCAGCTGGGGTTTGCAGCTGAAGTAATTGAACTGGTTGTGGCTGGGGGAGGTGTAGGAGCTGGCTGACACCAGGTTTAGTGGAGATCGGCAAGTCTTTGTAGAACTGTGGGTATTCCAAACACAGTGGCTGTGTAAGCACAGTGTTGATTGGGGGGTGATGTATTCATGGTGCTCGCTGTGGTTTTTAGGTGAAACCGAAGCATTTGTCTTGCATTGGAGTTTGCTGCATCCAGCTGGCCGCCCGTGTCGTGGAGGAGGAATGCAATGTCCCGTCTGCTCACGAGATCATCCGGATCAGCCAATGTAAATGCACTGTGTCCGACCTGAAACGGATGGAAAAGATAATTTCAGAAAAGTTGCACTTTGAATTTAAAGCTACTACTGCCTTAACCTTCTTGCACTTGTACCATACTATTGTACTCGGTCATACCTCAGAAAGGTGAGTTGGTGCTGTTTGCTGGGCCCTTGTTAATTCCTTCTTAAATAATTGTGGCCTTGGCTGTAGAGGAGGCAGCTCCTCAGTTTTTGCTTCTTGGCGAGGGAATGCTTGTTGATCCAGGCTCTTCTCTTGGATGTCTCACAGGAAAGAAGTACTGAATCTGGACAAGTTGGAAGCACAGCTAAAAGCTTGCAACTGCCGTCTAGTCTTCTCTAAAGCAAAAGTGAGTGGAAGCAGTTGTTTGTAGCTTCTGATAGGTTTGTGCTTGCTGTAGTGCTGAGTGCTGTTTTCTGGTCCTTTTAGCCATCTGTCCTGGCCTTGTGCCTTCTCACTCTGGAAGTTCAGACGCTGAAATCTGTTGAGCTACTAGAGATCCTTCTGCGTGTTCAAAAGCATTCAAAGGTGAGTATTTTTGGTGGATTGCTTTTCCAGTTGTTTGGACTGACATAGTTAATGATGGGTGATGTTACATTTAGGGGACCCTCTAAATGGGTCCATATAAATGTGGCCTTATAGGTTCTGTTTTGGAATCTGCTGAAAGAAGCCACTAAAAACAAGTTTAAATGTATGAAATCATAGGAACTGCTGACCCAGTGGGTACACACTACATGCTTTAACAGGCAGCTGATTGAACTTGTACAGCTCTGGCTGTGTCCTGGAGAAATTTCCAGTCTGTTCTGTGACTGCTGGGCTGGTTGTCCTTTTGCCTGAATAATTGGACCTGAGGGAACGACTGGAGCTGTGGCAGGGGACGGTTAGGGTGGATATCAGGAAAGGTTCTTCCCCCAGGTGGAGATCAGGCACTGAACAGGCTCCCTAGGGAGCTCAAAGGAGCATTTGGACAACGCCCTCGGCACAGGGTGGGATTGTTTGGATTGTCCTGTGCAGGGCTGGGAGTTGAACTCTCCATGATGCCTGTGGGTCTCTTCTAGCTCAGGGTATCCTATGAACTAAAATAGGATTCATGGCCTCTCGCTGCGTGCTGCCTCTGTTGATGGCCTAGAAGATTTTCAGTCTTACAGTCAGATTGAACAGCATTTCATAAAGGATGGAAGTAGTTCTTTAAAATACAATATTATTCTCTTTTTAAATAGTGGTTTAATTTTTTTTCTTTCATTTTAAAGTAGTTTAAAAAATTTTGCTTCCATTGGAAAATGGAATTAAAAAAAATTAATTCCATTTAAAAATGGAATAACCTTTGTTTCGTTTCTCCTTTGGAAGTGATAATTCAAATGTTAACAAGGACTGACAGGCAAACTGTCAACCTAACTCCACCTTGAACAGGGACTTGTCTGGGAGGTGTGTAGGAGTTGGTAGTTCACCTTCAAAAGCAACTTTGACAAAGATATCACAGTGATGACTCACTTCTGTCTTGACTGATGCTTTTTCCAGGTCTTTTCCAAGAAGGTAAAATGGAAGGAGGAATTACCCTTTAAGAGCCTGTGCTCTGTAACAGACTAAATAACTTCTGATTTGCTTTTTTTTTTTCTTTTCAGATAAGTGATAGTGACCTATTTTATTGGAGGGAACTGGTCTCTAAATGCCTGGCAGATTATTCTTCTCCTGAATGCTGCAAGCCTGATCACAAAAAACTTGTTTGGATTGTTTCAAGGCGTACAGCCCAAAACCTACAAAACAGTTACTACAGCGTTCCTGAGTTGCCAACTATCCCGGAGGGTGGATGTTTCAATGAAAGTGAGAGGTTAGTAACACTTGGCTGATTAATTTGTTAGGAATTCTCCTTTTCTGCCATGGTCATGGCAACTATGTATAACTGTGGCCTAATCACTGGTGCTTGGGAGGGAAAAAAAAAACAGTAGTGCCAGCTCTGAGAATATTGATGGGCTTGGAATATATCTTCAGCACATGGAAAGAAGGGGGGAACTGTCACTGTGGTGTTCAGAGGTAGAGAGGGAGACACTGTTGGTTTGTTTTAAGGCAGAAAGGCTCACAAAGGTTTTCAGTCTCCTGATGGAATTTGTGTTTGGTGTCTGGAACACTGGCTTCTCGATCGGTAGGATCTTGTTGGTGTCAGGAAAATTGTGCCGTGTTAGGATTTCAAGCTTTAGGCTGAGGATCAATTAGATGTGGGATGTTGCTACTAGGAACAGAAAAGTGTGCAAGAAACCCCAGGACTGAGGAGTACTTTGCCACTTTGAAGGGGTTGTGCTTTGTTAAAATTACCTTTCCCACTGTTCCTTCTAGTGAAGACTCCTGTGAAGACATGAGCAGCGGGGAAGAAAGCCTTAGCAGTTCTCCTCCGAGTGATCTGGAAGGCACCTTCTTCTTTGAACTCAAACCTAAACCCAAGTGGCAAACTCTGAGCTGTCGGTCTTAGCACTGAGTCTGTATTAGGCTGAAGTTTTGAATGCACCATAGAGTCTTCTGGCAATAATAAATGAGGTGGTAATCTGTAAACTGTATTAAGGCAAAACTTATTGTGGTATATCAATGCTTTGAATGCCTGCCTTGGTTTTTTTTGTTGTTGTAATTTTAAGGAATTAAAAAAACCCTGTTATTTCAGGTCCCCAGATCAGCAAAAAAAAAAAAAAAAAAGTTCTTGTACAGTTCTGTTGTCAGCAGCCATGAATGTAGTTCTGTACCTGGTGGTCCAAAACCTTCAGCTCAGCACCTGAGTTGATTTCAGGGTCTTGCCTGAGAAGCATGGAGCAAGAGTGAGAAGCTTTCCTGAGATGTAAATGGAAAGCTCTTGGTTAATGGAAGAAATTTGCTCCATGGGGTCAGTCAAGCAAGGGAGAGGCCCAAGAGGAGCTCTGCAGTTGTTGTCCTGAGATGTTCTCAGGATTCAACATGACAGAATCCCAAGCTTGACTTGATTTTGGTGTTGACCCTGCTTTGAGCAGGAGATTGGACTGCAGTCCCTCCCAAGGGCACTTCTACTCCTTAGTATTTTGGGATTAATCCAAGTGGCTGAGTAGGTTACATGGAACTGTGTGTGTACATAGTGCCAGGCTGGAATGACTTACTCTCCAATGGGCTGAACACTGAAACTGCTTTTCCTTTTCAGCAGGGTCTTGAGTTGTGTACTCCAAGTAGCAATTTTTGAAGCTTGGCTTTTATAAACTTCAGGGATCCCTATTTCACACCAGGAGTTTGTGTGGTAAGCAGGTTTCTAGTCAACATAGTTTTCACTTCGAGGTAGTATAATTTGTGTGGCCAGGAGTAATTCCATGTTTTCTTTAGTAGAGATGTTTTTACACTGAAATTCACATTGTATACTTCAGTGTGTTTCAAATTTTAACATGTCTCAATCCATGCTATTAGCTTAGACTTCTTAACATGGTAAACCTTGCTAAGTCTACATTCCTTTGAATATTTAACCCTTGTAGTTGTTTTTCAGTATATTCATGTTATTGATTGAGTCATAATCAGACTTGTTTGCATGCTGATGTAAAGCAGTTAGTGCAGGAGAAGTTGAAATTATGCAGTAAAATATCAGGTAAATATGATGGTGAAGTAGTTAATGTAATGGTTTTTCTTCTGAACTTTGTTATCAAAGCACAAATTCCAGTCTAATTGTATTTCTCCCTGGTGAGGACATGGCTAAAGCAGACTAAAGTAGCTCAGAGTAACTGTGTGAGGTGTGGTGGTGCCAAAGTAGAAATGAAGGAGCAAACAAGCTAAAAGCTGTTTCGTAGGTGCAAGCGTTGCTTTAGGAAGGTAAGAGTGATGCTGTAAGTCCGTAACTGTTATGTGATTTCAGTTTTCTAAAAACAAACAAAAGTTTACAAAAAGTGTATATGAAAATGTAAATTTAAAAAAAATGTACAGAAAAAAAACTTTAAAACAAAAAACCGAGCAGAAAATACTGTATTTTTTTACACTGTATGTAACTTTTTGTAGGTCTGTGGCATGTAGATAGTAATTTATTGTGTACTCTGTATGATACAAATACTGTACCTCTGAAAACTTCTTGCTGCAAGTCTCTGCTCACTTCAGGAGTCCTTGGGTAAGGAACCTACTGAGTTTTGTTTCAGTTGAGAACAAAAATAAACCAAGTGCTGTATTTGTTACCTGCTGTGAGTGGTGGTTGGTTCCTTGAAGATTTTGGCTTTTTTTTTTTTTTTTATGCTGTTTGGGGTGTGTGATCCTACAGCTGGGTTCCAGCTTTCCCAGGAGTTGTGGCAAGGAAAAGGAGAGACTACACAGTACTGCATGGGAATCTCACCTCAGCTTTGCTCCAGCCAGATTTAGAAGCTGAGGTGAGGTATCCTGTGCTTGTTGTGAGCATTATGGTTGGCACATTTGCACATCCAGAGCTCCTGCTAGGGGTTAAGGGTCATTCCAGCTGGATTCCTCGGGGTTCTGCAGAAACTGCCCTTGCTGCTGTTCTTCCAAGCAAAACCTGGTCTTGGGATGTGTCTGCATCTTGTCAGTCCAGAACGCCTGCAGGAGCTCATCAAAGGCACAGCTGAGCTCATGTCCTGCATGCAAATCCCTTCTGGCTGGTAACTCACACATATCACTGAGGGCCCCTGATGGACTGGGGCTGCTCCTGCTCAGGGCCTGGCTTAGAGCTGGCAGAGCAGAGGCTGTTTGCTGTCTACTGCCAGTGCTTTGAGCACAAAACACACCTTCAGCTGCCCCTTCCAAGGTGCCTGCTTGGTGTGCCCCAGTGCAGCACCCTCTTGGCTCAAGAGCCGGCTGGAGCTCGTGCTGCAGGGGTGGGCTTGGGGCAAGGTGGGAAGCTGTGGGCAGTGTCCTGGGCTTGCACAGCTTGGGAGACTTAATGAAGCTTGAGGTGTGCCACTTGGCCCCTTTCAAGTGCATCCCATGGAAATAAATGGGCCTGGGAGAATATTGTAGGGTTCACTTCTGTGGCTGGAACGATGTAAGCTCAACTTTGCCTTTGCCAGGTCAGCTGCAGACCCCCCGAGGAGATTTGCCTGGCTTTCCCCAAAGAATGGGGATTTTGGTGGTTGGCTTGTTTGTAATAGCAGAGGTGTGCAGGGCTTTTAAATGCTGTTTGGGGCTTGCCTGTACCTCGTGGTGGAACTTGGAAAGCTTGCGGTCTTGAGAGTTTAAATGTGTGCTCATTTTCATAACTGCTCTGTCAGTAAGACTGGTTTGGGTGGGGGCTGAGGGGGCTGGAAGGCAATGTTTTTGTGGGGAAGCCACCCCCTGAAACAACTCCTCTAGCTGTGTCCAGTTTCTGGGATGTCACTCCTGTGCTACTGAACCTGTTGGAAGCATAGTGCTGAAAGTTCACACAGGTTTCTGAGAGCATCTTGAGATGTCATCCTACTGCTCTCCTGTGGCAGGACAGGGCCATAAGAGATCTGTAGTGGAAGCACTTCTGTTCCTGGTGAGTTGTCATTCTAAAATTAAATAATTATAACAATGGCCTTTTAAATGGGAAACCTGGCTTCCCCACTGCTTGATGACACATGACAAATGACACACAGCAGTAAATCGTTCAGAATAAATCAATCAGTGTGTTCAGACCCTGGTCTTTAACAGCTCCTCCTTTTTTTCTGATGGAATAAGAAGGATAGTCCTATCAGAGCTTAGAGCACTCTGGGCACTTAGAACACCATACAATAAACCAGAGACTAGGACTGAACGGTCTCAGTCCATTTCTTTGCTTGAACTAACAGGTGAATGAGTTATTCTTGTGATCCTACTTGGCTGTCAGTGCTTTGAAGCTCAGCAAAATGGGAATCAGTAAATACTTGGTACATATATAGTATTATTTATCTTAAAATACATGTTGCAGCTGTGGGGTGTCACATGGCTGTGCTTTGTGGTGTAAGCCTGTGGCTGGTGTAGTACATCTCCTGAAAGCAGAAAGTTGCCATAACAACTGAATGAAATCAATTAGAGTAATAAGCAATTAAAATCTCCTTAGTGTTGCATAAACATAGCATTTTGCTCATGAATTATTAGTGATCTTGCCTCTAGACCTGTACGTTCTGGTTCTGATTTGCAATCTCAACCATTTTTGAATTAATGAAGCATTTAATTTCTCCTTCAAAGAGTGCTGGTGGGGTTTTCTTGGCCATGGCAAGTAGGTTCTTCATCAGAGACGTGAACACTGTTAAACATCTAAATGGAGGAAACGTTTGTGGTGGGATTTCAACAGCACTCAGCACTGGCTTTGTTTCCACCAAGTGAAATCAAGGAGAAGGGTAGCCTGTGGTCTAGAGAAATTTTGTCCTGGGCCTAGGATGGCAAAGGCAACTCCTTCCTCTGTCACACACTTCTTTCTTGACCTTCTGTGTATTCCTGAGCCTCTCACTTCCTTTGTCCCCCTCGGTAGAACAAAGCCAGGAACAGCTCCTTGCTGTAGTGCTCAGTTGCCAAGGATAAATAAGCTCAAACCAGGGAATGGCAGAGCTGTTGTGGGAAGGTGGGATGTGTGAAGGCCCGTGAGGAAGAGTTTGCAGACTGTTGGCATTGCAAGGGCCCGTAGGCTTGTTCCCCAAGGATTTTCTGTGGCTGTGGGTTAAATGCTTCAAAGGTCAGAGTGCTCTTTATAATCCAGAGTCTCCAAGGAACTTTAGAAAACACGTCTGCAGTCTAAATAGTGGTCTTGTCATGTACAAGCACATGCTAAAAAGTTTTGCTGAGTCAGGGATTTAGGAAGCCTTTGGCATCCAGAGCTCAATTATTAACTCTGATAGGGAACAAAAGGACTGGAGATGATCCCTGGCTTTCTCCTGGCACTATGACAGAAGCCAAGGCCACTGGTCTGAGGGTTTGTGCCACACATGATCTGAAGCTGGGTGTGGTGTCTGCCAGCTGTTTGCCCAAGATATCAGCACAGTGCATCCACAGGTTATCCACCTGGTGTCTTGCGATTTCCTCAGCTTTTACTGTTCCATTAAATGCAATCCTGCCACCTTTATCCTGCTTGGGCAATTGGGAAAAGGCACACACTCAGTGCTATAAATGCAGCGTGAGCTGTGTGTATCAGTTGAGAAAAAAACCCAGGGTTTTCTTGAAGGAATTTGGGTTTATTCTGGTCTTAGGATGTGCACTTGGATGGGTTACCTCCATAGCCTCCCACTGCCTCTGGAATAGCTGTTAGGAGTATTCTTACCAGCCCGGGTTGGGGATTCACTTTTGCACTATCTGATTCCTTGTTAGTTTTCAGGGTGTTTTCTTTAACAGCAAGCAGTTGATGATGTATTCTCCTCTGATCCATGTGCAGGGACACTGTGCAGTTCCTAGTGCCTGTGAAAACATGGATTTCTGCTCTAGTGAGAAACACCTGTGCACTGTATTGCGCCAAGCAGTGAGGAAGGCACAGTTGTACAAGATGTCGAGTGCTTTTCCATAGTTATCTGAGTGCTGGACAGCTGTTGCAGCTGTAACTACTATGTAATTCTCAATATAAAAGATTGGGATGCTTTGGATTTCTGTGGGAAGCAGTGAAGACTTACTTGACTGTTAAGTCCTCTTTACATTGTATTGATGTACATTTTAATGGTGTTTATCTGGAAATTTGCAGTACTGCCACCGTTGTTGGAGAGAGACTTTGTGCAGCGGAGAATTCACTAACTGTCCTACTCTATTTAACGGGCTTTGCCTGCAGTTGCCATGGAAGCCTTGCCTGTGGCATGCCCTTGGGATTCATCCCTGAACAAAAGGTCCACCTGGAGCCACACTCTTCCTATATAGCTTTGCATCCTCAGAGGGTTAAAGCCCTGTTGGCTCCGGTCATAAATCATTTTCTGCTTCACTGAGGTCAAAGCTTTCATGTTACTCTTCCTTTAGATCCTTCCAGGCCCATCTGTCAAATTCTGCAGCGTGTGGGGCATTTCAGTCTGCACTGGCCATTGCTCAATATTGCTGCTCTGGGATCAGTTTATGTCTTTTGGCATCGTTTCTCGAGCTGGGAGCAGGGAATCACTTACTCGAATAAGCAATAGCAGGTGACTGTGCCCTGTGTGCCTTGTTACATAAAAGGCGAATAAAACGCTTTGTGAAAATGTCTCGCTCCTCTGAGGTGTTGGGTCGTCAGCCCTGGAGATCAAAGTCCTTTTTCAAGTGGCTGACATCAGCACACACTTTGGTGTCCTTCCTCTTGTCCCTGCCTCAATCCCAGCCTCAAGAGGCTGTGTTTGGAGAAGCGTGCCTGTGCCATGGAAATTTACTGGGCTTAGTAAAGCTGCTTTCTTTCCTACCAGCTTGGAAAACCCCTCACATGTGTGTGCCAAGTTGGGCCTGGTCATTTGTCAGGCTCAGTCTTGCTCTGTCACCTTGGCTACGGAACAGTGAAAGGGCTGCTTTAGTCCTTCTGTTGTTGTGTCACTCCGGGATACCAGGATTCACTTTTTCTGGAAAAGTTGAGGTAGGGAGCTACACGAGTGGGCTTTTGCCACAGATCTTTCAACACATTCACAATAAATCTTTAGTCTGGACCACATCTAGGCTGTGCTGCAGTTGCCAGTCCACCTCATGGGATCCTAGAAGCACCTCATCTAGGCTGGCAGGTCACCTGTCACCCCCACCAGTAACCTGGACTGGGGTCCAGTTGTAGTTTGCTATTGGAGCAGGGATCGCTCCTTCAACAAGATGCATACAGGTATGGAATTCCTTGAAAACTACTGCTCAAGTAGCACTTCTCAAGTTCCCAGCAGAGAGGATTTTAGGGAGGCTGTTTGGATTGCCAGACAGGAGCAGCATTTTTCCTCCTATGTGCAGAGAGGGTGATTTTTCCAGTTGCTGCACACTTCCATCTGCCTCTACTTTCTGAAGAGATTTGTGAGCTCCAAAACTCAGGTCTTGTACCTCTTAGGGTTATCCCAAAGGGAAGACTTTGGATATAAAATACCTAATCAACATCTGAGTTTTGCAAATGTTAGCTTGAGCAAGTCCTTCTCTTTAGTAACAGGTTTTTGGATACAAGCAAGCAAAGTCGTCCTGCCTTCCTGTGGGCTAAATGAAGACGAAGGCAGAACGCTCCTGAACTTCAGGAAGTCTGAAATTCAAACCTGCACTTGGAGCCTAGGCCAGTCTCTTGATTTGCATTTCAGAAGTGGAAATACCCTGCTGTAGATTGAGCCAGGAGTAATTTGCCATACCTTGTGTCTTAACAGAAAGTTTTGAGCAGAGATAGATGGAAAGTGTGAGATGAAGTGTCTATTTGACCATTTTATCTCTAGTCATAAGCATTTTTAGAGCTGACTGGCAGTGCTGGTTGTACGTGCAGGGAGGAGGATCTAGGCTGGAGCATGATTTCCAGGGAATGGGGGTTTAGGAGAAGCCATTTCCTATGCCTTACCAAATCAAGAGGAAGAAAGATTCTCTGGGTATAAGATTTTATCATTAAAGGCCTGAAAATAAACTATTCCAAACACATTTGGAAAGGTACCTGAGTGTGATGGCTTATTTGAACCTTGTGATAGCATTTCCATGCCCTCCTGGGGAAAAGGGCCCTCCCTGACAGATAAATCATCCGGGACAGAGGTTTTCAAGTGCAGCCTGCAGGGTGCTGGAGGCTTGACAAGCCTCTACGTGCAGCCCATCAGGGGATTTCTTTTAAACCAAAGCATTGTGTTTATCTGGGGTATTTACAGCACTGTGGATCAAGGAGTCGTGGCTCAGGCCTGGCAGACCCCCATGGAGAGGGGGACTGTGGGAGGGCTTTTCCTAGCAAGAACCGGCTATAGCTTTCTTTAGGTGTGAGTAAGGGCAGTTTGAAGAGTTTTCAGTGCCTACTGATGGTTTTAATGACTTTTCTGAACTCTGTTTTGGCTGCATCTGTTCTGAGTAACCTGCCACAAAGTGGCTGGAATAGTGAGAAACCACCTCTTTTGCAGTGTGCATCCTCTTTAAATGGTTAGGGAAGAACAAGTTCAGAGCTGCATCTGTGTGGAAATGTGAACAACTTGGAAAAGTCAGGCTGCAGAGCCCCTTCAGCCCTCAGGGCTGTGTAAAATGGGTCACTGGAAGTGTGTAAGCAGAATGAAAGGAAAGGAAAGCCTGCTAATCCTGGGGTTTTTGACTCCTTGGGCACAAATTTAATGTTAAACTACTTTCTGACTTCAGGGATTGGCACGTGCTAAAAAGCTTTGCTACAAAGAGAAGAGAGAGCAGCAGGGCATAAATGAAAGGATACTCTTATGCCTCTGAAAGCAGCAGTGATTTTACTGAGAAGGGACAGCAGAAGCCTCCAGGAAGGGACAGAGGGTAAAATGTCAGTAACCTGTCTTCTTCTCATTAGCTCAAATCATTTCCACCTGCCTCCCATAGCCATGTAGCTGAGGGAGGCAGGGAAAGGAGCTTCCCCTCTTGCCCACCTACTCAGGTGGAAATGCTTTGCAAGGAACTGGGCAGCATGGCAGCTCCTGACAGAGCCTAGGTGTAGAGGCTGCCCTTGCAGTGAGCTTCCTGCTTCTTTTGGGGCACCCAGGGACCCTGTTTCTCAGCAGAGAGCTCTGGGAAGCACAGTCTGGCTCCAGAAGTTTCAGGGCTCTTGCTTCACTGCTCCTCTCACAGCTACTGATAGCAGTCACACTTCCCTATGTAAGTACACACAGTTTTTCTAATTGTTTTGCTGTAGTTTATTCTGGTGGCTCCTATTGAATTGCAACAGGAACTTGTTTATTCACAGAAGTATGCTTTGGCCTCACCTTGTTTCAGATGCAAGAAGAAGTCTCTGTTTGCACAGTGTTTCTCTTAGCCAGGTGTTGTCAGGCTGTACTTTGAAGAACACAGGCTGGTGGGTGTCAGTGCAGCTTGTTATGGAAGCAGCTGAGTTGAAATTTATCCTTTGTCAGAGTTCTGTGCCAACAGCAGTTTTCTAAATGTTGAAAGGATGGTCTCAAGAGAAGTTTGTTTTCTCTAATGAAGTTGGAATGTGGAGAGCAGCTGTTAGCCTGTTGTGAATCTGTAGCAATGGCCTTTTGGGTTTCTTCTGGTCTGCTCTTTCTGGAGAGAGGTGTGAGATTTTGTGTGCCTGACCAGTCTTGTCATGCTGGAAGTAGAAGCATAATGAGAGAATGAGTGGAGGAAGGAGCAGAGACAGGATTCTGCTTTTTGCACACAAACTTTGTGTCTTTGTGTCTTTGAACCAGCCTTTGTCAGTGAGACACTGCCTACAGAACAGAGGTTTGGAGTTAGGACAGCGTTTTTACTTCCATTTTAAATACTTGTAACTTGAAGCTGTGGCTGCCTCATCCCTGGAAGTGTTCAAGGCCAGGTTGGATGAGGCCTGGAGCAACCTGTGTAGTGGAGGTGGAACTGGATGATGTTCAAGTCCCTTCCTACGCAAACCAGTCTGTGAATCTATGTGCAAGTGGCTGTAGTGGGCCTCTGTTGTGACCCTGAAATGCAAGAACTTACTCTGGTGACGTGCACCTCAAAATAAGTTTTTTTCTGTAGGTGTGGTAGAAATGTGGGCTTGAGGTTGGGCAGGAGGGTGACTAACCTTAGGAGAGGCTAGGGTGGGAAGGTGTGAGTGTGCTGCTATTTGTGCAAACACCCTGATAGCTCGAGCACTTCAGAAAATAGCGTAGAAACTGAGGAAATACCACCAGGAAATATCAGCTGGGCAGGGCAAATAGCTGCGGCATTACCTGTGAGGAGGCGGGACTGTGATGGCTCAGGAGCTGACACAGAGGTGCAATTGGATGTGCACCTTCACCTGGATTGCCCTGGTGTGGAGGAGAGGAGGAGGGAGGAGAGGTGGGCAGGGCTGAGAGGACGTGTCTGGAGCCTGGCACGGAAGTGATGCAGGGCCAGTGATGGGCAACGCAGGTGTGTCACCTTGGAGCTGGGATGGGGACTGCGTGACCTCCTGCACATCATCACATGCTTGTGGCATCAAGGCAGGATGCAGCAGCCTTCCTCTTCTTGCCTGGAGCAATGCAGGCACGGACCTGGGGCTGATACAGCTGGAGTAGTAAAAATATCTCCGTGGCATTTAGCACTGTGACCTTCAGGCACATCCACAGGCTGACCCAACAGCACAGACAACACTTTGGGTGAGGCAAGGCTCGATGGAAATGTGCTGTGAATCACACTCCTGTGTTGCTGTTGGTCTCTCACTCCCAGGCATGTGAGCTTGGGACAGATAAGCATCATTTCCTTTACTATGATAAATTCGGCTGGAGAGGGCCCATTGTAGTTGCCTGGATTCGTGTTTAAGCAGTGGGATAGACTTAAAGCGTTGGTTTGCATTGGCTGGAATTTCTTAATTATTAAAATTCCCAGCTTTTGAAGATATTTGGCATAGAAATGCATTTTATGCACTCTCCCTGTAAAGCTCTGCACTCTCTGGGGAGCAGCTGAATGCCCTCCAGTCCCATGGGGTGGCTTTCCCAGTATCAATCCCCTCCAGCTGGAATGATAACCAGTCGTACCAGACAGGAAAAGCCAGGCTCAGGGTGACTCGGACATAACTGTCAGATGGGCTGGTTTTATATCTGCCAGTCTCCAGGGCTGGATGCTTCACTCCATTCCACAGGCTCTCCATCCTTTTTCTTTCCTCTCTGGAGGTCTGATGCTGCAGGCTGGCACCCGTGTTACCTCTTAGTGTGTTGGGCTAAGCATGTCTGTGTGATACAAAACTCCCTTACAAGCAAAAACTCAGGAAAAATCAGCACAGATGTTTGCCCTGTGCTCCCCTAAACTTGGATCCCACTGTTGCTCCTCTTTGGAATTCAGTAAAGAGGTCCCAACTGTGTGCTCTCCCAGGATTTAACCAGAGACAGGGTGGGATCACACAGTGAAGTGGTAGAAGCAGGCAGCCTTGTCCAGCTGCTCCCAGTGGGAAGCCTGAGCTGTTGTGTTTCTGGACTTGTGTGATACTTAACAGCTTCCAGCTGTTCCCAGGTGTGCAGCTGAACAATCTCAGGCTCCTGTCTCCACTTAGGACTGCTTAACCTCCCAGCTTTCCAGCTGGGAATAGAGACAGGGCATCCACACTGGAAAGGCATGGCACATCAGCCTGCATCTTCACGCCTCTGGCAAGACTCTGGGTATGCTAACACCACGTCTCTGGCATTGGGAAAGCAGGAGTGATGTAGATTTCATCCAGTCACCCAGCCATGCAGGAGAAAGAAGGCAGCTCTCTGTCCTCCTGAACTTTGAGGATGATCCGTGCAGCAATTTTCCTCAAGGTCCCTTTACATTGCTGCAGGGTCTGGAGGGTCTAACCTGCATTTCTGGATTTCCAGGATGCCTCCATCCCTCTCCCCACCCAAAAACCTCCCCTAAAGTCTGCTTTGCTGAAGAACATCAAGACAAGCCAGTTCTGCTACTGCTCTTGCCTGGGAATTGAGTAAAGAGCACCAACCTCTGTGTTTTGGGAGAGGAGGAAGCCCTTCTTTGATTTCAGCTCTTGCCTCCTCTGTCCTTCCCAGGTCTGAGTTCTGGTTCAGAAATGCTTCTGAAAGCAGCCTTTCAGGGAAAAAAGCCCCTCTGTGATGAGAGCAGACACATGTAACACGTACAAAGATGTTAATTCCTTTTTTCTGTACAGTCAATTACCTTGGATTGTGATCCTCTGCCTGGGATCTACATGCTTGGACAGATCCAGTTTTTCCTTGCTCGTCTGCTCTCCGTGACAGTGGTGTCTGCTGCTCTCTAGCGGTTCCAGCTCTGAGGCTGCATGCACTGCAAAATGAGAACCTAGGTGGTGCTTTTTAATATT
>VZRX01017394.1:29426-43567 GCA_013398075.1 Notiomystis cincta
CCAAGTGAAATGGCAGTATTATTACTGGATTTTTTGTAAAAAACCCCGAACCCTCCATTAGTTCCTAACTTGAGATAGGCAAGGATAGACACTTATGGGTGACTAAAGCAAATCACCTTGTGACCCTGCAAAGAGCAGTCTTAAGTGAGGCCCTTTGAGTTTTCCTAGGCTGCCATGTCTGCACAGTAACTCCAGATGGAGCTCACCATCATCCCTGTTTGTGATACGTGAAGGACATGCTGACAGTGAGATGTAGGCTGACTCTTCCAGGCACAGCCCATGCCTGCAGAGAAACATCAAGAGATTTGATGTGGGTATTTCACTGAACCTCAGGGAAATTGTTGAGGGGTACCTTTACACACATACACATACAGATGAATAAATTTATGTGCCTCTGTGTGTGTGAATTGGTTATGGCATGAATGTTGTCACCGTGGATCTATAATTAAGTCGTCATAATCGTAGTAAGTCCTGTTGAATCACTTTTTAACTATTAAATTAGTCAATGGTTAAGTGCTGCTAAACCCTTCTGTATTCTTGTATTTTTGCATCCATAACCTTTGTGCCTTCAACTTTTTGCAAACTCCTGTCTCTATGTAGATCATTCTTAGTTGATTCTAATCAGATTTTCCTACATATGTTTCATCTAGGTCATAAGCAATAGAGTGAACTTTTCCATGGAACTCTTAAAGTTTCACTTTTACAAATTTAAATTAAACTCTGTTTTTTTGCCACTGCCTTTGATGGTGATTCTTTAAGCAGCCTAACCCCTTATTCATGACAGAAGCCTACCCTTTTGCTCGTATTCCTCAAATAACAATAAGCTCACCTCTGCAAAGAAGGTCAGAACCTTTGGTCAGGCTGTTTAGAATGTGCAGCCTTCAGTGTGGGCTTGGGTGCTGTGGGTGTGCCACCAGTCATGATTTCCTCTGCCCCTTCATGGCACTCAGGATGCAGAGGCAATATCCTGCTACACACCCCATTCCTCCTCTAGCTGTGGTCCCAAGGAGGTCCCAATGGCTGCGGGCATTCAGGAGATGACAACATCCTTGGCGTTTATGATTATTTTCAGCCAAGATGGAGGAGAAGGATCCAAGGTTTTATGCCCAGGGGTCTTGCACAAACAAAAGAAAATGCTGTTTTGTTTCCAAATGAGCAGCAGCAACAAAGATTAGAGCCCAGTGACCATAGTGGCGTGCTTAGTGCATATGTGTGACAAGAACAATATGCCAGTTCTTAATGAGAAGCAGAAATTTTTGGCTCTGACAGTACTGTAAGATTTTCAAAACTTTACAGCCACTTTTAACATGAGAGGCATATGTGATGTTTTTCTTCATCTATAGCAATGAAAGTACACACAGATATCAGATGTACATGTGAAAGAGGGGAGAAATGATGCATGTATAACAAAACAGACGGTGTGGTGATGACAATTTGTAGGCTACATATTGAATTTATTTAATTTAATAGACAATAGGCTGTCCTAATGTTTTAAGCCAACAAAGTATTTCCTGGCTCTGAAATGTTTGCTAAAATAACTTTTTTCCTTGTTAATTTCCAGTTCTTGGCTGCATTTTGTGCTAATTTCAAACATATGTCATATACAAAATATGTTAATTTTGAAAGCCAAATCTGGCAGGAGATGATTGTTGAACTGGCATAGAGAGGTTTGGGACAAACAGACAAGCTCAAAGCTGGCAAGACGCATTTGCAAACCACAATGTGTATTTTTTAAAATCTTTTCCAGTTTTTCCATGTGCACATAGGCAGGAATAATGAAGGAAAGACAAATGGTCTGTAAGAAGATTTCAGTATGAAATGAAAACACCTTTAATTTAGACATCTGCTTCATTTTAATTTATCCCATAAAGTTTAAAAAAAATAGAGTTCAATGTTTTATACAGAACCTTCTGGTCCTTAAATACCATGGATAAAAAATAGGGTAATTGAAATGTGATGGTGTTTATGATACATATTTACTACTTGTGAAATTGGCCATAGAAAGGCAGGTTGTTATGATTTTTGCAAAAATCCTATAGACTACCTTAAGTTCAAAGCAGTTGCACTTCACTTGTTCAGTATGCTGCTTTACAGACGTGATATCTTCCCAAAAACACTCCACGAAATATTCATATCAGTTAAAAATAATCTCTTCTCAATATTGACCTCTTTATGAGTTTAATCCAAAATTTATTCAATTTCACAGTCTGTTCACNCAAACTCAGATTATGGGAGCATTTGTCCTTTAGCCTTTATTTTCTAACTCTTTGCTTAGAATTTCTTTTCTACTTCTTTACTTAGAATTCTTTTTCTGTGGGATTTAAACATATGTGTTTCTTAAAGATCTGAATTGGAACAAAAAATGTGTTAAATTTTTCCTTGGTTGGGCATTCTGAAAAGTTTTGGTAGGAAGCATTGATAATGCCAAGCATCACAAAATATATATCTGGTGTTAAACTATCTAAATATATTAAAAATTTTAGTGTAAGTGTAAAAACATAAGGAAACAAGATTATAAAGTATAATTAAATCATTTACAGTGAGGAAACCACACTTTCTGACATTATAAAAATGAAATGAGGGAAATCAAAGAATTGTTTTTCATAAACCAAAACTTTTCTCTGTCAGAATATTTTGACTTCACTAAGACTACGTTTTTAGGCAGAAAACTATTGCATTCTACAAAACAATTGCTCACCTCTCACCTAAACTAAGCAATGATCTCCTTTGAGCCCAAAGTTATGAATAACTTCTGTAGGTGGGAAATTCCACATTTATTTCTGCTTATAGTAGTTGATATCCTGCTGTCTCAGATAGACACATAAGTTCCAAAAATGCTGAAGAATACACCACTACATATCTTCTGCCTAAAGAAAGGCAGAAATTACAAAAGAAAGAACTGTCAGAAAGATTGTCAGGCTTCTTTGATGATTTCTCTTGATGCCAAGGGAAAACAAGTCCAGGTAATGCTGTGGCTTCTAACATAAAGCAATTTCTGCAAAAATCCTGTTGAAAGATAGTAACTGGAGTATAGTTACTTGTCTTGGAAATCTATAGGAAGAATTACCTTGGAATCAGGTACTGTGGGATAGTTGCTTACAGATCATGCACTATAAAATGAAAATAAGGTTATAGCATTGGACAATTAAAACAAACAAACAAACACCAAACCAACCAATCATAAAACATATAAACAAACAAACAACAAACCAACAAACCAGCCAAAAATACCCCAAACCCACTCTAAGTAAGCTTTGATACATAAAATGTATGGCATATAGAAGTCCGATTGAGAAAACCTAAAATATACTGAAGTGCAACTCTGGATCTTTTAAAGTTATACCAATGAAAGTTTCTCCCAGAAGACTGGTTGTTTTCTGTACCTTAAGCCAGTACCTTAAATTCTGTACCTTAAGTCTTTTGGAGTCCTCTGTGCTGACAGAAAAGAGATAGACCTCTCCATAAGGAGAGTCATCCTGTCTCTCTTGGATTGCTATCCCAGATGCATGAATTCCCTCTGTAGTTTACATTTTATTCTTTAAATATAAAAAGAGAAATTTATAACATAACAAGAAGACAAGAAGTCCAAATCAGACATTCGCTGTTGAGATAGTTAGAATTTCTGCAGTCTTGTTCAGAGGAATTGGTCATTTGGAAGTGGGGTAAGAATACATTTACATCTAGTATGTAAAATGAGGAAAAACCTTCCCACTTGAGCATTCCCCTCAGGACTCCAGAAAATGTTTAAGTGGTTTAGCATTGAATTTGTGGATGTGAAAATAGCTAGTTTGTGGATAGACCAGTTCTCTTTCTACAGATACTAAAAATGTGCTTCATACTCTCACATAGCCTGCAAAAAAAATGGCAGGGGATGGTAGAACAGAAAGTCAGCAAACAAAAGCACAGTGGCCTATATCATGAAAGCATGGGTAATACCTTTACTATCCTCAGGCAGGGATTGAGGGAAGTGACATTCGGTACTCAGAACAGCAAGAGCTCAGCTATTCTTCCATTAATTCAATGTAAGTTTTGCTCTTTATATAGGATTTATTTTTCTTTACTCAGATTAATTGATCTCTTGTTCTGCATTTTGCACTCAGAGTTAAACAGTAATTAAATTGTATCTTCAGCAAGACATCCCATTCAAAGTGAAACAAACACAGCTTTCCTTTTGTTTATTAGATGGAAAACACATGAAACTTGAGAAAATAATAAGAATTTAGCTGTCCTTGGTGATCTGACATTTTACAGAAGGAAAAAAATATTGCAGAAGTCAGATTTATCACAGATTAATTGGATTTTAAGATTACAAAAATTTTTGGTTATATTTAGACTCTTAGATTTGGATAATATATATCTTTTTATAAAGAAATTTCATAAATTCTGCTGCCCCAAAGAAAGGGTTGAAGAAGAATTTTTTGTTTACAATGACTTAAAATTAAATCTTGATACCGTGCTCATTTATTTCAGAAGTTTAACTTTATTCATGAGATTGAAAATACTATGTTTTACAGACAAAATAATCCATAAATTCTCGTTACTGGGATTTTCTTATTTGCTTATACATTTGTTAAAATGCAACCATGTGGGCTGAAATGTTACAAACTGAGTGTCCATTGCAGACTTCTCTCAATAATTTGTTTCTCACCATTTCTCTGAAAGAAGTTCAGACACTTGGATTATTTCAGAGGAGAGATACTATCTTTTTGCCTTAAAAGAATGGTTAACCTACCCTTTGAGAAGCTCTATTGTTCACTTTTGGGACAGTTATTGGAATCTGGGATTCAAGAAAATTTGCTATACCATGAAAAAAGCAAACTTATATTAGGAGTTTAAACAAGAATAGGTAAGGATTGCATATTTACGTCTAATTCTGGACAGCATTGCTATGTGTTTGACTTTACAGTCTTAATGGGTTTTTTGACCACTAGTATTGCTCAGGTATAATAAATGCATAGAAAACGGGGTTGTGTTCAACAGTTCCATTAGCAGTTCCGAGAATGTATGGCTGGCCCTCCAAGAAAAGCCAAACTTTTTGGAAATATTGAGTGTGTATCTGCTTACAGATATACAAGATATGATTTTTCCCCCAATCAATCATCTTTCAGTAATGTTAAAAAAATCATCTCTTAATTTCATAGTCATCTGGGACTTCATGAAACATTACCTCCTTACTTCATGAAAAACACAAACTTCGAAACTAAATACAAATTATTATGCAGCAATAAGAAGATAGTTCATAAATTAAGAAATAGGAATTTAGCAGTCCTATCTTTATTGACTGAGACTTTCAATCCCCTGTGAATATGTGTCAAGATTAGTTAGCATGTGAGAATACATGAAACAGATAAAATTTTCCATTCCTTGTCAGTACCAACATTGTTGACAGAAGAGCTTTTTGACAGTGTAGAACAGGCTTTTATCTGGACAACTTTAAACACATTTAAATGTGTAATTAATTTTTTTTATGAACACATTTGACATTAATAGAAAAATATCATTCTAGAGAGCAATCAGTGATCCTTGAATTTCAAAGAGGTTTCAAGCAAATGTGACAGATTTTCTATGTATGCTTTTTCCATGTTACCCTCTTTCAAAAACATTAGATTAAAAAATAGTGTATACATTCCTTAAAAAAAAAAAAAAAGAGGAAAACAACATATTCCTATAGATTCAATTAGAATGTAAATTGCATGTTTTCAATGGTACAAAACGTTTTCCTATTTTGAAGTTCTCACAATATATTGTGTCAGCATTATATCAAAACAACTTTTACTTGCAAACTTGTGTTGAAAATTTTGGCTCCTGCTGTTTCAAAGGGCCTAATGAACTTCTGAACGGAGTCATGTATTTGGCATATTATAAATGCACATTGTATAAGATTTTTCAAACTTCATATGTTCACATGACACATATTAGTTTGTGAATATCTGTGCTTGGGCAATATTATATACTTTGGCAGTTATTCTTCTAAAAAACTTGCTACTTGCAAAGGCTCTTCCTACTTTTATCTTTGCCTTTCTTACTCTTTTTTTCTTTAAAGTCTTTTTTTTCTTTCCCAATTTCTGAATGTCCTGTATCCAGATAGTATTATTGATATCTGATAAGTGGGAAGGGTACAGGAAACTCTCATTTGAAATTTATTAAGATTATAATTCAATGGTTTTATTCTTCTTTAGTAAAGGATTTATTTATTTAATAATAAATATAATTTACTAATTTAAATAAAATCAAGAATTCTGCCAAAACTTTATTTTAATTGCTTTTTTTAGATTCTATTTTTCTGTCAGGGTTTATGATCATAAGTAGCTTCTATAGAACTTTCAATTAACTATACATTATGGTCATTCCTTTTGCACAGATTTCAGCTTGCTGTGCTACACAGTGGATTGTTGTTACCTTTACATAGTACCATGTAAAACCATGTGTTTATATCAATTGATTCCAAGGGAGTTACTGACCATAAGTGGCTTTTATTAAGTGAAAAACAGAAGTGATATTGCCATAGCAGAAGAAGATTTGTTCTCAGGTCACACACCATATTTTAATGCACATTGTCCAATTCCTGCTAAAACACCATTTGAACTGTGGAAATTTTGGAAGCAGCACAGTACTGACAGGGCAGATTTGACTTTGAGAATGGTATTGTCTTGGTTATCTTTGTCCCAGGAGAAAAACCATAGTTTTTCAGTCACTTTCTGTATGATTTTAGAGCATATAGAGGTGTGTTTCTGCCTAAAATTCTGTAATTATGTTCTTTGTATTTATTCATGCTATTTTCTTATAAGAGTGTTATTAACTTTAAGAGAACTAAACAACTACTTAGAATTATACATGCACTTTGATTTCTGAAGCATCAGATTCCCAATCTTCTTTAATAATGTCAGTTAGACCCCTATACAGAAAAATGTCAAAGCAGCCTTCTATAGAAAAGCCAAAGTCATAGTATTACTAAGGTTGGGAAAGGCCTCCAAGATCTCCAAGTCCAACCTCCGACTGAACACCATCACACCAATTAAACTCAAGCACCAAATGCCATGTCCAGTCATTTCTTGAATATTTCCAGGTACTCTGACCCCATCAGCTCCCTGGACAGCCCATTCCAATGCTTGACCATCCTTTCAGTGAAGAAATTTCTCCTGATATTCAGTATGAATTCCCCGTGGTGTAGGTTGAAGCCGTTCCCACTCATTCTGTCACTAGTTGCCCCAGAAGAGGAGGAGAGAAAGGAAATAGCTGTCTTACCACACCCTCCTTCAGGCAGTTATAGAGAGTGCTAAGGTTTCCCTTGTGCCTTCTCATCTCCATGCTAAATATCCCCTCAGCCTCTCCTCCCAGGGTTTACTCTCGAGACCCTACACCAGCTTTGTTGCCCTTCTCCAGACATGCTCCAGCAACATAACACCTATGTTCCAAGACTGAAAACTAAAAGATCTCTTGCAAATATACTCCTTCTCGTTGTTTATACTTGCTAAATGAAATAAGAGTTAAGAACACCACAGAACAAATAGGAATTTTGAATAAGCCTTATTTTTTAGGGCATGCTTCTGGGAACGCTGACATTAAAATGGTTTTTGATCACAAGTTCAGTTTGGCATAGCCTTGCTATTCTGTGAAATAATGCTAGCTGAGTTCAAAACAGGCCTACTGTCAGATGTACAGAATGTAATTGCAGATAACAGAACTGGAGTCCACTCAAGGCTCTTATTTCTTAAATAAATACCTTTAGTTTCTTAAATAAATATACAAAAGTAGAAATTTAACAGATTGTATTTTGCTTTTAGGTATAAAACCATGAAAATTTTACTGAGGCCAATAGGTTCACATAGTTGGATCTGAGAGAAGAATTTGACTTCAGATCCTCCCCATGCACCAAAACAACTGCAAATACCTTCTCCTGTGTTTTATGTTACGTTCCACATAGATGGGGTCTGGTTATCAACAGAGAATTTTTTGTGCAGTTCTTCCCAGATTCCCTCCACCCGTGTCATTGTCATCCACTAAAACATATATACACAAATCAAAACAGTAAATAGCATATAAACAGCTGCAACAATATAATGTCCTTCATATTTCTTTAATTGGTAATAAGATTGCTGAGAGCTTGGAAGATTTGTTTGGTATACAATTTCAGATTTAAACCCCAGGTGTTCTTACGACAATAAGGCATTTAACATGTCCTAGTTAAGAAAAAATATTCCCTTTTATTCTTCAAATTATATAAAAAAAAAAACTTCACCTTGTTTCAAGTTTTTGAAAATACTGTGTTTTGATGCTGATTTCTTGGAGTTCATGTATTTTGCATTTAAAAAATAGGTAATTGCAAAATTAAAATGGAAAACACAAATTCAGAGTGTTAAACCAAGAAATTTCTCAGGCAAATAAGTTATTTGTTCATATGTTTTATCTTGAAGTAGAATTCTGATAGGGTGTCTGTGACAATCCACAACTCCTTTAAAGCATTCTAATCACGGTTTTTCTAGGAATTTCTTTGTCTAAATTTTCTGTTGAGGTAAATATGAATATTACATATTTCTCCTGCAAAACGTTTTTAAAAATTATCATTTCTATGAAAATTATCATGTTTGACTTATGCACTCTGAACCAAATCTTTTCTAGATCTTCTTCTACTGATTACATAATATTGTTTTCTATATTTCAGAATCACTCCTTTGTCACCCAGATCATATTAACATTTTCCACTTCCCATATGAACATTGAGAATGAACTCTTAAATAACCTAGATACATCCTCTAGCTTCAAGGACTAATAGCTGCTGTCACAGATATTAGTAATTTTTAAGAAGCAATAGATTTTTCTCAGCTTTTAGACAAAGTGTGCAACTCCTTGTAAGCCATATTTATGTCCTGCCACTATAGTGAAGGAAGAATAAATGTTCCATATTGAATAGGTAATTGAAAAAGAAAAGCTTCAAAAGTTTGAGAACAGAGGGGTCAATTTCTGTATGCACAGTGTGTGTTTTACATCTGATTGTGGTTTAGGGTTGCCAATTTTAAAAAAGAAACACTATTAGGTCACTGAGCTCTATAGAAGTATATGTTTTCTTCAAAGTGAGTGGAAAAGCCTAACTCTTTCTCCAGTTATGTTATTCAAGTGGATCAAGAGCTGAGAGTTTCAGCTAGTGGGCAGAAGTGTGCTTCTATTATGCTTGTATTTTTCTTACATGATTCTCAGTGCAATGAGTAAGGGATTTGTATGAGAACTGAAGCCACTAAATCTAGTTTCCAAGTTCTACTTTAAATGGTTTCATATGTTTGCCAGAATTTGGGTTACTTAGGGAATAACTGGAAAGGAAATAATCAAGGACATCATAGCTCTCATTGATCTTCCTTCTCCCTGGCTTCCTTTCCACTTCTGATGCTGGGATTAATCTTTTTTTCCTTTCGTGTTCATGCTCTGTAGACTGCTAATACTGTTTTTTTTTCATTTTTATTTCCTCCTGATTTTTTCTGGCTGTCATTCTCTGAGTTTAATAGTTTCATGTCTTCTGGTAGTTCCAAGGTAGAAAACTGTGCCTTTGGACATTCATAGAGATAATGCTACCCTTTGGAATAAAGTCTACAGCTGTTCCTTAGTTTTAAATAACCAAAGGATGTTGGAAGGAAGGTATGAATAGTATTACAAAATCTTTCTTTTCCCCTACAATTTTTACAATATATACATTTTGATGCATTATGCATATGTAATACATAACTATGTACAATTAGAGTGGTATTATATTGTTACTTATATGCATATGCTGTTGTATTTGGTGTATGGGCTGTTTAAATATATAAAATATACTCATATTCTCTATATCTATATATCAATATATATATGGATAACAATTCTATATTTGTCATACATTTAAGGAGTGGTTATGCACAAAATGGTGGAAAATCTATTCCTATATTTCTCTAGGTCTCTGTTGACATGGCCCACTGAAGGCTTAGGAGAGAAGGTCAGAATAACCATAAAAACAGAGTTAAGGGAAATATACTTAAGCTATACTGGATAATGTGAAGTTCATTGCTGTTTTTTTGCAAGGATACCATTTATATGAAGCTCTTAAAACTTAGATACTGAAATAAAATAGCAAAACATCTGTTAACTGCGTCATATGCATGAATTTCCAACTGCAGAAACATTTGACCAGTGCTGTAGTAAGTTTTGCACCTTCATTTCCCCCTCTGTGACCCTGACATTATAGGATACCACTTTATTAATTATTCTGCTGCTATATCACTATTTAAAATTTTTTGTTGGTGGGTTATTTTTTTGGGTACCAAAGACAGGTTTTACCCAGGCTATTTTTTTCAATTTATTTTTAAGATCAGAGAGATGCAGCATTACTGCTAAATGTACTGAACATTGCTGCAAAAGCGGTAGCCATGAGACAAGAAACCCACAGAAAACTGTTTAAAAAAATTTACTAAAATTATCAAGAACCTTAGGGTCCACTTAAAATATAATTTTGAATTCTGCTTTTAATATATTGTTATGCACCTGCACCACAGACCTTATTCAAACACAAATATTTTGAGTTAAAAAGCAAATGGGGAGAAAAAGTAAAAACAAATCAAACCCAAAGTTGAAGTACAAGAAAATTTTGCTTAATGTCGTTTGATTTTATTGACTATAAAATTGCTCTTGGGTATGAGATACCTTCCATCTAACTTTATTTCACTGTCTGTGTCACCAACCTGACTGCATTCCACAATGACACAACTCCCTGGAGGATTGTGCACTGGCACTTCAGCAAGGATTTTGGCAATATATTTCATAATATCCTCATAGGCAAACTTAGGAAGTGTGGCCTGGATGAGCAGACAATAAGATGACTTGAGAAGTGGTGGAGCAGTAGATCTCAAAGGGTCATAAGCAGTGGCACAGGGTCTAGTTGGAAGCCTGTCATTTCCTGACATGAGTGGTGTCCCCTCCAGAGCTCTCTACTGGGCCCAGTGTTGTTTAACATGGTCATCAATGACTTGCACAAAGGAACAGATGCCTCCTCAGCTGGTTACTGATAACACAAAGCCAGGAGCAGTGGCCAATACCCCAGAGTGCAGCCTTTCAGAAAGGTTCTCAATAAGGTGGAGAGATGGGCAGAGAGGAACCTTCTGAAATTCACTAAAGGCAAATGAACTGAGGAGGAATAACCCCAGGCATCAGCACAGGATGGGGCTGATCTGCTGGAAAGCAGCTCTGTGCAGAAGGATCTGGTATTCCTGGTGGCCAGCAAGCTGTCCATGAGCCAGCAGTGTGTTCTGGTGGCCAAGAAGGCCAACGGTGTCCTGGGGTGCATCAGGAAGAGCATTGCCAGCAGGAAAAGGGATGTGATCCTGCCCCTCTACTGTGCCCTGGTGAGGCACATCTGGAGTGCTGTGTCCAGTTCTGGGCTCCTCAGGACAAGAGAGGTATGGACCTCCTGGTGGACACCAGCAGGGGACTTCAAAGATGATTGGAGGACTGGAGTTCCTCAAGTATGAGGAAAGTCTGAGAGCGCTGGACCTGCTCAACCTGAAGAAGATTGGACTGAGAGGGGATCTTGTCAATGTAAGCAAATCCGAAGGGATGCTCTTCTTGGTGGTGCTGAGCAGTAACACAAAAGGCAATGGACAGAAACTGGTGCATAGGAGTTCCACCTAAATATGGGGAAGAACTCCTTAACTTTGCAGATGAGTGTGCACTGGTACTGACTGCTCAGAAAGGTTATGGAGTCTCCCTCACAGGAGGTACTCAAGAACTGTCTGGACATAACCTGATGGCATGTGCTCTGGGATGACCCTGCTTGAGCAGGGAGTTTGGACCAGATGTCCCTCTGTTGTCGCTTCAAACCTGACTGATTCTGTAATCCTAACTGTCTCTAATAATCAGCATATAAAATTGTTACAACTTCTACAAGGAAGAAATCACCACACACTTTGTATATGTTGTTAATAATACTATCTTCAAATTATAACAAATAAGAGAGGAAAAGAATCTTGTGATTGAAAGTTTACATCTTGTTATTTTATATTTATGCACTTCATGTGAAGAAGCACTTTTCAAGGAAGAAAATCTTTTAAGGAAGTATAAATTTCTGTGTTCTGATTACAGTCCATTTCATGCACAAGAAAAGATGAGATCAGATCAAAATTCAGTGGAATCATTCACCCTTTCTGATCACACTTCTTAACTATCATAAGGTTATAAGAATTGTTGAAAGAGGGCTTTGTCTACTTGTAACAGGTAATGAAGAAAAAGAAGAAGGAAAAAAGAAAATGAACATTGCCAGCTACAGCGAAAAATATGTGGGCACGATTTTGCTCACATAATTTTTTTTTTTTTTTCCACAGAAATGGGTGCTGAAATCCTCTGGAATTATAGTGCAAAAATCAAAATCTGCACATCTGAGTAAGTTTGGATTTTGGTTTGGTTTACAAAACTATACAGACAAAAAGGATATATATACTTTATTACTCATCAGTGAATGGAGGGAAGCAGGGGCAAGGTTAATGCTACAGATTAGCCAGAAAAAGTTTATCTGAACTCACAAACTGAAAAGTTTATCAGTTTGTGAGTCATTGAACTTGAGGTGATAAATACTCACTTTAGTGGGAAGCAACCTTTTAAGCCTCCCCAACACTGGCTGGTTATGGTTTTGTCTTACATGTGCTTATAACTCTATGTATTTGACAGAGTTCATATGGATTGATTCATATCTCTCTTCAAAATTTTCTACCATAAATTCACTATTTATAAAGTTTTTGTCTTGAAGAATCATATTGTTATACATTGTTATATCTTGAAGAATCACTTTGTTATTTTGAGTTGTAACTATTTCAACTCTCTCTCCAGGAAAAGAGAAGATGTGTATTTTACAATAGACTAGAAGGTATGTAATTTACCCCAGACAAGTCCCCTGTACAGATCAAAACTCCTGAAAGGAATAAAGAGGACTGGGACAGGGCTTTTTATTTTTGTGGGAGGTGCACTAGTTCATGTCCAGCTCCAGTGAAATGGTAGTAAATGTCCTTTGAAAGGAGGACTGAGTGGAAGAGAGTACAACTGTATCAGGTTTTGCTCTCCCTATTTCAGATCCCGTAACCAAAAGTTAAAATTAAATACTGTTCCAGATGGATACCACTTGTATTTTAAATTGGTGATCTCTGTGGAGACCACACCTTTCACAATCACTGTCCTCATGTGGAGTTAGGAAGTAATGTTTTCTTTCCATCACAGTTGTGTGCTTTCCTTCTCTCACATACCCTTTAAAAGCATGATAGACTAGACAGACAATACTAGGCAAAAGCATCATCACTTTAAGCTGAATTTTGGTTAATATTTCCGTTATCCAGACAAATTTCTGAAGGGTTTGGTTCAGAATGTTGTCAAAATGAAACATTAACAATAGATAGGTGAAACAGGCAGTACTGTTTTGACCCTGACTGGACTCTAGGCATCCACCAAAGATCTTCTATCCCTCCCCTCTGCAGCTGGACAGGGGAGAGAAGATGTTGAGTCTATGGGTTAACATAAAGACTGGGAGAGATCACTCACCAAATACCATCACAGGCAAAACAGGCTGGAAGTATTGATATTAATTGAATTTACTACTAACAACATCAGAGCGAAATAATGAGAAGTATTCCCCCCAGCCCTCCCTCCTTCCCAGTTCTACTTCCTACCTCAGTGGTGCAGGGAGGTGGGAAATGGGGGTTATGATCAGTTCATTACACATTGTTTCTCCCACTGTTTTGGGAGAGGAATCCTTGCTCTGCTCCAGCATGGTGTCAATAACACGGGAGACAGTTTTACACGAACTTCTACAGTGTGAATCCATCCACCAGGCAACAGTTCTTCATGAACTGTTAAGATACTTCAGCGTGGGTCACTCTTCCACAGGGTGCAGTCCTTCAAGGACAGGTTCCCCCAGTGTGGGACCCCACATGGCCATAGTTCCTACCAGGAAATCTCCAGCATGGACTCCTTTCCCCACAGGTGTGCAAGTCCCTGCCTGGAGCCTGCTCCAGCACAGATTTCCTATGGGATCTCAGCCTCCTCTTAGGCATCCATCTGCTCCAGCCTGGGGCTTCTCCATAGGCTGAAGGTGGATTTCTGCATCTCTGTGATCCTCCAGGGACTGCAGGGGCACAGCT
>VZRX01017397.1:8661-22448 GCA_013398075.1 Notiomystis cincta
GGGCGGGCAGGTTTGTCCCGGCGGTGGGTGATGGGGAGGCTGCTAAAGACAGGCGGGGGCTGGAACTTCTTGCAGGAGCACCCTCGGTATGTGCCCCAGCTCCACATTTGTTTGCTCCTTATGCAACATCCGCCTGGGATTTTGTAACTCCAGATGTTGATGCAAGGCGGGGAGCTGGATTCCTGCAAGAAAAACAGCCGGGGAGGGGGGGTCGGGAAGGGGCTGTGCCAGGCTGTGCTCCGGGCAGGCGGTTGTGTATTAGGGAATTATTTTGGCTTTGCACGGAGCTGCTGGAGCTCTGTGGATTTAATCCGTGCGCAGTGGGCACCAGCCGCCGTTCCCATTGCGGGGTTGCACGTCCCATTTCTCCAGAAGTCCCCGGTCCCATTTGCACCCCTGCAGCTTTCAGGGGTGCAGGAGTGGGTCAGGGAGGATGCTGACAGCTGCCTCTGTGCTCCCAGGTTTAGATCTGCACAAGAACCAAGATCAGGAACCATGGCATCCATCCCATCCAGCGGCTCGCTCATGGCCACGCACAACTACCGCAGAAGTAAGGGCAGCCTGGGGGCTGGGTTGGCCTGGGGGGGTGGGTGAGCATGTGGGGGGCTCTGCTGCCAGCTGGGGGGGCTGTGGCTGCAGCAGAGATGGAGCTGAGCTCAGGTCTGCGCTTTCAGCTGCAGCCCCGTGCGAGGTTTGTGGAGAACAGGGCACAGCCAGCAGTGTCCCTGCTGCTGCCCACCCCCTCCTTTGGGCCCCCCAGCCCAGCTGTAGCAGCTGGTGAGGGGGCTCAGATCTCCTTCACTTGTTACTCAGGTTGTAGGGGACAGAGTGGACGGTCTCACCTTGCACTGTTGCTTCAGAAATGAGCTGCAAAACCAGTCTGGGCAATGGTTGCTCCTGGTACCTCACCCAGGAGAGACTTCGTGGTTTAATGGATTGCTTGAACCAGAGGGAATTAAAGGACTCCCCCGAGATGAAACAAGCAGCAGGCTTGCAGCTCTTGTACTAAAAACGCATGGATTATGCACAGGAATTTGCATCCTCTTGGCCTCAAGTCATCTGCACAGGTCTCTCAAAGCCACTAAATTTTGTCCTTGGGGTTGCAGATTTTTTCCTACAGAGGTGTTCAGGTGATTTTGTGCTGCCAGTATTCGCTTTCTAGTGGTTTTTAACTGGCCTGGCACTAAACTGAGCAAGTACTGGAGTGAGTTAGTGATGAGGCTGAGCTGTATCACTCAGGGACAGCCTCAGCAGGGCTGTATTTCCTTCTCGTGGCAGAACCATGGGTCAGCAGTGGTTCTGATGGCCATGATTTTTCCAGGGCGCCTGAGCTCCACATCCAGCACCAGCTCCTGCAGCTCAGAGTACTCTGGGGAGGTCATCCCCCATGGCCTGGGTAAGTGTCACCTGTCCTGGCTCATGGGGACCCTGCTCCCAGTCCCTCCTTGGCAAATCTTACTGGAGGTGACCCAGCCTCTCCTGTGGGGTGAGGCTGGGGTGGCCATGGGGGCTGTGCAGTGACCTGGAGCCTCCCTGTCGTGCACTGCTGCCAGATCTGCCCAAGTCTGACCCCGGCCAGTGGTGGGCCAGCTTCTTCTTTGGGAAGACGACTCACCCAGCCATGACAACGGTGTCAGAGTCCCAGGAGAGGTGAGTGCTTTGAGGCGGCACAGGGGAGCACCAGTGCAGCACCCAGGGCCCTTGGGGACATCCCTGCTGCATCCCCAAGGTGCGCCCTGACCCAATGGACCGTGTCCGTGCCCGGGGCTCCCACGCCTTTGCTGCAGCCATAAATGCAGGGCAGCAATGCCACATTTCGGGGCTGGCTTGCTGACTCTCTCTCTGCTGTGTGTTGCAGCCTGGGGGCCCTGGGGGTAAGGGCGCAGGACGGAGGCGCCGCGGCAGCGGGTCGAGCTCGGGGCCCTCGGTGTGAGCGGGTCGAGCTCGGGGCCCTCGGTGTGAGCGGGTCGGCACTGCCCCCTCCCAGCCCGGCGGGCACAGCCCCTCCCCTGTAGAGTAGCTGGCTGCTCCAAGCAAAAGGTGCTGCTCTCCGATGGAGAACTGCGGCACCCCCGACGATTCCACTCCAGCCTTTTTTACTCTCTCCCGGTGTAACTAAGCCCTCTCAAAGCAGACTTGGTAACACGTTTTTATTACCTTGAACTTGTACGATGGCAACGAATAAACCTGAGCAGCCTTTTAAAACGCTCTGGGTCGTTCTTTGTCCGTGGAGGGGGGAGCAGAGCGGTGCTGGGGGTGTTGCTGGGGCTGGACCAGGACACAGCACAGCCCCTGACTGCAGCAGCAGGATGTGCTGGTGCCAGGTGTCACATGCCAGCCTGACTCACTGGGCCGTGTGTGTTTTGCATGTGAGCAGGATCTGGCTGGGCTGTGGTGCTGTTGCAAACGCCTTCCCTCACCCTCTTCGCTCCTTACTTGGCTACAAAGCCTGTCCCTGCTGGCACTGAACTTGTTTTGCTCCCCAAACACACGGGTGCCCTGCACTTCTTTGGTGCCTCGAGGGCTAGGAGCGAGTGCCAGGGCCTGAGCAGGTGGGGCTGGGGCTGGGAGAAGGATTTGGGTGCACAGTGAGCCCTCCATAATGAGGAGAGAGAGAAAACTTGCTCATTTTGTGGATCTGGATGTCAGGCTGGAGCTCCTGGTGTGGGTGGCAGCTCAGGGGCTGCACTGGGTCTGGCAGCCTTGGATCCCAGCTGGCCCATGTGCTGCACTGCCCCAAGTGCTGTTTTGCCTGGGTTTTGCCTTCAATTATTCAGTTTGGCTCTTTGATCCTTCTGTGACTGGCCTGATAGCTGGGAAAACAAGAGCCTGCAGGTGCCTGCATGAAGGGAGCACCTTTGTTCCTGCTGGAGGCAAAAAAAGCCTGGCAGACGTTGATTTAGAGGTGCCAAATCTTCCTGCTCTGCTTCCAGCCACAGCATGAGGAGCAGGGCTGTCCCTGTGTGCACCAGGTGCTGCAGCCCCAGAGGCAGCTGAGGCCAAGGGACCCCTGAGCTGGGACTTTCCCTGCTGCTGTCCTGTGCAGGCAGGACAAAGGGCAGGGAGCAGCTGGGGGCAGGTGGCTGCTCTGCTTTCTGCCTGCTCTGCAGGGGCATCCAGGTCACTTCCAGCTCTGTTGTTTCTACAGTGGAAAGTGTTGAGTCAGCATTTCACTGAGCTCTGCTTCCCCAGGCCCTGGTCCTTGGTTTTGGGGCAGAGGATCTGTGTCCCTGTCCCTCAGAGGGGCCTCAGAGGCACCTCTGCTCCCCCTCTGTGTGTGTGCATCCAGGGGGAATGGCTTCAGGGGGTTCCAGCAGTCTGGGCACACAGTGTGGACCCCAGGGGCTGCCAGCACCCCGAGGTGACCCCCACGTCCATGGCAGCAACTGATCTGCTGTGACTTCCAGTCAGCAGCAAACTGCTCTTGTTGGGGAGGCTGCACATCCCAGAAAGCACAAGGCAGCCTTCAAACTCCACAAAACACAGGGAAAGCAAGATAAAATACACCCTTTCTGAGTAAGGCAAGGCTAGGTGGGCTGGCTGGCTGGGGAGTGTGGTTGTGACACTGCTCCAGGGTCTTCCCAGGTCCCAGCAAAGCCCTTTGGGTGCTGCTCACCCCCGGGGTGTCTCAGGGATCTCCTCTGCTGCTGGTTCCCAGCAGAAGCCCCATATTTTGGAGAGACAGATACTTTTTTTCCAAGCCAGCAGATGACAGTGTGGACAGACAAAGGTAAAGTCAATATTACTGTATTTGCTTGTTGGTCTCATGATCATGGAGAGACAAAGCCAGCAACTGTCCCCAGACAGCCAAGGGAGGCAACAGCAGAGCAAAGGCACCAATCCCACACCCCTGGCTTTCATCTGGGCACATTCCCCAGCCTGATCCAGCTCTAAGTGAGCTGCTCTGCAGTGTCATGAGCACATGGATCCAGTTTGTGGATGCTGGATGGAAGTTAAATTCATTCCCACTTTGCTCCAAGGCGGGCTGGATTTACAGCAGGGACTGCAGCACCTGCCAGTGGCTCCTTTCTGCCCATGGCTCCCTGTCCAGTGAGGCAAAACTGCCTGGAGAAATCCTGCTGAATTAAAGGCTGTTCTTCTGAATGTCTGTAAAGTGTCACATGCTCAGGCTCCTTCTCTGCTGGGAGTGAAGACAGAGGGAGAGCCCAGATCCTCCAGGCAGTTTCATGGCATTTCTAAGAGCAAAGCCCTTGGCATTGCCTTTTTTGCTTGGGATTGAAAGGCTTTTAGGGCCTTTCTTGCCCATTTACAGCATTCATACATATTTTGGAAAAGCATCTGACAGCCAAGCACATTTATTTTTGTTCTGTTTCCATCTTCACTGCTGTGGGTGTCTCTTCTCAAGTAGCAAGTGATGAGAGAAAACTCTGATTTCACAATTATATGGAGCAGCCTCAAATTGTGCCAGGAGAGATTTAGGTTGGATATCAGGACAAATTTCCACACTGAAAGAGTTACCAGGCATGGGAGCAAGCAGTCCAGGGCAGTCCCCATCCCTGGTTTAACAGACCTGTGGATGTGGCACTTGAGGACATGGGTTAGTGGTGGGCTCAGCAGTGCTGGGAGCATGGTTGAACTCAATGATCCCAGAGGGTGATTCCATGATTCCAGATGATTTCCTATGTCTTGTGTCCTCATGCTGTGCTGGGATAGCAAGGGAAACACTGTGCAGTAGAAGCAAGACAATGAGAGGGGTTCCCCATACACAACACTCCTCCCTGAGCAATCCCTTTCTCCCTGTGGGGCTTGATATTGGAGGGGCAAGCACCCACCTCCCATGGCATCAACTCCACAGGGACTGATGTCCCCCTCTCTGCTCCCTCGAGGGGTTTGGCTGTTGATTAATTCACATATTTGCTAAAAACTCGCTGGTGTTTTCTGCTCACTCGTCCCTTGCAGCAGCCCTCGTGCCACCCTGCCTCAGCCTTGCTTCCCCCTCACCCTTCAAAGGCTGATGTGGGCCCTTAAAAATAGAAATGAGCTGTGCAGCTGAAATACATTGCAATAGCCTGGGGCTGCTTCCAAATGCCACTGGGTCAAGGCTCTGATCCTTGAATCCACAAACGGGGCACATGCCAGGCTGCAAAGGGAGCAGGAGACACCTGGAACAGCAGGATCTGCAATGCCCCTCTGGAGCACTTCTGGAAGGATTGGGACCCCAGCACTCTTGCCATTGTGGAATGGACTTAAGGAAAAGCCCGGTCCAGTTTTTGGGGGGAGGCTGCAGTGCCCAGCTCAGGCTGAGATCCTGGGAGCAGATAGGAAAATTTGGGCTCCACCCCTGCCCTAAGTTTATCTACTTTTAGAAAACAAGTAATGACTCAGAAAAATGCCAAGACCCAGCAGACCGTGTTGGAGGGCAAACCCAGGCCGTGGCTTGGCTTTTCATGCAGCAGAGGAGGAGGAGGAAGGAGGAAGGAAAACTGCTGTGGGCAGCATGTCCCCAAATCCCCCCTCCACATCCCCGAGAGGTCACTGTGACTGCTGAGTGAGCTGGTTTTGGGCCATGTGTCTGAAGGGCTGGTGCCCTGCCAGCCCCACTGGCTTCTCCAGATCCCCACCACGGACAGCTGTGCCCCACACCAGCCCCATCACCCCACACACCCTCTTCTCCTCCTGCTTATTTTTGAGCTCCATCTGGTGGTAGCCAGACCTGCAAATGTCCTGTCTTTATTGCTATTTGAGCAGCCTGGTCTAGTGGGAAGTGTCCCTGCCCATGGCAGGGGGTTGGAACAAGATGATCTTGAAGGTCCCTTCTGACCCAAACCTTTCTGTGATTCTGTGGTGCAGCAGCATCCCCCCCTCCCCATGCCTGCACCAGGCTTGTCCCTGCCCTTCCTTAGTGTGCCATAACCCTTCACCTGCTGGATGTGGCTTCAGTCTCCAGTTTCCTGCAGGAGAGGACCTGTGCTGTGCCTAGGTGTGCTCCCTGCTCGGGTGTTTGATCAGGCTGCAAAATATTTGTGCAAGGAGAGGATTTCCTCTGGCAACCATGTCCAAACTCAGCCTGTTGTTCTGTCCATCTGGGAACTCTCTAACAAAGAGCTGCTGCCTTCCCAGGACATGAACAGAGCAGGCTTCATCCCACCCCTAAACCACATTCCTGCCTCCCCTTTCCAGGCCCCTTGTGCTTGGAGGCTTGCTCAGCTAAAAGCCAGACTTGTTTCTGCTGTTCTGCACAGCACGGACACTGCCCAGGCGTGGGGAGTGTTGCATAAACTTTATTAACTTTATAAATTCCAACGTTGCTGTTGGCTCAGTCCCACTGGTCACCTGCAAAGGGGCAAAATAGGCTTTTCAGGAGGAATTCTAAACCTCTGCCAGTTGCCTTTCACCCACAGCTTGTCTGCTCTTTCTGCCAGTGCCCCAAATGTGTTAGGGCTCCAATAGCCCCACTCAGGCTGCCCCTGCCTGCACCAGCCTGGAGCCTTGGAATTGCTCCCAGTGCTGCTTTTTCGTGTGTCCTTCCACTGCTGCCAAGGACAGCCCGGCCTCTAGGAGTGGACATGGCCAGGGAGGCAACATGGACTTGGCTGGAGCAAACGCTGCCCTGGCTTGGGAGGGACCAGAGGCTCAGGGCCCCTCTGTAATGCCACATCCCCCTGTAATGCCATATCCTGGAATCAGGGAGGAGCTGGGGGTGGGGGAAATATCTCTTGGCTTGCCCCATGGGTGGGATAAAGAGCAAAGCAGGGTGAAGTAGTGTTTTACCTTTGCTGCCTGCACCTAGCATAAGGAGGCATTAAGTATTTGAACCCAGACATTCAATTTTCTTGGAATAATCCCATGATGGTGAGCGAGACAAGGATCCAGAGCAGAGCAGCTCAGTCAGGAGCTGACTGTGCAGAGTCCTCAGGGCATGTGGGGCTGCTGCCTGGGAAATGAGTGGCAGAGACACACAGGGATACTTGGATGAATGGAGTCCAAAAAGACACAAGAATGGTTTTATCTGTGGTTGCAAGAGTGGGACTGCTTGTAAATCACTGCTTCCTTGAACCTATCCTCGATGGATTCCTTGAATCCATCCCTGAAAGTGTTCACATGCAGGTTGGACAGGGCTTGGAGCAACCTGGTCTAGTGGAAGGTGTCCCTGGCCATGCCAGGGGGGTTGGAACAAGAAAAACTTTGGGGTCTTTCCAAACCAAGCCATTCCAAGATTCCTGGAAAGGAGCAGAGCAGAGTGCTGAGGGAGGAGCATCCAGCAGTGCCCTGCAAGGACTCCTGTGGGAGGATGCACACACATTTATTGATAAATACACCGAACACACACTACAAGAGAAATCAAGCAGAGCCACACCTGAACATGAACTGCAAACCTTCACGTTTGTGTGGGGAGCAGCAGGGACCTCCCACCCTACTGAGTGAACAAAGATGTAAACTTTGAGTGATGCCTCCATGGGGCTTCTCCAAACTGTTACACAGCCCAGCGCCGGCCAGGAGTTCTCCACAACTTGTTGCTTTTTCCCTTGGCCACCTCCCTGCACCCTGACTGAGAGGGACCACAGGCTGTTTTCTGGGGGAATGTGCTTTCCTTGTAGCCCTGTCAGAGGGCTAACCAGAAGGAAGGAACTTCTTGGCAAGAGCTGGCCTGGCGGAGCTTGTGCAGGAAGGACGTTGGGAAGGGGTCCCTCAGGAGAGGGAGCTGAGCAGGCGCCTGTAGATGAAGCCCAGCTTCTCCCGCAGGGCCAGGAAGGTGGGACGCTCCTCCGTGTTGCCGCTCCAGCACTCCAGCATGATGCTGTAGATCTCGGGAGGGCAGGGGCTGGGCCGGGGCAGGCGGTAGCCCCTGGTGATTTGCCGCACGGTTTCTTGGTTTGTCATTCCTGCAAGGAAGGAGAAAATGGCCCTGATGTCCCAAAGGATGCCCTGAAGGGACACCTGCAGTGGCCAATATGTCACTGGTGGTGCTGTGAAACTGTCTCTGCCAGAGGAGGGGTAGAGGAGAAGATTTGGGAGATACTGCATGCAGCTCCTTCACACACTCTGCAACCATTGAATATCCCTCTGAGCTATCCTCTAAGTGGACAGTAACCTACTCGTGCTCCAGGAGCTGCATCCATATCCCTTAGGGAAGGGACAGTATAACAATTCATGCCACTCTGGCTTTTGGGGACCATGGGCAAGCTGCCCAGCAGGTGGATGGAGGGCACAGGAGGGGGCTGGCAGCCCTACCTTCATACGGGATCTGTCCATACGTGAAGACTTCGTAGAGCAGAATCCCGTAGGACCAGACGTCGGATTTCAGGGAGTAGGTGCGGTAGTTGGCTGCCTCCGGGGCCGTCCACTTCACCGGGATTTTAGTGCTGCTGCTGGTGGAATAAATGTCATCCTGAAAAGCAGTGGGAGATGGACATGAGGGATGGGGTGATCGACACAGACACAGCTTTTGGGGAGGCAGGGAATGGCTCCATCATGCGACAGCTTTATGAGCTCTGGAGGTGGGAGGGAGGGACCACAGCATCGCGCTGGACTGACCTTGAGGAGCCGGGCAAGCCCAAAATCAGCGATTTTGCAGGTGAGTTCCTCTCCCACCAGGATGTTTCTGGCTGCCAGATCCCAGTGGACAATGTGCTTCTCCTCCAGGTACCTCATCCCATCCGCCACTTGGCAGGCGATGTTGAGCAGGTGGGAGGTGCCCAGGGACTTCCCTTCAGGACCTGTTAATCCAGACATTGCATTGGGGGCAGTCTACCAACATCTATTTTGGGTGTTCTGGTTTGGAAGGAGACCCTGTGCTGGCAGTGTGGGACATGGGGAACATGTAAAACCTCAAATTTGTGCTCCTGCCTAACTGTCCTGGTTGTGCTGTGTGGGAAGTTCAGCACAGGCGTGTGCTCCTCAGGCATAGGAGGGGTGGGCTCTGAAGAGCGTCAAGGACACAGATATCCATGGCTTGTTCAAAGCCAAAGGTGACCTTCTGCCATGCAAATCTCCCTCCAGGCCTCTCAACCTGTTGTACCTGTGAGCTCCAGCTCCTCCAGCACCGAATGCTGCTGGAGACCCAATCAAAAACAAGGTCAGTGTGGGTGGGAGGGGGAGCACCCTGCAGAAAAACAGGCCTTGGTGGGAGCAGTTTGTTTTGTTTCCCTTCAAGACCGATTGTGCTGGGTCAGGAGAAGAAAGGACAAGAAAATTAAACTGGGTGATGAGTGGTCCATGGCCTGTTACGAGCTCTGCACACGAACAAGCCCGTGGGGAGGTTTGGCTGTTTCATTCCTAAAGAAGCTGGAGTTGCCCAAAGACAGCAGTGAGATTTCAGTGCACTGGCAGACCACGGGTAGGCAGAGGAGGGAGGAAGATCCCCACCAACCTGCTTGGGCTCCCAGGGGTGATACAGACCCAGTCCATACAGAAAGGATCATGCCAGGCTTTGTGATCCCAAGACCATCTCCACCAAGTGCCCATGGATTGCTCTGCGTTACCACTGATCCAAACAGGACAGAACCCAGGCTGGCACTCTCTTAGGTCCCCATTTGGATTCATAGGGCCATTCTGGGGCACAGGAGGCAGTGCCCCAGGGTCCCCCATCCCGTGGGGCTGGCCCAGTACTCACTGTTGAGGTAGCTGTGGAGGTTGCCTTTGCGCATGAGCTCAGTGATGATGTACACGGGCTCCTCCAGGGAGCACACAGCGTGCAGCTGGATCAGCTTCTCGTGCCTCAGGCGCTTCAGGTTCTGAATCTCCTTGGTGAAGTCTTCTGCTTTCATGTCAGCTGTGGGAGAAAGTCCTTGTGAGCCACTTTCTCATGTAGATGTTGGGACCTCAGTGCCTCCAACTGGGATGAGGACCTTTTTCACCTCCTCACAGCCCACCCCTTCTCTCAAAGCTCAGGCCTGCACAACCTGTGTCTCAGAGCTGATGTTTTCCACAGGGCTTTGGGTCCCATCAGGACTTGATGTATCACAAACCCATTTGACTTGACATGATGTCACTTATCACAAGCCCACTGGCTGGAGCCATTTTATAGGGACACAGCCCAAGCTTAGGTTTGTGCACAGAAATATTCCAGTGGCTCCTGGCCAGGTCCTACTGCAGTTTACCTGATAAAAGAGTCAGTGACCAAGAGGATGAGGAAATACAGGAGGGTGAACAATATGGCAGTGAACAAGAGACTCAGTGGCCATGGCTAGCATCTGATTCTCCACATACCTTTAATGATCTTGATGGCCACTGGCACCGTGTTCCTCCACAGCCCTTCCCACACCTCTCCAAAGTAGCCCTCTCCCAGCTTCCTCCGCAGGGTGAACTCCCAGCGCGGGCGCTCCCAGCCGTCCCTCTCGGGGGGAGTCTGCCAGATGGACAGGGAATGGCACACTCTCACCAGCCAGCCAGGCAGGCCCTGCTGGTGGAGCCTGCACCAGCCCTTGGTGCCCACAGAGGAGCAGGACATGGTGCTCCACCAGCCATGTGCCCAGGGGCTGAGCCTGAGCACTGCCCTTGCCTCAGTGTTCACTGCGGGCACAAAACTCATGGGGCATCCTCTGCATGAGCCCTGCTGGGACCCCAGGTGTCTGAGGGGAGATTCTTCATGAAATACCAGGAGTTCAAGTCATAATTCACTCCTCATCAGAAGTCAAGAGTGGCTTTTCTCCATCTCCACCAATAAATAAAAATGAGTGAATTAATATTATTGCATATTATGGCTGATTTAGACCTCAGTTCATTAAGCATTTATTTTATCCCACACCTTTCAATTTCACTCTTGGATTATTCACATGGTTAATTGCTATTTCCAAGTCATAATCAGTGTATGGAACTCTAATCAGGAAATGAGTTGGCAATTTGGGATTAATACTGTAATTAGACTTAGGAGTGCTGCACTAATTGGTATGAAAACTTTACAAAAGCCATGTGTTTTGTCTTATATTCTCAGGAAAAAATTGGAAGCACAGGTATTTCCAGAATCCGTATTGAAGGGGATTGTAACAACTTGGTTTCCAGTCTTTGAGATGGACAACACATTCTAGAAAATTCTGTGCATTTTGGCATGTCAAAAATACATGTAAATGCCATGCCCAGCCTTAACGTGGCTGATCAAAGGCGATGATGGCAGCTATACTAACGGTGGGCTTTAAGTTTAGTTTAACAAAGCTCAAATCCCAAAGGGACAGAGGAATTATTCCCAGTTTCCCTCGTTTCCCCTCCTCTTTTCCATCGCGGAGATGCCGGGGAGCGGGGCGGGGCCGTACGCACCGCGGGGCTGCAGGGCTGCAGCAGCGGGCTCTGGATGACCTTCCAGTGCTCCGTGTAGAAGGCCAGGAGCTCCTCCATGCTGGGAAAGGGGTGTCCCTTCTGGATGTAGAGGCTGCCCCTGGGGCTCTTGCAGATTCGGAAGTGGCTGACCTTGGCGTGGTTGCGAACTGCGGGGAAGCCCAGGTTGGGGAAAACTCAGCTCATGCAAAGATCGGCCCCTGCCCGGCCCCCTGCTGGCTTCACCCTCTCTCCTTTCCAGATTCCCAGTCTTTTAATTAACCTAAAGCAACACAGCTCTTCCCTGGGCTGCTCCATCCCACTCCTCACATCCCTTCTGATCCCACCTCCTGGCTCAGAGGACTCCTGGCCAGTGTGAGCCGCGCTCCTTTGCACCACAGAGGTGAGGCTTTATTATCAGGGATAATTAAGAAGCTTTATTGCCAGGCATAATTCCACCATGGACTGCTCAGAGAACAGCAGAGCTGCTCAAAGAGGATATACCAGGGGTAGCTGTGACCCCCACAGCCCAGGGGCTGATGGTGAGATGTGGAGTTTGCCATGAATTTCCTAGGATTGCTTTTATGGGTATAAAACCAGATTGTAATGTCACTGCCTGGTCCAAACCTCCCTGAATTCAGATTTCAGTATGTGGGAGCAGCCCAGGCCCTGGTAATCTGGAGTGGCAGCATATTTTTAAACAACCCTCAGATGACAAAAGCTGCTGGAATGAAATCCTGGGAGTGAGCGCCATGAAACCATCATTAAGCTGCAGTGAAATGTTTATGGCTTTCATACCCCAGACAGGAGCCGTGCACTTTCCTTTGCTACATGATTCAACAACCCATCCCTTCTCTGTTAACTTTCCCCTCAGAAAACAGATGATTCCCTTCAACAAGGTGCTGAAAAGTGCTTTAAACTTACTCCCGTTTTCCACCCCATGCTAAGCAAGCCGGGAGCTGCCCCTAAGGAACAGCCTGCTTCCTTTCCCAGTGCTGATTTTATCTGGATAATTGCCACAAGGTCACCTGAGAGAGAGTATTCGCCCTTGCTGCTCTCGCTGTCCCGGACGAGGAAGGAGCCGTGCTGGTTGGGAGGCGACAGGAGGAGCTGCTCCGCCTCGTTTCGGCTGATCTTGCTGAAGTACCAGCTGGGGAGCAGAGCACAGGGGTCAGAGCAGGGCAAGGGGATGCTGCACAGGTGTGTCTGCATCCATTGCAGGGGATCCTGCACCAGAGAGGGGGAGCAGCTGCTGGGATCCCAGATTTTGCTCATCCCTACAGCCCAAGTGGTGTGGTGGCCAGCCCACATCTCAAAACCTGTAAATGTGGCTGCCTGCACCAAGGCTGTTGCACTGGGTGGACTTTACAGGCACTTGCTGCAGTTTGTTGCAGCTCACTGCCTGCAGACCGTTTAATAGAATCAGAGCATCCCAGAAGGGTTTGGATTGGGAGGGACCTTAAAACTCATCTCATTCCACCCCTTCTGCCATGGGTAGGGACACCTTCCACTAGCCCACTAGCTGCTCAAACCCCCATCCAGCCTGGTATTGAGCAGGGATGGGGCACTTCCTCCACCAGTGTCTGGACACTGCTGTATCAAGCTGCCCAGGTCTCAGCTCCATCCCAAACCCGTGAGGTTTGCATTCCTGGGCCGACAGCCTGTGGTCAATAAAGCACCAACCACCTGGTGCTGTGTGGGAGGTGCTCTGGTGAGGTTGTCCCTGTGTCCTGCCATGACAGCAGCATCTGCAGGCACAGGATCACTCTGCACTTCTTGACCTGCAGCCCATGGGCAGAACTGGCTCTGAGCCCATGAGCAAATGGCATCACTTAAAACATCTCTGGCATTGCCTTTTGCTGCTCCAGCTGTGGCAGTGATGTTTGGGGACTTCACAGCACCAAGTAGGGAGGAGGACCCAGCCAAACCCCTTTTCTGTGTCACATCGCTGAGAACCATCACTGAATTCCCGTAAGGAAAGGCAGGGTGGCTCGCTGGGTCCCGACACCGCGGGATGCACAAGAAGAGGCAGCTCCCTCCAGCCTAAGGCAGCCAGGACGTGAGAAGCCAAAAGTTTCGTCATCAGCTGGGATCGCCAGCGTCTGAGAAGCCGCGCAGGAAATTACATGTGATGGGGTGAACAAATTCCCCCCAGCTCCGAGCCGCGGCTCCGCGCAGTCTGTGCGCTCACGGCTCGCTCCGGCTGGGAGGCCGCGCACGTCCCTCCGCCTGCCCTGCCCCGCCGCGGCATCGCCCTTGTCCCCGTCCTCGGGAGGCGGCGGGGCACCGGCTGCTCGCGGCTGCCGCTCACACAGGGACACAGGGACACACAGGGACACACACAGGGACACAGGGACACACACAGGGACACACACAGGGACACAGGGACACACACAGGGACACACACAGGGACACACACAGGGACACAGGGACACACACAGGGACACACACAGGGACACACACACACAGGGACACACACACAGATACACAAAAACACACACAGGGACACAAACACACACAGTTACACACGGGTACACACACACACAGATACACACAGGGACACACAGGGACACACA
>VZRX01017397.1:22536-41468 GCA_013398075.1 Notiomystis cincta
ACACACACACACACACAGAGATACACACATACACAGGTACACACACACACACAGAGGGATACACACACACACACACAGGGATACACACACACACACAGGTACACACACACACACACTCCACTGTAGCCTGTCCAACTGTCCCATGCCATGGGAATAAGGCAAGGAGCCGACCCCACGGTCCACACCGCTGTGGTCCCAGCACAGCCCAACCAGTCTGGCTTTGCCTTCCTCAAAGCACGCGCGGCGAGGGTCTCTCCCATCCCGCCGGTTCCCATCACTGCCCCTGCACATCGGGGACCCTTTCCGCGCTTCTCCCGCTCCTCTCCTCTGCCCCGGAGAGCCCAGGGCGAGCGCGGAGGGGTCTCCAGGGTGCCACGCCCGCCCCAGCCCTGCGCTGCCCGTGACACAGGGAACAGCTGTGTCTCGGGGCGCTTTGCCCGACCGTGTCGGGACCAGGCTGCCTTATGCAACGGGGAGCCTGGGCTTTCCCCAGCTGCCAGAGGGCTGAGACATCCCCCGAGCTCCGTGACGGCTGGGAGAGGCACCGACCTGGGAGGAAGCTGGGAGGAAGCCCCAGCCCTGAGCAAGCAGGATGGCAGCAGCAGCAGCTGGCCCTACAGAGCTCTGGGCTTCCTGGCGGGTACCAGCCCAAAATGCTTCTTCCCGTGCTCCCAAGCCCTTTGGAGCTGGCAAGGCTCAGGTACAAGTTTCCCCAGCTCCCTCGCTTCCTGCTGGCTCCCCTTTAACGCACGACAAGAGGGAGAGCAGGGGAACAAGCAGCGTTTGCACCCCTGCCCCCCATCCCACCGCACCCCGGCCCAGAGCCACAGTGGGAGAGCGATGCAGCCAGGGAGGGCACGGGCATCTCTCCCCGCTGCGCATCCCCAAACCTCGCTCGCTGTGCCCAACACCCCACCCCACTGCCAGGAGCAGTAGGAGCTGCAGGGCAGGGATGCCCGGGGAGGGCAGATGACGGATGAGGGGATGAAGATCTCGCCCTCCCCGGCGCTGTGGAGGGCGAGCGCTGCCTTTCCCTGCGCAGGGCCGTGCTACCCCAGCCCAGCCTCCGTCCCCCTGCGGATGCGGAGCCGGGGATACTTACGGGCGGTGAGCGGAGGTGCCCTGGCTGAGGTTGGCCACGTAGGCAGCAGGGACGTAGCCCGTGGCCGGCTCCCCCAGCAGCCGCCGGGCCAAGACAAACTCGCCCTCTTCTCTGAGGACGCGCAGTTTGTCCCCTGCGCTGATGCTCAGCTCCTCGGCGCTGCGGGCTGTGAAAGCGTACAAAGCGATACAGAGAGAGGACTTGGGGATGATGGAAATGGAAGTCGCCTCCGAGTTCAGCGAAACGGAATCAGAGCCAAGATACCCCAGCGAGCAGCTCTCCGTCACGGAGCGGGGACGGAGCTTGTTCCAGAAGGATGTCAGGAAGGTCAAACGCTTCCTGACGAACTGCTCCATGCCCGGCGATGCGGTGGGTGCGGTGGGCTACGCCACCGCGCTCCGGGAGGCCGGGGGAAGGGGGGATGCGGGGCTCCTGCCGCCGGCCGGGAAGCTCATCCTGCCGGCCCGCGTTACCCGCACGCGTCTGGGCGCTCGCCGGCCCTTCCCGGCGAACTTCCTATTTCTGAAAGTGAAACTGGTTCATCTGGTGAGACGAGTCTGCAGGCGGGACGAGTCTGCAGGCAGGAGTCCCACGCTCAGACCCACGGGCACATCTGGGAGACAGGCACAGCTGGAGCCGGGCTTGCTGCTCTCGAAGAAGAAGGAGAACGGCTGTTGTTTTATTTAATCATTATTTTAAAGTGTGCTCTTTGCTTCTTACCAGAGCACCATAAACACAGCTCTCTGTTCTTCAAGCAGCTCTTGTCACAAGTGGCTGACTCCAGTTAATAGTCTTCATCTCACTTGTGTGGGAGGGTATTTTTTTTTCCATAGAACAATAATTGCATCCACAAATGTGGGAGAGTTAAAACAGAATCAAGGAAATAACCTCAGAAGAGACCTGAAGTGTTTGGATATTTTCTGGCTGGATATTGTGGGGTTTATAACACAAGTTCCTTCCTTCCTTCAGTCTACAGTGACCTCCCAGTTACCCACTAAAGCATTTGCCTCTTCACATTAGTTCCCAGTTACAGAGAATCACTATCGAATTCACATCACAGATCCACCAGGACCTGGTGCTCTCTCAGCTCCCTTCAGAGATGGGTCCCCCTCAGAATCAGGAGACCTTTGCCTGATGCAGGGCCTGAATCAGCCCCCAGGTGCTTGCATGGCTTCCAGAGCCCTGGAGTGCAACCCCCAGCTCTCACTGTGTCAGCACAGCCACACTTCCCCAGCCCTGCTCACACTCGGACTCTGACACGCTCCAACCCCCTCCCAAATCCCACCACCCACAGCCACCAGCCAAAGGACAGAGATTACCCCCTCACATCTTCCATGTGCACTTTAAGCCACCCAAAGACCACTGCTGTGGTGAGAAATCCCAACTCCAACCCCCCCAGCCCCCACCTGGACTTTGTNCCCAGCTGCCAGAGGGCTGAGACATCCCCCGAGCTCCGTGACGGCTGGGAGAGGCACCGACCTGGGAGGAAGCTGGGAGGAAGCCCCAGCCCTGAGCAAGCAGGATGGCAGCAGCAGCAGCTGGCCCTACAGAGCTCTGGGCTTCCTGGCGGGTACCAGCCCAAAATGCTTCTTCCCGTGCTCCCAAGCCCTTTGGAGCTGGCAAGGCTCAGGTACAAGTTTCCCCAGCTCCCTCGCTTCCTGCTGGCTCCCCTTTAACGCACGACAAGAGGGAGAGCAGGGGAACAAGCAGCGTTTGCACCCCTGCCCACCATCCCACCGCACCCCGGCCCAGAGCCACAGTGGGAGAGCGATGCAGCCAGGGAGGGCACGGGCATCTCTCCCCGCTGCGCATCCCCAAACCTCGCTCGCTGTGCCCAACACCCCACCCCACTGCCAGGAGCAGTAGGAGCTGCAGGGCAGGGATGCCCGGGGAGGGCAGATGACGGATGAGGGGATGAAGATCTCGCCCTCCCCGGCGCTGTGGAGGGCGAGCGCTGCCTTTCCCTGCGCAGGGCCGTGCTACCCCAGCCCAGCCTCCGTCCCCCTGCGGATGCGGAGCCGGGGATACTTACGGGCGGTGAGCGGAGGTGCCCTGGCTGAGGTTGGCCACGTAGGCAGCAGGGACGTAGCCCGTGGCCGGCTCCCCCAGCAGCCGCCGGGCCAAGACAAACTCGCCCTCTTCTCTGAGGACGCGCAGTTTGTCCCCTGCGCTGATGCTCAGCTCCTCGGCGCTGCGGGCTGTGAAAGCGTACAAAGCGATACAGAGAGAGGACTTGGGGATGATGGAAATGGAAGTCGCCTCCGAGTTCAGCGAAACGGAATCAGAGCCAAGATACCCCAGCGAGCAGCTCTCCGTCACGGAGCGGGGACGGAGCTTGTTCCAGAAGGATGTCAGGAAGGTCAAACGCTTCCTGACGAACTGCTCCATGCCCGGCGATGCGGTGGGTGCGGTGGGCTACGCCACCGCGCTCCGGGAGGCCGGGGGAAGGGGGGATGCGGGGCTCCTGCCGCCGGCCGGGAAGCTCATCCTGCCGGCCCGCGTTACCCGCACGCGTCTGGGCGCTCGCCGGCCCTTCCCGGCGAACTTCCTATTTCTGAAAGTGAAACTGGTTCATCTGGTGAGACGAGTCTGCAGGCGGGACGAGTCTGCAGGCAGGAGTCCCACGCTCAGACCCACGGGCACATCTGGGAGACAGGCACAGCTGGAGCCGGGCTTGCTGCTCTCGAAGAAGAAGGAGAACGGCTGTTGTTTTATTTAATCATTATTTTAAAGTGTGCTCTTTGCTTCTTACCAGAGCACCATAAACACAGCTCTCTGTTCTTCAAGCAGCTCTTGTCACAAGTGGCTGACTCCAGTTAATAGTCTTCATCTCACTTGTGTGGGAGGGTATTTTTTTTTCCATAGAACAATAATTGCATCCACAAATGTGGGAGAGTTAAAACAGAATCAAGGAAATAACCTCAGAAGAGACCTGAAGTGTTTGGATATTTTCTGGCTGGATATTGTGGGGTTTATAACACAAGTTCCTTCCTTCCTTCAGTCTACAGTGACCTCCCAGTTACCCACTAAAGCATTTGCCTCTTCACATTAGTTCCCAGTTACAGAGAATCACTATCGAATTCACATCACAGATCCACCAGGACCTGGTGCTCTCTCAGCTCCCTTCAGAGATGGGTCCCCCTCAGAATCAGGAGACCTTTGCCTGATGCAGGGCCTGAATCAGCCCCCAGGTGCTTGCATGGCTTCCAGAGCCCTGGAGTGCAACCCCCAGCTCTCACTGTGTCAGCACAGCCACACTTCCCCAGCCCTGCTCACACTCGGACTCTGACACGCTCCAACCCCCTCCCAAATCCCACCACCCACAGCCACCAGCCAAAGGACAGAGATTACCCCCTCACATCTTCCATGTGCACTTTAAGCCACCCAAAGACCACTGCTGTGGTGAGAAATCCCAACTCCAACCCCCCCAGCCCCCACCTGGACTTTGTCATTTAACTGTTCCATCTAATTAGTGGGAGTTTTGTGCCTGGCAACTCCACTCCTGGCCTTGAGCCCATTATTTTGATCCTCCTCTGCTTGCAGTGGGTCTGTGTAGCTCATTTTGGGTGTGTAGCTGGGATTTGAAAGAGGCTGCTTAAAAAGAAATATAAAAAATTAACTGTAGGAGTCTGGGCTGCTGACTGCAACCGTGTGGGGTATGAGGAACAAGCTGGAGCCACCCTTGGGTCAACAGCTCTAGACATGCTGTGTCCTGCATCCTGGGTGTCCCATGATGGCTGAAAGACCTGTGAAAGGATCTCCTTCTCTGGGTTTTAGACTCAGCAATTTCCTCACCCTCTCCCAGGCAGAGATGCCCAGGGCAGAGGGCAGGAGTACAGAGCACTCCTCAGCGTGCATTCCTGAATGGATGAGAACTGGGAAGAGAGGGAGTCTTTAATAAAATATTCTGCTCCCTCCTTACCCAAGTAGCACCTGAACATATGGGCAAGCCCCCCAAGGTCTGGCCCCTGCCCAGCTCACAGCCTCACCCCCAGTGCCACACAGGGATGTGCAAAGTCTCTGTGCATTTTTCCCACTGTGCAAAGTCTCTGTGCATTTTTCTCCCTTCAGCATGAGGAGGGGAACTGAGGAGGGAGCACAGAAGGGTTTGCAAACCAAAGGGAAGGGACATCCCCTCTGCTGTCCTTCTGCAGCCCTCGTGACAAGGGTGCTCCTCATGTCACACCCCATCAGGAGCAGAAGGGGCTGCCTGGTTATGCCCTGAAAAAGACCTGATCAGACCCAGTGTTTGTGCCTCCCTGTTTTGAGTGAGGTCTCACTGAACTCCTGATCTGCAGGAGACTCTGAACTGATTTACCTTTACTGACCTTTGCCAGAGCAGATTCTCCAGTGGTACCAGAGATAGACAAGTGCAGCTGATTTCTAACACGCAAGGCTTTGGGTCTTGATTTGCACCTAAATGAAAGAGTACTTCCAAATGACAAACATCCCTGAGGACTAAATACTGCCTCTGAGCTGAGCCTGCCAGACATGCAGAGCACAGACTCATCCCTGCAAACCTCTGTCTGCACAGGGCACACACGCACAGCTCAGCTCCATGCCAGGAAAGAGATGATAAATCACAACTTTTTCTAGTATTTTTTTTTTAATTATTATTATTATTTTCCTATTCCAAGAGCATCCCTGCTGCTTTGAATCCCTTTTGGTACTATAAAACACCGTAAAAAAAGTAATAAAGAAAAAGCATGTTCATAGAAGTTTCTGGTTCTTGTGCTGTGGAAAAGCAAGTGGGAGGATGCAGGAAAAGTGATAAAGATAAGGAAGGCACAGATATCTGATGGATCAAGTATTTTCTCTTCAGTCCCTGTGGCCAGCTTACATGGATGTATCAAAAACCAATCTGTCCACAGCTTTGGGGTTGTGGTGGGTACACAGGGACTTCAGTTCTAGCACCACTAAAGAGCACCTCCAAAGAGCAGTGAAAGCAGCAGAGCTGAGCAGCAGAGCTGCCTGCCCAGCCCTGGTTTGGCTGCAGAGCACCAGGGAGCCATAAACACAAACAGCACTTTGCATCCACCCGTGTGTCCAACACCACAGCGTGGCCTCCCAGCCTAATTGACAGAAACCAGCAGCTCCCCTCCACTAATGAGAGCACCCATTACACCTAATTAGCTGAGGTTCTGTTCCAGGTCCTGTTACGTTTGCACTCAAAGTACATCTTCCAGCAAAGAGCCTTTTTGGAGGGAAAAAAAAAGGAAGAGAAGCATAATTCCAATTAAGCCCCTAAAGGGGCAGGAAGTTGGGTAATGCAGGTCATGCTGAGGAAAATGGTTCTGAGGAATGGCAGGTCCCTCGTGGGGTCAGGGGATGTGCCACTTGTCACCAACAACTGGCAAAGCACAGCTGGAGACCGAGGGTGGCCAAGCTGTACCTGGCACCCCATCCTGAAACACCCAGCCCTGAGGTTCCTCTTGGTCTTTTTGATGGCATCAGAAGATGGATGTGGCTTCTTCTGGGCTTCATGTTTCCTTATTTTTTATTTTTAGTGATGTCTCCAGATGTCTCCTGGCACCACAGCGCATTTCAGAAAGGTTTTGCCTCCTAATAAGTTGTTTTGGATGGAACAGTTCAGGCAAGGAGTGGTGGGTGATGACAGAGGTGCATGGGAAGAGGAGCAGAGCAGAACAGTAAAGCAGCTTCAATCTGTCTCTATTTCCTGGGATCTGTGGAAGAAAGAGGCACCTTGGCAGACTCTGGGCTCTCATCCTCGAGGGCAGAGCCCATCCCCGGGAGGCTGACCAGGGCAGGAAGGGTCCAGGGCCCGAGGGGCTCGTGGGCAGTCAGTGCAGAGGGTTCAATACAGGCAAAAGTACAGTGGTCCTGGCACAGGGAGTGGTACAGGAGGTGTGAGAGCAGGCACAGCATCGTGGGGTCTCATGGTGGCCCTCTGAGCCCTGGAGGGGTGGGTTGGACGGGCTGGTGGAGAGCAGGAGTGCAGGTCACAGGGCACCTGAAATGGCAGAAGACAGCAGAGAAGCTCTGTGGGAGCAGCTGGAGGCAGAAAGAGCTGTTTGTACAGTGCCTGGCAGGCCTGGGGCAGGGAAACCTTTAAAGCCACAGTAAAACTTTTCAGGGACCCTGTAAACACAGGGCTCATCAAGGATCTGGAACAATGGCAAGGAAAAGCCAATTCAGGTATCACACTGCACTCTGTGTGCATTTCTGAAGCAGAGTCAAGAGTGTTTGAGTGGAAAATCTATGAGGACCAAAACACCAAATCATGCTAAAAAAGTGTGGTCAGACTCCAAGCTTCCCTTCCTGCTTTTTGCTGATTTTATCAGCACACAGCAGCCTTTGCTTGCCCCATCCTTTAATCCTACTTCCAGAACCTGAATGCTCCTCCTAGTACTGACTGCCTGGCAGAACTGCACTTCTCAAAACTCCTCTGCTCCTGTCTCTGGAGAAATCATTTGCAACACATAAAAACCTTTCACCACCTTCTCCAGACTGGCAGGTGCCAGGGAGCTGTTCAGCCTCTCTCACAGCTGCAGAGATCTCCATGGGAAGTGGGAGAAGGGAGCTCAGGCTGTGTTCCCCGTGCCCATGAACACCTGGACTGGAATTCTGGCAGCTCTCTGCCACGACCCTGTCACTGCTGAGCAGCAGCCAGAGTCCTCAGGCTGGCAGGGACTGCCAGAGACTTTGCCTCACAGCTGTGCTGCCCTGGCTCAGGAAAGAAGAGGACTGGTGCTTTCAGGAGTGAGGAGCACAGTGACTCAGATGGGGAGGGGGGAATCTCTGCCAGTTTGTAAGCAAATGATGGATTGCTCCATCTGCCCAGATGTCCTGCTCCCCTGGGGAGGAACCAGTCCATCCACTCCATCACCAAGCTTTGTTATATCTCTCCCCACAAAGGTCCTTCAGAGGCTGTTGGATTTGGGGTTATGACATTTAATGTTGTTAGAATAAACCTACCCAGAGTCCCAGGAGAATAGGCCCAAGAGACCTCACCCAATCCACCTGGTCCATCCTATACTTATGTCTTTCCCCATCTTTGCCAAACCAGTTCTTAAAAGACCTCCAGGAATGGATACGCCACCAGTCCCCAGACAGCCCATTGCAGTGAGTCACTAATCATTACCAGCAGAAACCTGCTGCACTTAAGTCTATTACCTCAGTCCCATTCATCACCTCATTGCTCCATCCCCTCCTGCATGGGAACACTGCTGAGGTGTCCCCCACACTGACCCTGTGGGGCCCCAGCCCAGAACAGACACACTGACCTTACACAAGGAGACAACGTGGTCATCTTTTCCTCCATTTGTCCCCAGTCTTCTTGCCCTGTCCACGTGTGCTGGTGTTCCTGTGGTGCCACCTCAGCTGGCTCTCTAGTGCATTCACCTGTGGGTGAGAAAGCAGCAGCTCTGAGGGGAGCACAGGTAACCTTTAACCTGTCCCAAACACAAGGAAACTGCACCACTGTACAGGTAATCTTTAACCTGTCCCAAACGCAAGGAGTCTGCACCACTGCACAGATAATCTTTAACCTGTCCCAAATGCAAGGAGTCTGCATCATTGCACAGGTAACCTTTAACTTGTCCCAAATAGAGGAGGAAAATGCTGGCTCAACTTTTCTTCACTGAGGTTCATGACTCCACAAAAGACAAACATCAGGGCACCAAGTTTTACCTGTTTCCGTAGGGAAGTGACTGTCTTCTCCAGTTCAGCCACAAGGGACTCGAGGTTCTCTCTGGAGGAAGGGCTTGGGGAAGGCGCCTCGTTTCTGGGGTCAGGGATAAAAAGTGAAAGGGGTTATGCAAACAGCAGCTTCCTGGGTGAGGAAATCATTCTGCTTTCTCCACCATCAGCCTCCAAGTGAGCATCAAAGGGAAGGGCCCAACTGCTGGATTAGTCTGCCAAGAGATGCCAAAGAGTACCTTGGCACAGGTATTTACACATCAGAGCTCTGCACTGAAGTGTTGGAGGACTGGCTGAGCTCAGCATCTCTCTACTGACCCACCCCTGACCTCTGCAGAGGGCCAGATTCAGAGGCCTGAATGGACTGAGTTATTAAAAACTTCTGTTTCATAAAATGGGGATTGAAGTGGTGATACTGCACCTGGGCAAGGCAGGCTGGTGCTTGGCAGGGTTTTCCTCTGGGTAGCTGAAGCCAGGAGACCTCTTGCTTCGGAAGCGCTGCGACAGAGCCCTGAACTGGCCTCGTGTCCGGCAGTCTTGGGAAGGAAGGGAAAGCCTGCAGTGAGCACTGTGGTTAAAGCAGGACTGTGTGAATTTCAACAGCACAGGCAGCACTGCCCTGCTGCACCATCCACACTGGACACATCTCTTGTGCCAGAGGGAAGGAGGCAACAAAGGTGTGGAACAGGGTGTGCATCACTCTCAGTGTCTCAGATGGACATCTGAACCAGAATGCAGCCCAAAGGGACCATGGTGGGATCTGGGGCTTAACAGCAGAGATTCAGGCTCTCAAAGGAATCTGTGAAGTGGCTCATGGTGGGGATCATGTCCTGTTTCAGTCTCTCCCCCAGACAGAGATCAAAGTCCTCACTGAGGTGGATTTTCAGGCAGATTAAATGAAGCTAACAGGCTTTCTAGAGAGGTGGCCCATGTCCTAAACCTCTTGGGGTTTAAGAAGCATTTGGATATAATAATAATTAAGACATAATTAATAATTTGCTTAAACTTTTGATCAGCCCTGAATTGATCAGGCAGTTGGACAGGATGATTGCTGCAGGTCCTTTACAACTGAAATACTCTATTCTATTCTATTCTATTCTATTCTATTCTATTCTATTCTATTCTATTCTATTCTATTCTATTCTATTCTATTCTATTCTATTCCATTCCATTCCACTCCACTCCAATTTCATTTCATTCCTAATCTATTCCATACTCTGTTCTCTTTGCACCCACTTGCTGACACAAGGTTCTTGTGGTGCAGCCAGAAATCAGCTACAATTCCATGAAAGCTGCTGTGGCTGTGTCAAATGTCACCCAGAGTGACCCCCACGTCAGTCAGTGCCAGAGCCTCCCTCTCCTTACCCTCACAGCAGTCCTGCCACAGGCGGAGATCCACGGCAGGGATCTCCTCACAGCTGACCATGCCCTGCAGGTACGATGCCACCTGGAACACATCTCTCTGCAGCTGCTGGATGTGGTCACTGTTGTCACAGATGACACGAGCCAGGGACGCCTGTCTGATCTGAGTCAGCTGCGCCGGCGTGAAGACTCCGGGGTTCTCATACCAAAATCTGCAGCAGGGTGTAATCACAGCATGACTCAGGAGAGGGAGAAGGGTGAGTGAGTGAGTGAGTGAGTGAGTGAGTGAGTGAGTGAGTGAGTGAGTGAGTGAGTGAGTGAGTGAGTGAGTGAGTGAGTGAGTGAGTGAGTGAGTGAGTGAGTGAGTGAGTGAGGCTGGGAGAGGAGGAAGAGCTCCCTGACATCTGTGTGGCAGCACCCACACCCCTCAAAATGAGCGTCTGCTCTGGTGTCAGATGGCTGCAAACACAGATGGCTTTTTCTGAACCCACAAACCCCCGTGCTCCTGCCTTCAGTGCATCACCAGGCAAAGACGTGTCTCGTTCACACAAGCAGCAAACAGAGATTAGAAAGAAGCTCCTGTGGACATTTTCTAACATTTTCTGACATTTTCATGAGATATTGGGAACATCCTCAATGATTCCCAGTGTTCCGCAGTGAAATGAGAATCATTAAATCAAGAAAGGACACCTTGACACTAACTGTGACAAGTGTTTTTTGCAAATACACTGGACAGAGAACATTATTCCTCTATCATAAGACAATAAATAATAAAAAATCATAGATTCTGCTTGTCCCTGTAAGGCAAAAACCCTTCCAAACAGAATAACCAAAGGATTTGGGATGACTCCAATAGTAATACCTGTCTCCATCCCTCAGCCTTCTGAACTGAGTTGTTAACAGGCACATCAGTGTTGGTCCCACTCTGGTCCCAGGGACAAGATCCTCCACCATCAGTGCTGGAAACAGGTCAATATTTTTGGTAGTTCCATATAAACTGCAGGATAACAGATATTTAAAAAACCAAGAACGTTAAGAGGCTCTCAAAGAGTGGTGATAATATAAATCTGATACCAATACAGAAATTTGTGTGTCAGGAACTCATCTGGGCAATATTTTTAATGGTTTTATCTAAAAGAAAATGGGGTAAAGACCTGCCTTGGAAGAGGCAGCCAGGGCAGATAGGACGCAGTTTAGCCTGACTGGAAAATAGCTCCAAGGCTCAATGTGCTCCCAAACTGCACCACAGCAGTGCCTGACAACATTCCACCCAGAACCAGACTGATCGCTTGGAGAAACCTCATTTGTCTTACCCCATTGTTAAACCACAGTTATTACCCTATCTTAACATCTGTGGGGGCAATATCTGGGAAGGTTATTCCATGGGTGTACTAGAAGGAGCAGGAATTTTCACCGACTGTGTCCAGTAATTTTGGTGCTTCCACATCCAGGCTACAGTACCTCCTGAGTTTTTCTCTGATCTCCAAGTTCTTTATCTCATTTCGGAGGTCCTCAAACTCCTGTGCAGAGGAGAGGTTGCAGAAGACCCTGAAGTCATTGTAGGGTGGGATGCCGTGGTCTCGTCCTCTCTGGATGTTGATAGCAGCCAAGTCCAGTGACACAGAGTGTGCCATGGAGAAGAGTTTCTCCGTCAGCTCCATGTTGAGGAGTTCAGAGGGCACCCGCATTTTCCCAGGAACCCCAAACAGCCCACGGAGGAGGGGGTCGATCCCCCCTTCCTGCATGATCCTGAAAGGGGAGAAGAAGGCCTTGTGCAGGGGGATGTGGCCTTGTCGGATGGGCTGGAAGGTCTCGTTCAGCCGGTACAGGATGGGGTTGATCAAGGTGTGCCCGAAGCGGAAAGCAGCTGTGGCAAAGGCGTTGAGAATCCCCGCGTTGACGTTGGGGTTGTAGCCTTTGTACTCACCCAGCATCTTCATCCCAGCCTCCCCGAGGACCTTGGGCAGCCACTGGGCGTAGGTGATGTGCTGCATCTGGGCACCCACAATCTTCCGTGCCTCGTGGTACAGGAGATCCCCGTCCCAGTGCGGGTTGAGGGCGGCCAGCTCGGCGGCAACGCGGTTGTGCTCCCTGAACCACAGCGTGTGCATGGCCGTGAGCCCCAGCTGCTCGTTGGCGCGGTGATCCCCTGCCAGGAAGCACGGCACGGGGCTCTCGTTCTCATCCCTCATGCACTCCGTGGGTGGCCCCACGGCAAAGGGAAGGAGATGCTTCCCCGAGCTGGGCACAACTTGCCCTCGCTTCAGCAGCCCTTTCTGGCCGCTCAGATCCCGCAGCTCCCGCGATTCCTGCTCCGTGCTGCCGTAAACGTTGGAGGCGTCGATGTAGGACGTCAGGTGGTTGATCTGCTCCCTGGCATAGACAGAGTTCATCAGCAGGGAGGTCATCCCGCTGCCACACACCGGGCTCGAGCGCACGAAGAACATGCACCGCCCGTTCCGCACCCGGGGGTCGTTGGCGGGGACCGTGATGGAGAAGCAGGGAGGGTCATTGCTGCACACCTCGCTGCAAGGGGCTCCGTCTGAGAACCGGGACATGCTGATGGCTGCCACCGTCTGGTCCATGTCGTGGTCCAGGAACTGGCCCCACTGCATGAGCATGTGCGTGAACTGCTCATCGGGGGTGATGGTCTCTGTCCCGATCATGGCAGTGGAGACAAGGCGAGGTAGAGGAAGGGGCAGATCCCTGGCATCTTCTGCCAAGGAAAACCCTCTGGGGAGGTTAAATCCGTTCTGGTAGGCGGGTTTGAGGAGCCTCTGGAAGGCCGTGAGGGACGCGCCCCACATGGGGTGCTGGAGGTTGTTACAAGAGCCGTCGTGGGTCCTGTACTTCTTGTGGAAGCAGATGTCAGAGCAGTTGGGCGTGCGGCGGTGGGCGGAGCAGCCCGACAGGTTGGCGATCATGGTCAGGTAGTGAGGGGACACCAGGTCATTGTAGCGATAGCCTGAGGAGGGAAGGGCAAAGCACCAGGTCAGGCATCTCCTCCCGATTGCCTTTGTCCCATGGGAAGGCTCTGTGTAGAGAATCACCCTCAGGATGGGCATGGGAGGGCTGGGGCTCTGAGTGTGGTGGTGCTGTGGAATTTATGGGAAGCAAAGGAAGCTCAGGATCTCATCAGGCCCACAGAGCAAAAAAAGAAGGGGGAAAGAGTTTAACTGCGCAGAGCTGGAAACCAGAAATGTTGTGACTAGCAGAGCAAACTGTGGGAGTGGTCTCAGGCCCTCTTCTAGGTTTATTTTATGGCTCTCTGGGTTCCTGCTGCCACCACGAGCTCCATCACCCACCCAAGCCCTACGTGACGAGCAGCAGGAAGCCGTGGGTGAATGCCAGGGCGCTGCTGCTCCATGTGAAAGCGCTGAATGATGCTGCATTGTGTGGATGCTGACAGGGCAATGAGGAGGAGAGGCTGGCAGTCCAACCAGCCCAGACCAGACCTGCTGCCTGGAGAGACTCCTTGCACCCTGGAATACATCCAGGCAGGAAAAAATATTTACAGGCCCCAAACACACATGCCTGCTACATGATGAATCACACGTATGGGAAGAAGCACACAGCAGACAGGAATGTTTGCTGTATATCAAGGAGGTCCCAGGTAGGAAGTTTTGGGGTCCAGCTGCTGCATGCTTGGATCTCATTAGGTATTTTTGGTGTTACATTGCTTTGTTGTTTGCTATCCTGGCTCAATAAAAGGAACCTGAGTTGCTGGGACTTACCTGAGTTTATAGATAAGAGGTCAAAGCAGTGAGTCAGAGAAGGGATATCCCACTTCCCAGAGTTCACAGCATTGTTCTCCAGAGGGCAGGAAACATCTCAGACTGTGCTGTTGAGGGTCTGAACTTCAGACCCGCAAGGATACTCCTTTATCATTTAGATGGTTAATATTTTTTAAGGAATAGGGCTTTTATAGCCATCTAAGAAATCTTTACCAAAACAGGGAACTAAAACATTTTCCTGGGTATCAAATTGGTTCAGTAAACACAAGATCAGCCCTTCAGCTGTTGAAAAAAATGAGATATAGAAAGAATTGCCACCCAGACAACACATTTCTTGATATACCCAACATTTATCTGGATTTTTTGATACACCACTGCACATTTTAAACTTCCTGGATGTCTACATATCATTGTTTTCATTTCATCCCACACACAAAATTAAGAAGGGAAATAAAACCTCTCCTACCTGTGACATTCATGTCCACAACCAGCCCTTGCTGCACGTGTTCCTGAATCAGCTGCAGGGTCCTTTCAAAGATCTCCCCTGCCCTGGCTGTCTCGATGGTGTAGGGATCCCTCGGGTAGCGGAACAGAGCCAGGAGGTCATTGGGAGTCTTGGGGCGCCTGTTGCCAGGAATTAAAAGTGATGCAGGATCGTGAAAATTCATCAGCTCTGCTCAGGGCAATGAGACCCTGCAGGCAGCAAGAGTCAGGCTCTAAGCTGGTCTAGTGCTTGGCCCCCAAATTAGAGCATAAAGCCAACATGGCTTGCCTGCAGATGATGAAAGAAAGGATATTTTTCCCCATGAAAATGCACATATTTAATTCCCTCAGTGTCTCTGTTTTTTTTCTGCGATAGCAATTTATTTTTTCACTTTTCAACAGCTGAAACCCAGAGGGTTTCTGGCTTAATACAAACTATCCATCCTTCCAATAAAAACATATATTGGGGTAGAAGAGGAGGGAATCATATTCACTCGAGAATTTATGTTTTATTGAGGAAATTGTTAGGATTTTTATATATTATTTCTGTTCACCCTCCACAAAGTCAGTTGCATTCATAAAACGACTACTCTGATTATTTTCTTTTTTATTCACTATCTCCAGAGCCAACTCCAGCTGACAAAACGCAGATAGAAGTGACATAAGAGATGATGCTCATGTATCTCACTTTTCCAGAAACCCAAATGCCCGTTGGGAAGCTCTATCACATCCCACATGGCGCAGCTTCAACCCCCAGCACTCGAAACAATCCCGTAGCTTTCCTTTGCGGGTTGCCAGTGATAAAATGAGCTTTGAGAAAGCTTCATCTCTTGGGGGTTTTTATCACTTTTCTGCTTCAGGGCCCAGCTCGAGGCACTCCCCACACTTACTTGCTGAAGAGCTCGGTGCGTGTGGAGTTGATGGCGTGGTCCACGCTGCTGATGGCCTCGCGCAGCGACGTGGCCACAAACGTGTCCCCGCTCCGACCCACGTCCGTGGCTTCCCCGAGCACAAAGAAACAGCAAAACACCCTCAATTAGACATTAATTGGCCCTCCCAGCTCAAGAAGATCTGTGCACCATCCCCAGCCCCACAGCGACCTCTCTGCAGAACAAACCGCGTTTCCGTTTGTAATAGAAATGCCATGGATTTGTTTTTTTCACACAGATATTCTGAAGAATATGAACTGCCTGAAAAAGAAGGTGGCTTTTTCAGGAGATGTTTGTGGACATCAGGAGAAGTCTGTGGACTTATTCAGAGTTTTCTCCTGTACAGTTTTGCAAAAAACAAAAAACAAACCTGTTTTGGTTAGTGGTTAAACTGCAAAAAGAAAATGTAAAAATCACACTAGGTTAACGCAAAATAACATATTTACTTCCCACAAAGGCACTCCTCAAATTCGTGAAATGAATTTAAATATATTGCTCATCCATTAATTTTATGTTTGTGGAACTCTTTACTTATTAGTTATTGGTAGTAATTAATAGATTTTTATGATAATAAGAGTTTAAACTTAGTGTTAACACATCTGCTACATAATTTTAAATAAAAATTGCCAAAGTTGTTGTTGGAATACCTTCAGAAGTAAAGACATCCCTTCTTTAAAATTACTCCAGAATGCATTTTTTAAGCCAGGGTCTTTGTCACAGCTGAACAAACCAGTTCCCAGTTGGCTACTGGTGTATGCTACAGCCAGCTGGTAAATGAGGCACCAATCAAGAATAAATCACAGCAATTATCTCAGGAATAATGTCAAACAACAGAGACATTTCTGACCATGTTCAGCTCCTTGCTTACAACCCCTGTATGGAAAATTTTGCTAAATTCATCTAAGCGACTTTCTATCCACTCTGACTATTGCTGGAAGAGCTCTGTACTTATATTTTAAACTTTTGTGTTTGCCTTTGATTTCTTTTTTACTTTGCCAGTTTTCTTATCCTCTAAGAGGTACAATTTCCACTCCTGACCTCTGGTTTGACCAGCAGAGGAAAGCTACTTCTCCTTGTTCATACAGCTTCCCTAACACACAGAGCAGGAGACTGAAAACCAGACTTAGTTCCCATTCCCATGGGTGGTGCACGTTCTAGGGTTGGACTTGATCATCTTGGAGGCTTTTCCAGCCTTACTGATCCTGTGATTCTATGATTCTACACCTGAGCAGACACTTCTACCCCTGTATTTGCAGTGACAATGTTGTTCTGCTCCTCCTGTTGTTCTGCTCCTCCCTCCCCTGGCATATGAGGTTTTGATCAGATGACGATTTTTGAGCACGTTGGCAGATTTTAATGAGTTTCTCCCTCCCAGCAGAGGCAATAACTACATGGACCCTGACAGCTGGGTTTGCAGGAGGAGGTTTAAGACAACACCTTTGGCTTTGCAGGGAGCAACTGCAGCTCAGCTGAGCAAACAGCGAGGGGCAGCTGGGAGGTGTGTGGGCTTTCACAACGGAGTGACTCTGATCCTGTCTGCAAAGAAGCTGAAGAAATCATTTCTTACATAGTTGTCTGCTCAAAGTGCAGCTGCCAACAGAGCCCAGCACCTCCCTACATGGGGCCAGAGAGGGCTGGGCGGGGGACACGGTACCGGTGATGGTGAGCTGCATGGCACTCGAGGTGAAGCCAAAGGGGTTCCTTGCTATGCACTCGTATCTGCCCTGGTCAGCCACGCCCAGGTCCTGAATGGAGAGAGTCCCGTCCTGGCTGATGTGGAACTTGCCACTCTCCGTGATCTGGATGCCCTCCTGTTGCACCATCAAAAGACAGAAACCGTGTCAGAGCGAGGAAAGCTCCCACTGCCTCTGCCTTCAGCCTGCTCAGCAAACCCAGGGATGGCTGTGATGAGCGAATGTGGCCACCAGATGTTAGCATTGCTCTTCCAGAGCAACCAGAGAGAAGCCCAAGGACACCTGTTCCTGAGGGGAGCCAGGGGGAGGAGGTCCCTGCTCAGCTCCTGCCTCTGGCCCAGTCCAGGCCATCCCCGCAGGGCACAGGCACCCCACACAGATGAGCTGGCTGGAACAAGTCCCAAGCCCTGATGCCCTCACAGAGGCTTCTTGGCACAGAATTAAGTTGAAATGTTTTCAGTTTTAGGAAACTGATGGATTTTTGCTGGCCTTGAGCTGCAGATCCCAGCTTTGGCTGGCTCTGAAAGCATCACTCAAACCCAGCCTCAGCCTGGCTGGTGGCAGAAGTGACTTTAGGTTTTAATCTTATTCTCCTGCTTCTTAACATCTTTCTGCTGCCCTGCCCCAATCCTCTGCTGCCCTCTCAGGCCCTTTCCTGCTGTTCCCACTGTTGGTTGGGCCCACAGAAAGCTGCAAGTTCACCTCCCACCAGACTTCTGTGGGATGTGAGGCTCAAGCATTTTCTGTGCCTGACTGTGCTCAAAGACAGGACAGGTAACAAGGAAGGTCCCACGTGCTGCACTACAGCACAGCAGGACAAAAATCAGAAGAGCTTCATCTAATGAATTCTCAGAAAGAGAAGTGAGGTTTTGAGGGATCATGGCTTTGCCACATCAAAGCTGGAGCAAACAAGCATCATCCAATACCATCAGCAGGAACCCTGGATATCAGAACAAACTACTTAGAAAAAAAATAAACTTTCAGGTTGTTGTTTGTTTTTGTTTTTTTTTTTTTCCCCAAGGGATGGTCAATCAAGTATTTATAACACCCTGGAATGACACTGGCTTCAAGTGACTCTTTTGGAAGGAAGGACAGGGAAAATGTGCCACGAAGCTTCGAGCCTGAGAAACTGCAATATTCTCTTAAAAACCCCAAATCAGTGGCAATGCTGGTCTTTATCCCATGGGTATTGCAAAACTAATGAAGCTGGGAGAGGTGTTGAAGGAGAGAGTTGTTTCATTCTCCGCAGTGACCTGAAATCACCACTTACCTTGGCCCAGGTTATGGTGGGCCGAGGGTCTCCCTGGGCAGTGCAGGAGATGGACACGTCCTGGCCTGTCTCTGCCACCAGGTCTTGGGGGGGATGCAGGAACAGGGGGATCACTGTGCACCACAGGGAAAGAGAAATGCATTGAGGAAAAGAGAGAAATCTGTGTGTAAGAAAACATCTCAGCGTGGGAAAAGCAGAGACCCCGTGGTCTCTGTCTCACTACCAAGCTCTCTGTTCACTAATTTATGTCATTTATGTTCATTATTTTCTGAGTTCTGTGCTTGAAGCTTCACTAATTTCATGCTTGTAGAGAGTTTCCTTCCCTCCAGTCTGCCATTAGTAAAACCCTGCCCTGTTTGTGAACAGGAAAGGAGGTTTGCTTATTTAGAAGAATAATTTGTAAGGAAAAATAAAGGAAATTAAGCAAAAGCTTAAAAAAATTAAGAAAACAGCTTTAATAAGGCAAAATCATCTCTGTGTGACATGTTTTACACAGTCTTGATTTTAGAATAACTAAATTTACATTGAACCTATGACCTGGTAGGTAATGTTTAAGACAAACGTATCTAGAGCCAGAGTTAAATGTTTGCTAGAAGGAAACATTATGTTTTGCAGAATATTTTGTTTAAAAAGAATTTTACTATGAATTCTGCAGGAAAGACAAAATTTTTAAATTGCAATATATATATATATAAAATT